>CM068955.1:142033386-142048783 GCA_035128595.1 Eptatretus atami | reverse complement strand
AATTCCCATATTGTCAATGACTAGATAGGTCTTGACTGCTGTTCGGATCTTCGGTGAAAACTTTGCCATGATATGCAGAAGCCACGTGCAGGCAGTTAAGACCATCTCCGATTTTGGAATTCTCTAGAAAAAAGTAAACGTCATATATCGCACTAATGGAAATCGCCTAACCATATATTCCGAAAACTAGTTTGCTTTCACCAGCCTACGTTTTCATCGAAAACTTCCTGAAATTGGCGTATATACGTATGTAAAAATACCTGCGCAGACAGTAACCATCTCCATTTTGAATCCTCATTAGAAAAAAAGTTATGACGTCAAAATATCTCCACTAATGGAAATCGCCTAAAAAATTATCTCTGAACTAGGCAAAGCTTTTTGAATTCTGTTTGCGGGAATCGAAGCTGGGCTTTACGAGATGAATTTACCGCACATATGATACGTCACTATGATGTCATATCATTTTTATGACGTCATTCCTATTTTAAAAACATTTTTTGTTTCACAAACCAGAGTTTTCATCGGATCTTCTTGGAAAGCTTGCCATGTAATGCAGAAAGCCCACATGCAGGCAGTAACCATCTCTGATTTTGGAAATTCTTCCTAGAAAAAAATGGTGACGCATAATTATCGCCGCTAATGAAAATCGCCATATCCATTATCTCCGAAAAAACTAAAGCAAGCTGTTTTGAATTTTGTCTCTGCGGAATCAAGGCGGGATTAGCACAGATAATTTATTTATTTTAACGAAAACCTGTACATCCCACAATGACGTCATATTCGTTTTATACGTCATCATGACAGAGGACGAGGAGTCTTAGCTCAATTCGAGCTTGTTTAGATTTTAAATGGCTTGTATGTTTTTAGCATTTAAATGCTTGTGGTGATTATTTAGGTTTCAAAATGCAAGTGGCGTTTTGAGATTTTCCAATGCTTGTCGTTTTTTAGATTTTAAATGCATCGTGTGTTTTTAGATTTTAAATGCTTGAGTGTTTTATAGATGTTTTAATGCTTGGGTGGTTTTGGATCTTCTATGATTGCGATGTTTTAATTTTTCTTTTTTTTTAAATGCTTCGGTGTTTTTAGATTTTAAATGCTTGGCGTGTTTTTTAGATTAAGTGCCTTGGCGATGTTTTAGATTTAATGCTTGGTGTTTTTTAGATTTTAATGCTTGGAGTGTTTTTAGATTTTAAAATGCGGACTATGGAGTGTTTTTAGATTTTAAAATGCTTGGAGTGTTTTTAGCATTTTAAAATGATTGTGTTGTTTAATTTTAAAATGCTTGGAGTGTTTTAGATCTTAATTGTTGAGTCGTTTTGAGATCTTACATGCTTGGCCTGTTTTTAGGTTTTAATGCTTGGCTGTTTTTTAATTTTAAATGCTTGGAGTGTTTTTAAGATTTTAAATCTGGTCGTTGTTTTAGATTTAAATGCAGTAGTGTGTTTTTAGATTTTAAATGCTTTGTCGTGTTTTTAGATTTTAAAGACTTGGGTGATTTTTAGATTTTAAATGCTTGTCGTGTTTTAGATTTTAAATGCTATGGAGTGTTTTTAGATTTTAATTGCTTGGAGTGTTTTGAGGATTTACATACTTGACTGTAGGTTTTAATGCTTGGTTGTTCTTTAAATTTTAAATGCTTTGTTGAGTGTTTTTAGGTATTATCATAGTGCTTTTGGGTATCTGTGTGTTTTAGATTTTAAAATTGCATGTGATTGTTTTTAGATTTTAAAGCTGCGTTTTAGATTATGTAGTGGTTTTTCAGATTTTACAATGCCTTGGTGTTTTATATTCAATCTTGAGTTCGATTTTAAATGGTTGGGTGTTTTAGATTTTAACATGGCTGTGAGTGTTTTTATTTTTAAATGCGAATTTTTGGTAATTGCTGTTTTTCGGATTTTACCATGCTTGCGCTGTTTTTAGTTTAAATGCTTGGCTGTTTTTAATTTAATGCTTGGAGGTTTTAGTTTTAAATCTTTGAGTTGTTTTTAGATTTGAAGCATAGTGTGTTTTTAGATTTTAAATGCTTGGCGTGTTTTTGATTCTAATGCTTGGGTTTTTAGTCAGTTCTTCTAAAAATAGGTCTTTAAATAAGTGCTTGTGTTTTTAGATTTTAATTGTTGGAGTGTTTTGTAGATCTTAACATGCTTGAGCCTAGTTTTTTGGTTGTTAACTCTTGGATGTTTGTTATTTTAAATGCTGGAGTGTTTTAGTTGTTTTGAAGCTTGTGTGTTTTTAGGATTTTAATGTAGTAGTTGTTTTTAGATTTTAAATGCTTGGGTGTTTTTTAGGCTTTTAAATGCTTGGAGGTATTTAGTTTAAATGCTTGGAGTGTAGTTTTAAATGCTTGGTTATTCTTGAGTTTTTGAATTGTATGCTTTGGCAGTGTTTAGTTTACATGCTTGGCATGTTTTTAAATTTTAAATGCTTGGACGGTTTTAATTAGTTGCTTTTTAGATTATGAAGTGTTTTTAGATATTTAAATTGTCTTATTAATGGCAAGTGTGTTTTTAATTTAAATGCTTGGAGTGTTTTTTGATTTCTAATGCTTGGAGTGTTTTTAGATTTTAATGCTTGGATGGTTTTAGTTTTAAATGCTTGGAGTGTTTTAGAATTTAAATGCTTGGAGGTTTTTAGATTTTAATTGCTTGGCAGTGTTTTGAGACGTATGTTGCCGTTTGTTAAATGCTTGGCATGGTTTTAAATTTAAATGCTTTGGGGTGTTTTAGATTTTAAATGCTTTTCGTGTTTTTAGATTTTAAATGCAGAGTTTAGATTTAATGTGTCGTGTTTAGATTATCTATGGTTTCAGGATTTGACATGATGTTTTAGCAATATTTAACATCTTGGGTTGTTTTTAGATTTTTAGAATGTTTGTCGTGTTTTTTTAAATGTGGCTTGGATTAACTTGTTTTTTGATTAATGCTTGGAGTGTTTTTAGATTTTTAATTGCATTGGAGTGTTTTGATATTTTGATGCTCGGCTGTTGTTTTATGCTGATGTTATTTTAAATGCTTGGAGTGTTTTTAGATTTTAAATGCTTGGAGTTGTTTTTAGTTATTTTAGTAATGCTATGGGGGTTTTTTTAGTGGTGTTTGGCAACATGCACTTGGCGTTGTTTTTTATTTCATATGGCATGTGTTTTAAATTTTAATGCTGGAACGTGTGTTTTTTAGATTTCAATGCTTGGAGTTTTTAGATTTACAATGCTTGAGTGTTTTTAGATTTTAATGCTTGTGTTTAGTTTATGCTTGCGTTTTTAATTTTAAATTGCTTGGGTGTTTTTTAGATTTTAATTGCTTGGAGTGTATTTGAGATTTTCATGCTTGGCCTGTTTTAGGTTTTAAATGCTTGGCTGGTTTTAATTTTTTAATTTGAGTTTAAGATTTAAATGCTTGGTAGTGTTTTTAGATTTAATGTTGCGTCTATTGTTGATTTTAGCATGTTTTGATTAAAATGCTTGTCGTGTTTCTTAGATTTAAATGCTTGGGTGTTTTTAGGATTTTATCTAGTCTTTTAATTTAACTGGAGTTTTAGTAGATTTATTGTAGTATTCTGTGCCTGTTGTTATTTTAAGTTATTTAATGTTTGTTGAATGTTTTTAGATTTGAATGCTTGTCGTTGATTCTTTTGATTTTTTGATTAAATGTCGAATGTTTTTAGATTTTTAAATCTTTGGTGTTTTTTGATTTTATGCTATTTATGATGTGTGTATGGCTTGATTTATTTGTAGTCGTTGATTTTAATGCTTGGTTATTTAATGCTGAGTGTTAGATTAGTTAGTTTTGATTAATGCTGGGTTTTGATTAATTGCTTGAGTGTTTGGATTCAGTGTTTTTTAGGTTACTGCGCATTTTAAATTATGTGAGGTTAGTTTAATTTCGTTTAATTTTGAGCTATGTGTGTTTTATGCATTGTTTTTTTGTTTAAATGTGGTTTCAGGCTTTAGATGCAGCATAAAGTTAGACATTTGTGGTAGATTTTACTGTTGGCCTGTTTTTAGATTTTAATGCTCTGGAGCGTTTTTTGAATTTGGTGTTTTGATTTAAAGTGGAGTGTTTGTTAGATTATTATTGATGCTTGTTTAATCGGAGTGCTTTTATTTTAACTGGGTTATTTTAAATGCTTGGGTGTTTTTTAGATTTTAAATGCTTGGGAGTGTTTTTACGATTTTAATAGCTTGGAGGGTTTTAGATTTTAATGCTTGGTAGTGTTTTGAGATTTTACATGCTTGGCTGTTTTTAGTTTTAAATGCTTGGATGTTTTTAAATTTAAATGCTTGGAGTGTTTTTAGAGTTTTTTTTAGATTTGTTGAAGTTGTTTTAGAATTAATGCTTGTGTGTTTTTAGATTTTAAGCTGCGGTTTGAGTTTCATGTTGTGTGTTTTTAGATTTTAAATGCTTGGAGTGTTTTAATTTACTTGGTTTATTTAATTGCTTGGAGTGTTTTGATGATTTTACATGCTTGGCCTGTTTTTAGGTTCTTTAAATGCTTGTTTAATAGCTTGAAGTGTTTTAGATTAAAGCTGAGTTATTTAAATGGCTTTTGGGGGAGTGTTTTTAGATTAATGCTTGGTAGTGTTTTTAGATTTTAAATGCATTGCAGTGTTTTTAGTTTTATGTTTGAGTGATTTGCTGTCGAATGTTGGGTTTTAGATTTTAACATGCTTGGCCTGTTTTTAGTTTTAAATGCTTGGATGATTAAATTAATCTGAAGTGTTTTTAGGATTTTAAATGCTTGGAGTGTTTTTAGATTTTAATTGCTTGGAGTTTGTTAGATTTTAAATCTGGTGTTTTTAGTTTTAACATGCCAGTTTTTTGCTTTTTTCTATGTTGTTTTTTTTTTAATCTTTAATATGTTGGGTTTATTTTTAGTTTAATTCTTATGTTTTTCTTGGATTTATTTTTTTAGTCCTTGTATATCTTGGGTTTTTAGATTTTATGCTTGATGTTTTTATTTTTTTTAAATGCTTGAGAGTTTTTTGTTTTAAATCCTTGGTTTTTTAATTTTTGCTTGAACTCTTAGTTTTCTGTTGTTTCCTGGTTTTTTTCTTTTTTAGTTTCCTACACTCCTGCCCTTCTGCCACCTTCTTTTTATTTCCCCTATCCAATCCCCCCCCTCTCTCCAGCTTGGTTTTTTCCCCTCCCCCCCCTTCCTCCTCCCCAGCCCCCCTTCCTCCTCCTTTCTCCCTCCCCCCTCCTATCTTTCTTCCCACCCCCCCTACCCCCGTTTCCGGCCCCGTGCCCCGTGTTCTCCTAGTCTTCCTTATGGAAAGTAGTGTTGTTTTTATATGGTTTGTTGTTTTAAGTGGGTTTTTTTAGATTTTAAGATGCTTGAGTGTTTTTAGTTTTTAAATGCTTGGAGTTTTTAGAATCTTAAATGCTTGGGTTTGTTAATGTTGTGTTTTTAGATTTTCTAATGTTTGGGTGTTTTAGAGATTTTATGCTTGGCTGTTTGTGACGGTTTAAAGCTTGGCATGTTTTTAATTTAAATGCTTGGGAGTTGTTTTTAGATTTTAAATTGCTTGGAGTGTTTTTAGATCTAATGCTTGGAGTGTTTTTTAGAATTTTAAAGCTTGGAAGTGTTTTTTAGATTTAATGCTGGAGTGTTTTTAGATTTAACATGCTTGCGGAGTGTTTTTAGATTTTAATTGCTTGGAGTTTTGAGATTTAATTGCTTTTTAATGCTTTGGATGTTTTACTTATGTTGAGTTTAGATTTTAATGCTTGTGCGTGTTTTAGGATTTTAATGCTAGTTGTTTGATTATCGCTGGGTGTCGTGTTTTTAGATTTAAATGCCATAGTGTTGTTTTTAGATTATAATGCTTGGTGTGTTTCTTAATTTCAATGCTAGTGTGTTTTCTAGATTTTAATGCTTGGTTGTTGTTTTTAGATTTCAAGTGCTTGAGGTGTTTTAGATTTTAAACTTGGTCTTTTAGGCATTTTAGTGGTTTTTTAGATTTTAATTGCTGGAGTGTTTGAATTTTCAACATGCTTGGCACTGTTTTAGGTTCTTAATGCTTTGGCAGTTTTTAATTTTAAACTGTTGGAGGGTTTTTAGATTTTAAATGCTTGTCGTGTTTTTAATTTAAATTGCCATAGTGTGTTTATTGCTTTTATGCTTGTCGGTTTGAGATTTAAAAGCTTGGGTTTTTCAGGATCTTATAGCATATGTCTTTAGACATATAGTTAGACATATTGGTGTGTTTTTAGATTTTAAATGTTTGGTGTGTTTTTAGATTTTAAATGCTTGCCGAGCGTTTTTGGATTTTTAACTCTTGGGGTTTTTTGTTTTTAAATGCTCGGGTTGTTGTTAGATTTTTATTATTGGGTGTTTTTGATTTTAAAATGCCGGAGTGTTCTTTTTTAGATTTTTAAATTCTTGGCAGTGTTTTAGATTTTAGAATGCTTGGGCAGTGTTTTTTAATTTTTAAATGCTTGGAGTGTTTTTAGATTTTAAATGCTTGCGATGTTTTTAAGATTTTCATTGCTGGAGTGTTTGAGATTTTACATGCTGCCTGTTTTAACTTTTAAATGCTTGGCACTGTTTTTAAATTTTAAATGCTTGGGTGTTTTTTAGTTTGTAATGCATAGGTGTTTTTAGATGTTAAATGCTTGTCGTTTGGTAAATGCTTGAGTTTTGTAGATTTAAACTGCTGTGGACTGTGTTTAAGATTTGAATTCGCTTGGAGTGTTTTTAGATTTTCAATTGCTTGGAAGTGTTGGAGATTTACATGCGTTGCCTGTTTTTGTTTTAAATGCTTGGCATGTTTTTAAATTTAATGCTTGGAGTGTTTTATTAGATTTTAAATGCTTGTCGTGTTTTTAGATTTTAAATGATAGTGCATCACCAAATGAATGCGGGCACCCCGAATTTAGTTGGAAATGACACCGTAAATGTTTTTCTGCGCAGTCTGGTTCAAATTAAGGACGATTGACATTAGACCCGGTGTACTAGTGCATTTGGTTTGACCCTACTCACTGTCCCCTCAGAGGTCAAATCTGCACTTCCCTCCATCTGAAATATACATTATGGTTGACCTAACTATACCAGAAATTTCATGCTTTTCTCATAAATGCACAATTTGGTTTAAAAGGATGAAGCTTATCCGCTGTACTAGTACTGATTAATAGGCATAACATAACAGGCTCTTACTGGACAGCATTCACGGGAATGCTGAGACGGCTTCCCGAGACAGCTCAACCGGCGCTCATGCCTTCCGCACGACAGGCGTGCGATGGACGTACTGTTTTCGAATGGGTATGAGTTGATACATGATAGATTATATTATAGGCCATATATATTAGCAACGTGTAATGCTGACACGTGTAAGCAAACACGTGCTCCATGACTCTGCTTCGCCCATGTCATGCGACATCACCTGCATTTGTTTTTTCATGTATATTGTATATTTGTGTTCATTTCTGGGCACTTTCCAATAATTCCTGCTTGATTTTTCCTGGGGAGAAGAAAAAGAGTGGTATCAGAGCTTCAGATGATCTGTCAGACACAGAATTACTGAGCTTCCACAAATTGCGTCTGTCGCGGTGCACCTGCATTTTTATTGAATGTGCTTTATTTTCGATTGATAAGTGATGTTATTCATTAGTGAACAGAGTGTCTCAACGGTTTTGTGATTTTCCTCGACGCATCAGCTTCGAACATGGTTCCAGAAGTTGGGTATGCAATATTGTGTGACTTTCCCCAATATATCTAGGGTCACTACCTTATGACTGATTATTCTTTTACAATTCATTCAGAGATTTCAGTTTTCATGTGTGTATTCCAGTGTTCACTATCTTTCATCATAGTGTTATCGACGCTGGTTACACACCATGGCGGAATGGAGTTTCCCGAATCATTTCGATGTCCGAATCGATGCTAGAGTTTCAGCTTTTAGCATGACCGAAGCACTTAATGAGGTAAGGTACGAGTTAGAATGAGTTATATTAATAGTACATGTTTAAGATGAAAGAGCGGCGTTAAGTGGCAAGCGCCTGTAATCCGGACTACATCGGAGGCTTGGGTGGAGAGATCGCTTTGGAGGACGGTGTGCTCTGCGCATGGGCCGCGTTATAGGAGAGGGTGGCTTCGAGAGCAGCCCGAGAAGGTCATGGCGAACCAATCCTAGTACTTCCCTTGTGTCGTAGAGGATGACCAGGGTTGCGTCACGGAGAGGCATCGGGCGGGTAACCTATGCGGAACGATACAGTATGCGGATCATAGAGCAGTGGACAAAAGGATAGGGAATGTGGCGCTAGGCACCTAGACATAGCGGAAGAGGAAAGACGGAAACAACGATCATATTACATTATTAAGATGATATAGGACGTTTTAGATTTATAAATTAGCTAAGCCTGGATTTTAGATTGTCAAGCTTAGGTTAGTTTTTAGATTCTACTGCTTGTGATGTTTTTTGATTATAAATGCATTAGGGGTATATAATTGTTTAGAATGCTTGGGTGTTTTTTAGATTTAATACATGACTTGGTGTATTTTTTGATTTAAAATGATTTGGGGTGATGTTTTATTGATTTGACATCGCTTAGAGTGTGTTTTTTTGATTTTAAATTGCTTGCGTTGATTTTTAGATAGTAAATGCTTGGCATGTTTTTAGATTTAAATCCTTTACTGTGTTTTTAGGTTTTTTTTATCCGTCGAATGGGATTCCGAAGTCTACTCACGATTGTTGTTTCTTGTGGACTTTTTTGTTTCACAGCCTGACAGTTTTCGTCGAAACTCCTGAAAACTTAGCGGTATATATGTAACAAATACCGCTGCGCAGACAGTCAACGATCTCCGATTTTGAAAACATTCCTCCTAGAAAAAAGTTATGCGTCAAAATATCTCCAGCTATGGAATCGCAACTAAAATTATCTCCGACACTAGGCAAGCTTTTGAATTTCTGTTTGCGGGATCGAACAGCGCATTGCAGAGATTAATTACCACACATAAGATACCATCACTATGCATGTCATATCAATTTTTATGACGATCATTCCTAGTTTGTTGAACATTTAGTATTTTTGTTTCATTTGATTTCACAGCCTACACGTTTACATCGAAATTCTGAACTGCGCCATATATATGTAAAATACCCTGCGCACACAGTAACCATCTCCGATTTGAAATTCCTCCCTAGAAAAAGTTTATGACGCCCAAAATATCTCCGCTAATGGAAATCGACCTAAAAACTTGATTCTCAAACTAGGCAAGCTTTTTGATTCTGTTTGCAGGGAATCGACACAGGCATTAGCCGAGAATGAATTACCGCACATATGATACTACCTATGACGTCATATCAAGTTTTTGATGAATCGATTCCTTTTTTGACATTTTGTTCCTCACACCGAGTTCTTCATCGGTCTTCGTGACAACTTGCCACTGTTATATGCAGAAAGCCACGCGCAGGCAGTAACTCTTTCCGATTTTGAAATTCTTCCTAGAACAAAAGTTAACGTCTAATATCAGCCACCTAAGGGAAATTCGCACTCTCACCATTTGCCTGAAACTAAGTTTGTTTCACAAGCCTACAGCTTTTCATCGAACTTCTGAAACTTGGCAGTAATATTACATAATGTTAAAAAATACCCTTGCTCAGACAGTAACCATCTCCCGACTTTTGAAAATTCCTTCTAAAAAAAAGTCTATGACGTCAAAATATTCCTCCGCTAATGGAATCCAGCCTGACAAAGATTATCTCTGAACACTAGCACGCTTTCTTGAATTCTGTTTAGCGGGAATCACGGAAACGGAAGGCATTAGACGAGAGTGTAATGAACAGTACCGACCCAGATATATACAATCACTATGACGTCATATCCATTTTGTATGACGTCATTCCGTATTGGATTAAGAGAGAGTTTTTATGGTATTCCAGAACCCAGTTTTCATCGATTTTATTGAGAACAATTGCCGAAGAGTATATGCAGAAAGCCCACCGCAGGCAAGGAAACCAAGTACGGGGCGCACATTTCGAAAATCTTCCTAATAGAAAAAAAATGTTGAACGTCTCATAATATCACCAGCTATGGGGCAAGTCGCCGTATACCATTGATACTCCGAATAGGCAGCCTGTTGAATTTGTCTTGGCCGAATCAAGCCGGGCATTAGCACAGATATTTATCGCAACCTGATTACATCACAATGACGTCATATGTCTTTTATGACGTTCATACTTAGAGGACGAGGGATCTCAACTATTTAGAGGCTTGTTAGACTTTTAAATGCTTGGTATGTTTTTACCTTTTAATTGCTTCGTGGTGTTTTTGGTTTCAAATGCATAGTGCGTTTTGAGGAATTTTCAATGCTTGTTCGTGTTTTTAGATTTTAAATGCATAGTTGTTGTTTAGATTTTAAATGCTTGGAGTGTTTTAGATTTGTTAATGCTTATGGGGGTGTTTTTAGTCTTCAATGCTTGGCGTGTTTTTAGGTTTTAACATGCTGGGATGTTTTAGATTTTAAATGCTTGTCGTGTTGTTAGATTTTAAAGCATATTGTGTTTTTAGATTTTTAAATGCTTGTCGTGTTTTTAAGATTTGTAAATGCTTGGAGAGTGTTTAGATTAAATGCTTGGAGATATATTTTAGATTCTTTTAATGCTTGGAGTGTTTTTAGATTTTATTGCTTGGAGTAGTTTGCATTTTACTGCTTGGCCTGTTTTTTAGGTTTTAAAACTGTGAATGTTTTACATGTTTAAATGCTTGGAGTGTTTTAGATTTTAATGCTGTGTCGTGTTTTTAGATTTTAAATGCATAGTGTGTTTTTAGATTTTAAATGCTTGTCGTGTTCTTTTAGATTGTAAATGCTGTGTGTTTTTAGATTTTAAATGCTGGCATTGTGTTTTTAGATTTTAAATGCTTGGAGTGTTTTTAGATTTTAAAGGCTTGGGTGTTTTTAGATTTTAATTGCTTGGAGTGTTTTTTAGATTTTAATTGCTTGAGTTGTTTTGAGATTACATGCTTGGCCTGTTTTTAGGTTTTAATTTTGCTTGGCATGTTTTTCAATTTAAATGGCTTGGAGGGTTTTTAGATTTTTAAATGGTTCGTGTTTTTTAGATTTTAATGCATAGTGTGTTTTTCGATTTAAATGCTTGTCGTGCTTTTTATATTTAAAATGCTATGGGTTTTCAGGATCTTAGACATATAGTCTTTAGATATAGTTATAGAAATATTGTGTGTTTTTTAGATTTTAAATGGTTGTGTGTTTATAGATTTTAAATGCTTGGAGTGTTTGGATTTTTTTAACTCTATGGGGTGGTTTTATTTAAATGCTCGGAGTGTTGTTAGATCTTTTAATTATTGGGGTTTTTGATATTTAAATGCTCGGAGTGTGTTTAGATTTTTAAAGCTTGGAGTTGTTTTTAGATTGTAAATTGCTTGGAGTGTTTATAGATTTTAAATGCTTGGAGTGTTTTTAATTTTAAATGCTTGGAGGTTTTTAGAATTTTAAATGCTTGGAGTGTTTATTAGATTTTTAATTGCTTGAGAGTGTTTTTGAGATTTACATGCTTGGCCTGTTTTTTAATTTTAAATGCTTGGATGTTTTAAATTTTAAATGTTTGTGTGTGGGTGTTGTTAGATGTAATGGCTTTGTGTTGTTTATAGTGTTAATGCCTAGTGTGTTTTTTACGTTTAGTTTTGGTGATATTTTTAGATTTTAAATGCTTGGAGTGTTTTTAGATTTAAATGCTTAAGCAGTGTTTTTAGATTTTAATTCTTGGAGTTTTTGAGTTTTACATGCTTGGCCTGTTTTAGGTTTTAATGGCTTGGCATGTTTTTAAATTTAATGCTTGGGAGTGTTTTTACGATTTTAAATGCTTGTCGTGTTTTTAGATTTTTAAACTGCATGTTGTTTTGATTTTAAGCTTGTCGTGTTTTTAGATTTAAATGCTTTGGGTTCAGGATCTTTAAGACATATAGTCTTTAGGACATATGTTTAGACATATTGGTGTGTTTAGATTTTAAATGTTTGTTGTTTTTAGATTTTAATGCTTGGAGGTTTTGATTTTTTAACTTTGGGGGTTTTATTTTAAATTGCTCGGGTTTGTTAGATTTTTATTATTGGGGTTGTTTTATTTTAAATGCTCGGAGGTTTTCGATTTTAAATGCGTGGAGTGTTTTAGTTTTAAAGCTTGGATGTTTTTGATTTTAAATGCTTGGAGTGTATTTTAGATTTTAAATTCTTGGAGTGTTTTTTAAATTTTAAATGCTTAGGAGTGTTTTTGATTTTAAATGCTTGGATGTTTTTATAGATTTAATTTGCTGGAGTGTTTTTAGATTTTAATCATGTGTGTTTTTAATTTAACTGCTTGTGTTTTTGTAGATTTAAATGCTTGGGTTTCAGGATCTTTAGAATATTGTCTTTAGACATATTGTGTTGTTTTTAATTTTAAATGTTTGGCTGTGTTTTTGATTTTAATGCTTGTGTGTTGTTTTTGGATTTTAACTCTTGGGGTGTTTTATCTGATATGCTCGGAGTTGTTTTTAGATTTTTAAATGCTTGGTTGTTTTTGAATTTAAATCGCTTGGAGTGTTTTTGGATTTTTTAACTCTTGCGGGTGTTTTGATTTAAAATGCTCGAGTGTTTTTAGATTTTAAATGCTTGGGGTTGTTTTTAGTTTAAATGCTTTGTCGTGTTTTTTAGATTTTAAATGTATGTTCTTTTTAGATTTTAAATGGCTTGGTTTGTTCTTGGATTTTGAAATGCTTGTCGGTTTTTAATTTTAGATGCTTGGTTTGTTTTAGATTTGAATATGCTTGGCTGTTTTTTAGAATCTTTAAATGCTTGGAGTTTTTAGATTTTAATTGGCTTGTTGACTGGATTATCTTTGTTTACACAGATGTTTTTCAATGAACCTCTTTTTTACAATTCTCTTTTTTAAAAATATAAGAATGAAAGTTTTTTTTAATGAGATTATTTTGGGCTGGGAATGGTTGTCCATCGCGTTGATAATAGATCGTTACGAGGTGGTTATGTTGCAGCACTTAGCAGTTAAGGTCGGCATGCGGTCCAACCGCATGATATCACTTCTTATCAGCAGAGAGTACTGTACTTATTTATACACAGAGTTAAGGTGTACAGAGCAATTCTCACACTGGTGATTATCAGATTTGATTGGAGAGTAACCTTTTGTTCCCTCTCTTAACTCACTTTCCCACCATACGACTCTGCTAATTGTTAAATACTTGCCGAAACCAACAGTTTTGGAAAATTAAGATAATATTATAAATTATAATCAATAAAATATATAAAATATATAAAATAAATTGAAAAAAAAATATAAATATAAAAATAACATTATAAAAATAATAAATATAATATTATAAATAATAAAATCATAAATATTAATATTAAAATAAAAAAATAAATAATAAAATAAATAAATAAAATTTAATATAATAAAAAAAAAAAATAAAGAATATAATATAATAAAAAAAATAATAATTAAAAATAAAAAAAATTATAAAAAAATAAAATTTAAAAAAAATAATAAATTAAAAAAATTTAAAAAAATATTAATAATAATATATATAATATTAAAATATATTAAATAAATAATAAAAAAAAATAATAATTATAAATAAAATTATAAATAAAATTTAAATAGAAATATAAAAATAAATATATAATTAAAAATAATATATAAATATTAATATTAAAAAAAAAATATATAAAAAATATATTATTTTAATTAAATTTAAAATAATAAATTATAGTAAATTATAATAATATATAATATATATAAAAAATAAAATAATAATTAAATAATATTATATATAATTCAAGTATAATATCTTCATTAAATTATTTAATATTATATATAATTAATATAAAAAATATAATATTATAATAAAATTAATAAAATATATAATTTAATTAATATTTAAAAAATATTTAAATATATAAAAAAAAAAATAAAATTATTAAAAATAAATATAAATTAATATAGTTATAATAAATAATATATAATAAATAAAAAAAAAAATATTAATAAAATATATATAATAAATAAATATAAAATTAAAAAAATAATATAATATTTAAAATTAAAAATTAATTAATAATAATATAATAAAATAAAAAAATATAAAAAATAATATATAATTAATAAAAAAATATAAATATTACCTCACCAGCAGGTCTGGAAATCGAATAATTGATCCTGCCTGCGTTACAAGCAATTAGCCCTTCCCTAGGAATGTTGCATGGAGTGCTGATTGCTTGCCTCCAGATACCTTCCAATACCTAACTGTAACTATTATCATTGTTTTCCGAGAACTGCAACTTTTTTGGAGATTACACTTGGGTATTACACTGACTTTACATGTTTTCATCCCACTATCTGACAATGTCGTTTTGACGGAGCCTTCGAGCCGTATGCTTGCTGAATGGGCACGCTTGATTCCTTCATTAGTTTGCTTCACAAAAATGCTTGCACTAAGCGATTCTCTAGATTCACTTTCAAAGTTTTTTTGGAGGGGTTTTGTTCTTCATACACCAAAAGAAGATTTTTAGTGAACTATCTCATGTGTAGAAGAGGTTATATATCGCTCAAGAAAGTGAACTTCAAAATCTTGATAATGGCAGAATCCTCCGGTGATTTAAAAGATTGTATTTTGCCGTATGTTAAAATGAATTTTTTTTTATGATACAAATCTATGAATAAACACAGTATTAAAAATATATTATGGTGTTAAATACACACTTGGCATTGTTCTAATTGTTGTTTACCACAGATTTTTACTTTGTAATATGTAATTCTATAATTTGATATGTATATTGTGGGTATTTTCCCCAGTTTTAATTTTTCTGTTATATAAATATATAATCAAGGGCTCTCTGACCATAGTCAAGTAGCTGGTGCATTTCTATGATCTTCCAAACCGGTACTGAGGCGATGTCTGCCATGATCCTAGTCTGATCCGAACACTACATTGATTAAGTCACCAAAAAACATTCTCGCCAGTGTGCTGTTAGTTTCTTCAAGAAATCCTGCGCAAAAGTTTGTAGACGGTCTTTGGCTTCGATGTAGGATAGGCTTCTGTAATAGCTTAGTTGGTGCATAAGCACTGTGATGGTGACAAAAACCTCCTGACAATGTGAAACTGCAATCAGATTCAGGTGTCTCTAATTGTCATTGTCAGTCTGTGCACTGACTGCAAGTCGATGTCATGCTCATGTGCGGCTCCACACTCTTGACAGGCCAGTAGAATCGAAGTTGGCTTCACGTACAGAGCCAGTGTCAGCCAATCCTTCTTTTGTTGCTTTGTGGCCTGTTGCTCAAACTCTGTAGTGATCCTTGCAATTTCTGGCCCTGCTACCATCCAGCATCTGAGTGCTCCGGGATTGCCAGTCAGTCCAATAGTCCCACCAGAACCTTTGACCATTGCTAAATAAC
>CM068955.1:142007011-142028945 GCA_035128595.1 Eptatretus atami | reverse complement strand
ATATATATATATATGTATACATGTCCACCTGGCACCGAAGCAAGTGCATTTTTTGTTAAGAATAGCGAGAATAGCTTTTGCGAGAATAGCTTTTGTTCAGCTATTCCCATGTGATATCGGCAGCTCCTCCACATTGTCACCATCCACCTCATCAAGTCCAGCTCAATTTGCTAGTTGGGCAATGTCCTTGGTGATGGCTCCCCCCACTTCAAAGCCTTTAAAGTCGTGACAGACACCTGACCATACGTTCCACCATGCACTGTTCATGCAGGTTTGGTCACTTCTTCCCAAGCTGTGCTGATGTTTTCAATTGCCATTTTTATATTAATTTTTTTACAGAATTTGCCAATTGACTGTTGATATGGACCATCTTTTTATTTTTTTATTATTTCAGTATTTAATTGCTCTCTTCTCTTTGAAATGGATGTTTTCATCTCCATTGAGTGAAATATGTTTGTTGAGGCTCTATTATAAGAGGTGTGACGACACCAAATCAAACCCCCTAACTGGATGAGGCAGCAGCGCACAGATCCAGTCCCATCACAGCACTTGCTGCATGATCTGCCAGCAACGAGTGTCACCTGCCACTCGAGCAGATTGCTTCCAACCTGCTGATCACCAGTCAGGAGGTTTGCTGCCAGGAATATTAAATCCAACCAAAGAAGCAGACTGACCCGATGACATGACGCTGATGTCATGCACATAAATTATATGCCAACACATCACTTCCAAACTAGGAGGTATCCATATGGCACTCAAGCCTTTGCAGACTGAGATTAACGCCTATGGTCACGAACAGGTGAAAGCAGAGATGTCGATCTCGATTTTGCCCTTGCTATGGGCTCATCAGGACAACACACTGCTGATCATTTATTCATGACCATATTAGTCTCATTAATAAACCAAATTCAACCCCCTAACTTGAAGAGACAGTAGGGCACAGATTGAGTGCCATCACAGGGCTTGCTGCATGACTTGCCAGCAACAAGTGTCCCCTGCCACAAGAGCACATTCTCTCCACCCTGCTGATCACCAGTCAGGAGGTTTTCAGCCAGGAATATTAAATTCAACCAAAGAAGTATAAAACTTCAAGGAGGCAGGTTGCATGCTCCTGATGAGCATGTAGCGTTTGAGTGGCTACTATGTTATTGAACAAAGAGAGTTACTCATAAGAGGAATTATTAAATCACCTGAGGTGCAGCAAAGGCCATCAACTAACAATAGGCTTAACCAAGTGATATAGTCTGCAAATATTTAAAGAAGAGATAAAGATCGACATCTATGAATGAATGTCAATGCAGATAGTACTCACATCCAAAAAGTCCTTGTTAGCTTTGGGTGATGTCCCTTCCCGCAAGACCTTAATAGCCACAGGAATCTTTACATCCTCACCTTCTGGAGTCCAGATTCCCTGTGGAAATAGAAAAAGCAAACGCCAAGATAAGGTCAGGGTCAGAAGTAAAATAATTAATAGAGAATGAGCAAAGCTGGTTGAATTAAAAAGGTGGATTAGAGTGGAGATCTAACTAAAAATTAAAACAGAAAAGAAAACACAAAGAAAGGCAAAAAAAACAAAGGACTGCCTGTCCTGAAGCTCACCTGGATCAGGAGCAACAGTCATTCCACCCCCCACCCCAATGCAAACCCCCTTAGATCCTGAAATTTTTAATGCTCTGAACAAACTTTGGTGCATCACGAGTGATTTAAGTCGTGGTCAAGTTTCATTGAAATTGTGTTTGTAGTTTGGAGAAGAGAGCAAATACATATTTTAGGGGGGGGGGTCAAAACCCCCCGTCGACCTCCTTAATGAGTGCAGATTTTGATGCGGTCAATAAACTTTGGTACATCACGGGTGATGAAGGTTGTGGTCAAGTTTTCTAAAATTGTGTGTGTAGTTTCGGAAAGGAGAGCAAATACCTATTTTGGGGGGTCAAACCCCACCTTGTAGATCCCCTTAATAAGTGCAGATGTTGATGCGGTCGATATACTTTGGTACATCATGGGTGATGAAGGTTGTGGTCAACTTTCATCGAAATTGTGTCTGTAGTTTCGGAGAAGAGAGGAAATACCTACTTGGGGGGGGGGGGAGGGGTGTCAAAATAACCTCCGGAAACCCTCTTAATGAGCACAGATTTTGATGCGGTCAATAAACCTTCGGTAGGCATCACATTTGAAGCTTGTGGCCAAGTTTCATCAAAATTGTGTTTGGTTCAAGCGATAATGGCTGAAGTGTATATGGACTGACTGACTCAATGACTCACTCACCTACGGACACTGCTCGATCCCATAAGCTCATCTGACTAAAGCCCAGGTGAGCTAAAAATGAAGGACTTCCAAAGGAAGAGACAGACTGCATCATCTTTCTGTCAGGACTATTCACCAATAAAAAATATTGTGTTAAAAACAGATCCCAGTGGAACTATGCTTAAAATATACAGCTATATCATAAATCACAAATAACGACAAAAAAGCGTTTACAGTGCATTCAGAAAGTATTCACACCCCTTGCCTTTTTCACATTTTGTTGTATTACAGCCTGAATTTAAAATGGAGTGAATTGAGATTTTTTGTCACTGATCGACACAAAATACCCTATAATGACAAAGGGAAAACATGTTTTTAGAAATTTCCACAAAATTGAATGAAGATGAAATGTGAAAATATCAAATTTACATTAGTATTTAGCCTCCTGAGTCAATACTTCAGAGAAGCATCTTTGGCAGCAATTACAGCTTCGAGTCTTCGTGGGTATGTATGTCTGTATCACATCTGCACATTTAGATTTTCTCCCATTCTTCTTTGCAGATTTGCTCAAGCCCTGACGAGTTAGATGGGGAATGTTGGTGAACAGCAGTCTTTAAGTCTTTTCACAGATTCTCAATGTAATTCAAGTCTGGGCTTTGACAGGGCCCTCAAGGACTTTCACTTTCTTGTTCTGAAGCCATTCCAGTGTTGCTTTGGCTGTATGCTATTGGTCATTATCCATTTGGAACTGAAATATTCGCCGCAGTGTAAGGTCTTTTGCACTCTGAAGCAGGTTCTCCTCAAATATTTGCCTGTATTTGGCTCCATTCAGCCTGGTGTTGGCTTAGTGGTTAGGGTGGCAGCTTGGGATCCCAGGGTCCTGAGTTCAAGCCCCGTTGGCTGCTGAATTAACACCAGGGGGTTGACTCAGCCTGTCATCCTTCCGAGGTCGCCGAAATGAGTACCAGTGTACTGGTCCCGGTGTATGCCCCGGTAAGAATAGGTGTACCATATCCCTGTGTGCCGTAAGAGGCGACCAGGGTTGGCATCAGGAAGGGCATCCGGCCATAAAACATTGCCTCAAGAAAAAGCCCAACCCCTGCACAGCAGGGAAAAATGGCTGTAAAAACGGTCATTTTTTATTTTTATTTGGCTCCATTCATTGTTCCCTCCATCCTTACAAGTCTCCAAGTATTTGCTGCTGAAAAGCATCCCCATAGCATGATGCTGCCACCACCATGCTTCAAGGTATTAGATGGGTGATGAACGATGCTCAGTTTCCTCCAGACGTAGTGCTTTGCATTCAGGCCAAAGAGTTCAATGTTCGTCTCATTAGAACACAGAACATTTTGCCCCATGCTTTCAGAGTCTTTCATGTGCCTTTTTGCAAACTCCAGGCATGCCACCGTGTGCCTTTTGCTCAGAAGTGGCTTCTCTTTGGCCACTCTCCCATAAAACCGAGATTTTTGAAGTGCTGCAGAGACTGTTATCCTTCTGGCAGGTTCTCCCATCTCAGCCAAAAAACTGTATACTGTAGTTCTGTCAGAGTGGTCATTGGGTTCTCGATCACCTCCCTGACCAAAGTCTTTGTTGCCCATTGCTCAGTTTGGTCAGACGGCCAGTGGTAGGAAGAGTCTGGGGAGTTCCATATTATTTCCATTTCCTAATGATGGAGCTCACTGTGCTCTTGGGAACTTTCAACACTCTATAAATTGTTTTCTACCCTTCCTCAGATCTATGCCTTCTCACAATTCTATCTCGGAGTTCTACGGACAGTTCCTTGGACTTTATGGTAGCGTTTCTGCTCTGATATGCACTGTCAACATGCCTGGTGTTGGCTTAATGATTAGGTTGGTGGGCTTGGGGACCCTGAGATCCAAGAATCCTGAGTTCAAATCCCACTCGGCTATTGAATTAATATTAGGTGGGGTTGACTCTGCCTGTCATCCTTCCGATGTCGGCAAAATGAGTACCAGCTTGCTGGTAACCTGTGTCGGAGTGGTGACCCATCCAGGATTGTGCCCAATATCCAAGGAGACTGCTTAGGCAGCACCAATGCCTGCACAGAGGATGGTCCTAATGGAATGAATGGACGGATGCACTGTTAACTGTGGGACCTTATACAGAAAGGTGTGTTTATTTCTAAATCATGTCCAATTAATTGAATTGGCCAGAGGTGGACTCCAATCAAGTTGTAGAGAGATCTCAAGGATGATCAAAGGAAAATGGATACACCTGAGCCCAATTTGGAGAATCATAGCAAAGGGGTTGATATTTGGAGCATCATAGCAAAGGGGTTGAATACTTTTTGAATCAAGACATTTCAGCTTTTCATTTTTATATATATATATATCTCAATATATATATATATATATATATATATATATATAAATATATAATATATCTCAAATTATATATATATATATATATATATATATATATATAATATATTATATATATATATACTCATATATATATATATATATATATTAATATATATATATCTAATATATATATATAATATATATATATATATATATATATATATATTAATATATATATATATATATATATATATATATATATATATATATATATATCTTCAATATATATATATATATATATCTCAATATATATATATATATATATATATCTCAATATATATATATATATATATAATATATATATATATATATATAAAAATATATATCTCAATATTATATCTCATATATATATATATATATATATATATATATATATATATATAATATATATATATATATATAAACTCCATTTTAAATTCAGGCTGTAACACAAAAAAAATGTGAAAAAGTCGAGGGGTAGGAATACTTTTTGAAGGCACTGTAATTTTTTTAACATTCCAAAGACAATTACCTTCCACGTCCTGATTGATGCAAGAAAACAGACAACCAATTCAATCAACTGCTGTTCCAAAAATTAAAATACCCTTGACCATCTTTGACAGTCCATTACCAACTACCCATCTGTTGAAATACTTATATGAATCCAAAAACATTACAGAAATAAAATTCAAGTTTAATTCTCACAATTTTAAAACTTTTAAACACAAGTAAATTGGTTTCAATTCCTCCCAGATAACACCTCCATTCTAGACTTCCTTGTTTAATGAGTTCCTCTTTTTGCTTGTGCAATTTTCACTGCATCAGCCTCCCTCAACATAAAAAGATGAATACATTGTTGTTAAATGCAATTGAAAGTTTTCCCCAAAAAATCATCTTGTATTCATTTAAATAACAAAACGAGATGAATACATTCACATATGCATGAAAAAGAGTACACAGAGAGACCACAGAATCAACATTTGTTTAAAATGACTTCTGAGAACGGGTGAAAAAGATGATTACTGCATTCAATATTATACAATGAGTCAGAATTATACTGTTTTCTTGTATCAATCAGGACATGGAAGGGAATTGTCTTGTGAGTATTTCAAAAATTATTTTATAATAATGATTTGTCAGTCGATCCCCCCTCCCCCAAACAAGTCACAAGTCCTTTTGATAACAAATATACAATAATAAGCGACCCAATTAGGCTTGAAGGGGGATTTGTTTGGTTTGATGGAAACTCGTTTCCTAACCTGGAACTAATTGGGGATATCACAAATCAATTTGACACAAATTTGATATATAGCCTGTTAATCAGTTACTGATAATAGTGTAGAGTGTTTCAATACAATGGTGATCAAACCTTTTGAAGAGAAACCTGAAGTATTTTTCATTCGGGTAAGCTTCAGATTGGGATATTTAGCATGAGGTCCATCAGTGGAACTGTGATACTGTTCTCAATGTCATTTTTGACTGATAAAAATGGAGAACCACACAGAATACTGGAAAAGCTCATCTAACTGATAAAATGCATGTCAATTAAGCGAGTGAAGCAGCACTGAATCAACCAGCTACACTGGTTATTAAATCAGACACTATTTGGATTTTTTTTTCTTGCAAAAAGTGCTCAATAATGGTCTGATCCATCAGAATATCTTTAATGAGAAAGTTGTATAATAGACATTCAATGAAGGACAACTTCCATGTGTAAGATCTATCAATTTTTCATATTTAAAAGAATGCCAAGGATTTGCATTGCTGGATAAAAATGCAGACAACAGATATAAATCCATCATATTTGCCCAGTTTATCAGCAAAACCTCATGGATTGGTCAGAGCTCCCCAACAAAGCGAGCAAGGTAAGTACAGTAGCCATTTGATCACCACCATTTGGAATGCCATTGTTTTTTCCGACAATGTCTGCAAAGCCTTGAACTCCACAATGAGTAGACAGAATCAATAGAAGTATGCTAAGCATGTTGGAAGAAAGCAGAAGCTAACATTTAGGGCGTTAATCCTTCGTTGGAACAAAAGAGAGAGAGAAGAGATCAGGGTGAAGGTTGATATAGGGTGAAGGGTGATCGCACCCGATATAAACCTTTGCCACATTCCATCTTCCTATTATGCTCCCATGAAGGGTTGATGCTCGAAACGTCAGATTTTCCTTGCTTCCCACGGTCATTAGCATACCTCAATCTACATTCTCTTGATTCTCTAGATTGCACTACCTGTTTGCCGATGCTAAATGACACTAGTCTTTTTGATTACTAGTTTTCTACTCTGCAACCAGTTTTATATTCTAACAAAGGTTGATCAAACACTTGTGAATCAGTTCAACAAGTACTTTCAGGGGATATACAGCTATGATTCTATGCCAAAGCATAGCGGTTGCCGCATTATTCAACAAAAATACTTTCCGACTATTTGTACAATTCCCTTTCATTGGCATATTCTCTCGTGTTTCAATAAATTTTGACTACACTTTCAGTTCCAAGTAATACCCAAAGATACTTGAGGCCTTCAAATTTCCAAATAATCTGGTCCAGAGGAGATGGTGTGACTCTTGCAACTGATCTCCATACAAAGTCTTGCTCTCAGAGAAGTTTGACCTCGACAGAAGAAACCTTTTAAAATTGACCCAAATTCTCCACTACATTGATTCTCTCCAAGGAGTCTTTCACCACTACGCATATCATAAGCATTAGCAGATACTTTAACAGAATGATCTGGCAAAATCCCAAACCCTGTTAACCTTCTCCTCAGCTTAATCAGTAACGGCTCAATAGCTAATCCATAAAGACCATAATATAATGAACAACCCTGTTGAATCACCCTCCCAACCTTTACAGGTGGAATTACCTCATAATTTACTTTGGACATTAAAGAAATTACATGACTTTAAAACACTTTGTTAAAATTCATGTCTTCCGACCTTAATCGATAGCTCTCCACCATTCTGAACATATTTAGGTGTAACCATTTAGTTATAAACAGATATAGGTAAACAATCTAAACATACATAAAAAGGTAGTCATGTAATTTTAAATTTCAAAACCTGTCTCTATGCTCCGAATATTTCTTTAAGAGCCCCAGATATTCCCACCTTCTTGTAAGGTTGGCCAGGAAATATTTCAGCTGAAGGCTTTCGTAAACTGGATTGCTAGGCATGGCGTGAGACAACTCACATACTCTTTGCAAAGGAAACCATGGGATCTTTAATGTCCACCAACTAATGCTAGTAGATGGGACACCAAGTTAAACGTCCAACCAAGGAATGGCACACATATTGATGTATCGCCCTGTCTGCGAAACTCCAGGATGACAGTTTATAGCTGGGTCGGGATTCAAGCCCAGGCTAGACAGCTCAGAGGCAAGTGTGCATACCCTTCGGCTATCCCACCAGCCCTTATTTAATCTGTTTTTTCTGCTGTACCAAATATTTACAAATTACAGGAAACACTTTTTACCAGACTCGGTGGCTTAATGGTAGAGCATCACTCTGAGTCTGGGAGATTGGCTATTAGAAACCCGGCTGAGTCATACCAAAGACTTAAAAACTAGTAGGTGATACTTCCTTAATTGAGTTAAGCATTAAAAAACACGATTGAGCACGAAAAAAATAATCATAGGTTGGCAACCATTGTACAGACTAGATGGGCCAAATGGCCTCCTGCATTGAAGTTTCTTTTGAGGGAACTTGTATTATAAAATGGTAGTTATTTAATATATCTACAGTTGGGTACAAAAGTCTGAGTCCAATTAAATCAATGTCACGTTTTCTCATGTCACAATTTCAAATGGTAATTTTTGTATTATATTCAAAAAATTTATTCATATCCTTTCGATTATTACAGCGCGGCGACATCGCGCTGTTATTATAGATGCTGTTCACCGAAACTTCAGGGTGGGGGTAGGTTCACTGCAAAAATTAGGTGAACGCCTCTTACTCTTGATACAATTAAGGCCTTTGAAGTGACACAAAGTAACTGTATATTAAGCTTCCACTATTATATATTATTTTTTATATATATATATATATATATATATATATATTATATATATATCTCTCTCTCTCTTCTCTCTCTCCTCTCTCTCTCTCTCTCTCTCTCTCTCTCTCTCTCTCTCTCTCTCTCTCTCCGGGAAGTGGGCCTTAATGCCCTCACTATCACCACACAATGGTCTGAAGAAAAAAAACATATAATTATGTTTGTTTCACATACTCCCTTCGCCAACTTCAATTCAATCCAATCCGAATCAATCTTAGAAATTTCTGCCCACATCCACACTGTGAATGCCTAACTTCTGTTGAATGCCAAATTTGCCATATATCCACCAAGGAGTGTTTATTAATTAATTATGCCATTGGTTTGTTTGATTCAGGTTGCAGTTATGCACTATTCCAGTTGGGGCTCAGGTTCAATGTACAAATAAAATCACCACCAATTATCACAAATTTCCATGAATCAATCCGAATGTAGTTCATTAAAATTATCACCTACATATGATCGATGCAATCTTTGCTTGCAGCAGAAGTTGAACTAAATTTTAAAACATTGAAAGGGTGCTAGTTAATCCCTAGAGCTAGAGCTAGTTAATCCGATTTCAAAGTTCAGTCAGGGTGAAAAAAACACAAAAACCTCATTCCTCTGTTTATTCTTGGAGTTTTTTTTACTTCATATGGCTGAGTTGGTACACCTTCCGTCCGGACTGACTCTTTCGTTTGTTATAGGTTTTATGGGGTATATATTTTTCATCGTCCTGGGGGTTCAGGGTGGGGGTAGGATCACCTCTTTGCAGAATCACCTCTTCCATAACTCTTGGTGCTTAACTTCTCTGATGTAAGCACACCAATATTCTTAGCCTCACCATTAGTGGTATGAAGTAACTCTGCAGCATCAAGAACATCTCTCTTGAAATCAAACATTTTTGAATTCTCTGGGAGATTATCCCACCACCACCCACTCTGGATACACGAGGGCTGTGTCTTATAGTATGTCGGAGTGGTTCTGCCACTGCCCGATTCGCCTACTCAAATAAGTCAAAAGATTTACCACCCAGCTCTTTTACTTTCATGTTGATCAAAACACATTGCACAAAATTGGTGTCTACAGAAACCAAATTATAGGGCTGGTCATTTGCAATTTCCGCAGCTGCCTTAACAGCACAATTTGGCTCCTCTTGTTCAAACTGAACTGTCTCGATGGTGGGGATTTGTCATCATCCTGAATAAATTGCAATTCCCCAAACCTATTCTCCTCATAAGACACAGCCCCAGCTAATCCACTAACAACCATTTCTTCTGTACTTTCGCTGATAATCTTGTTTTGGATTTGTGTCTATAGTATTAAGCTATAGTGAAACCATCTTTTTCCATTCTACTTTTGCAATGGGTGTGAACAAAGGTTTCACTAAAATTTGAAACTGTCGTTTTTAACACTACAGTTAAAATCACGGTTTCACTAAAGTAAAAAAAAAAAACTTTAAGCAGAAACACCTGCTGTGAACAACCCACACCACCAGCTATATGTAAAAGGAAATGGGTAAGAACTCTCCAAACCAGGGAAGATGACACATACAACAGCCAGCTAATTTGGACCAAATGGTAGGACACGGTCTTACTCACAATTCAACGTGTCATTTACCTCCTTCATCTAGAGCTCTGTTCTTCATTGCATGCCCCACAAGTCACTGGTGGCTCCTGGTGGCCTAAAGTGCGGTCCCTGACGTGTGGCCGATAATACACAAATGTGAAAACACCCCATCATAATCTGCCATAAATGCTATCAAATTGATCCAAGGGTTTCAAATGAGTGTTCCAACACGAAGCATAAAAGCAACATAACAGTATACAAACAATTATGCCTACAGCCCAGTTAACAACAGCATAGAAGAATACATGGGGACGGGGCTTCATAGCAGCCATTACAGAGTCCTGCAGGCGGTGTGGTGCTTCCACACTGATGTCTTATTGGTAAAAGTGCCCCCCCCCCCCCACCACAAGAAAGAGATCCCTGATCTAGAGTAAGCAACAGAATAATCCAGTATTTTCCATATTACGAACCCATCCGTGTGGTTGCCTGTCTCCCATTTATGGCGCCCAATTCCCACACTGCATTTGAAAAGCTGCTGATTGAGAAAATCTTCTGCATGGAGGGGGGAGGTGGAATTGAGTATATTGGCTTGACTTGAATCTATATCAGAATATATCATTAAGCACGAACACATTTTACCCCTATTGTAAAGTTGCAAGAGAAAACCCCTCCATCTACTCATTTTCTGTTCAGGAACATACTCTGGACCCTCCCAATCCTTGTTTGTTATACTGTCACTCCCAAGCAGTATGTCAAGGTAGGTAATGCCTTCAAATTCCAAAGTGAGTTGGTCTTGAAGAGCAGGAAGTGATTTTTGTGAATGAATTTTTTTTTTTTAACTGAAATTTTCATTCAGTTAAAGACAGCTGATGAGGCTCATAAAAAATAAAAATATACATACGATCAACAATGATAATTACCTCCCTTGAATCATTAAATAAGACATAGAGATCTCTGCATAAGCAGATATTTTAACCACTTGTGTCAGAGCACGAACATGACTAGCCTTCTACTGAAGTTAAGAAAAAGTGGTTCAATTTCTAAATTACATTGAACACCAGAAAATGGACGGCTCTGTAAAATTGCCAACAAAACCCTTACAAGTGGCATCAGCTCATCTTCTTCTTGCACATGGTAGCTTGGCTGCCAGGTAGCTCTCATTTTGTTGGGGTGTGGCTATGCTGCTGCTGCTGATGCTGTGCCCCTATACCAGTACATTGGTGCTCATTTCACCAACCTTTGAGGGATGACAGGCTGAGTTAACCCCACCTGGTGTTCGTTCAGTGGAAAACAGAGCTTGAACTCAAGACCCTAAGATCCAAGCCAGCTGCACAAACCACGAACCAACACCAGGCTTATCAGCTCATTACCCACTCAAAATAAAAAAAAAACATTTTATTATACAACCATATAAGTACAGTGCAAGCAAAAATATTTAAAAACAAACACAACAAAGACATTAACCAGAATTTAGAAACAAAATTAGTTGGGCTTTAAAGTAATCAGCCTCATCACAAAAAAATATTTAAAGCAACCAATATTGGGGAAAGTGTATGAAGTTTGGCCCAAAGGAGTCACCCAACACAATTTTTCCATGAATACGATCATGCTCTATCTCGTCTCACTCAAAAACAATACAGGGAATGAACACACAAAATAAGGACAAGGACAGGACAGAGGGGAATAACAAGAAAGAAAGTCCACGAGGAAGTGTTGAATGGAGCTTACCTTGTACGATTGCACACAGAGATATATAGAGCGATAAAGATGGAGAGAGAGAATCATCATCTTCATTCAATGCTTTGGAAAATCTCCCCTTCCTTTTTACACAGGACTACACATTATGTTCTGCAGTTACCATCTCCCACCGAGAAGCAGACAGCCGCTACATCCCTGTCTGTTGATCTGAAATCGATTAGATACTGGTCTCATAAACAGAACATTGGTGGCACAATGGTTAAGTCAGCTTCGGTGGCATAATGGTTGAAGCGTCTACTCTGAATCTGGAAGGTTGGCGGCTTGAGCCCTGGCCAAGTTATACCAAAGACTTGAACTGTTTGAATGCTGTTGGGCACGATTGTGGCCTGCATCATTGTTGAACAATCTGTATTCCATTCCTCCATTGGGACCATACTCTGTGCAGAGCATTGGTGCTACCTAAGCAGTCTCCTTGGCGATTGGGCACAATCCTGGATGGGTCACCATTCCGACACAGTATACCAGCAAGCTGGCACTCATTTTGCCGACCTCGGAAGAATGACAGGCAAAGTCAACCCCACCTGGTATTAATCCAACAGCCGAGTGGGATTTGAACTCAGGATCCTAGGATCGCAAGCCCACCACCCGAAAATCTGTGTTGTTTGTTCCCATTTACATGTTTGTTCCTGTGATTGCCTTCTATGGTTGCCTTATAAACAACACAGACGTTTTATTCAGTTTGCCTGAAAAAACCCTTCCGGTTCTGGTTTTTGAGCGATGGTTCGTACTCTCCATAGGTCTCTGCCGACTTTCTCAAAGATAAGATTCCAGTCATTGTCGCGTTTTGACTTTATTTTGTTGCCTCGGAGTTTGCTGTATGCCTGGTGTTGGCTTAATGGTTATGGACTTGGGATCCTAGGGTCCTGAGTTCAAATCCTGCTTTGCTGTTGAATTAATACCAGGTGGGGGTTGATTCAGCCTGTCATCCTTCTGAGGTTGACAAAATGAGTACCAGTTTGCTGGGGTGAGTGAGCCATTTGAGTATCCTGTGTTGGAGTGGTGACCTGTCCAGGACTGTGCCCGATAGCCCAGGAGACTGCTTTGGCAGCACCAATGCTCTGTACAATGGATGGTCCCAATGGATGGATGCATGTTTCCTGGGTGTTCCTAGTTTGGTCTTGTTTCAAAATTTGTGCTATTTGGTGAGTTTTCGTCGGTCTTGTCATATCGGGATTCCCTGAGGCTGACCCGTATTCCCATCTCTGTGCATGATCGTATTTATTTGTATTTTCTCCTCATTACCATCAGTTTTTATTTTCTCCACTTTTCCCTCCACCCTCCTTCTATCCCTCCCAACTATACCCTCTGTTTCATGTCTTAAAATGTAAAAAACAAAATAAAAAAACCTTTTCCCTTCTCACCTAAACTCCACGTGACCACGTGACTTACTGTACCAACTCTTCTTCCACCTTCCTTTTTTTGCCGATCGACCATCTTCTAATTTTGCTGACCCACATTCACCATACACCTTCAGGATTTGTTCTTCAACCTTTCCTTTTGCAAAAATCTTACTGAATCTTAAAAATAAATAAATAAATAAAAAATGTTTAAAAATGTTTCTAAAAATATCTTTTCACTTCTCACCTTACATCTCCCAAAACCACGTGATTTCTCTACCTCTGATTCCTCTTCCTGTAACTTTCACCGACCTACCATCTTCCTTCTACTTTAGCCGATCCACATTCACCATACACCACAATTTTTTTCTTCAACCTTTCCTTTACCTAATCTTTATCAAACAAAAAACCCCCAAGAAAACCCGTTTTAAAATGCTTCAACTTCCTTTTTCGCACACGTGGTTCTCTGTATTGTATCATAATTCACTCTTCTTTTTCAAAAGACGTTTCAATTCGACGTCTCCTTCATCCTATGTCTAAAAAGTCCCACTGTTACGTTTCTTTTCTCCATTTTCTTAATTCTCTATAATTGTATACCTCACGTAATGTCCTTAATCGCATCTCTGACTTAAAAAAAAAATTTTCAATCCCACTTTGGAATGCATGTTCGCATTCAATCAATCATCCTTTTTTTCCAACGTCAATGCCAATTCACCCCACCTCCTTAAATCTACCTCCTCCTAACCCCTCACTTGTTATCCCCTCTTTTTGCTCCTTCCATCTTTCCTCTCATCTTACCTCCTCTCCAAGCACCTTTTCACTGTTTTCAGCTTCAGTATCAGCTCCTCTGCTGTCCCAAACTGTGTGGTGTTATAGCATCTGTGAGATCCGTTCTACGGACTTCTACTTAACGGATATCTTACTCTTTCAATCAGTCATCACCACAAACATGTTCTTTCTTTCCTCTCATCACACCTCCCCCTCTTCCCAACCACTCAAATTTTGTACCTCTCGCTGCCTGCTCCCTTCTGCAGCATACCACGACCAAGTCTCATCCCTCCCCTCTCCCCACCTCTCCCATCACACTCCTGCCCATTGGACTCATTGTCTCCCTGCTCTCATTGTCTCCCCTCCCTCTCAAAGCAACCTTCACACTCTTCCCCCTCTCACCTTTCTAAAAAATACCCCCCCATCACCCTTCTTCCTCAACTCTCTCTTCTCACGCTTCTCCCTCCAATCTTCCTCCACACTACCCCTCCTTAAACTTGCCCCCCACTCACATCCACAAAGCTATATCCTTCTCCTGCTCTCTCTCTCTCTTCCATCTCATCCCTCCACCTCCTCCAATCTTCAACTTCCCGACGCTCACTCTCTTATTACTCCCCACTGTTCCTCATCCCATCACCACCGAGCCTTTTCTCCTCCTCATCCGGCCCTCTCCCCAAGCTCTTCTGCAATCCCCCACACTCTTTCAACAACTCTCCCGACCTCCCCCCTCCTCCCTCATCCCACCTTCCCCTTCCCCTACACCCAAAACCTCCTCCCCTCCCTCTTAGTTAACAGTGTGGACCTCAAATATCCAGGGCCTTCGCTCAAACCTGACAGATCTTTCCATACAGGATGCCACTGACAAATCAGACATAATCTGCCTAACAGAAACTTTCCTCCTTCAAGACGTCTTGACTCCCGAGTATCTCTCCCTGGTTACTCCTTCCTCCAGTATGACAGACCTGAGCCTCATCCTGGCAATGGAGTTCCTCTCTCCATCTAAAAATCTATTCCTCACTCTCAATTCACTGCCCTCACTCCCCCACACCCCCAGGAATACCTCTGGCTACAGCTTCCCCTCCACTCCCACCTCACATTTTTATGTGTGTTGTATTGTCCACCAAACATTGGTGACTCCATTTACACTTCGCTCACTGAAAACATGGACCAACTTCTATCCTCTCATCCTCATATGTGGTGACTTCAATTGTCATCATGCCAGTTGGCTGGGTGTGGGTACCTTCCTCACCTGCCATGGCACTTCAACAAGACTTCTGTGACTCATTGGGACTGACTCAATCGATCAATTTCCCGACCCAGATCTCAACCAATGGTACTCCATCTCTTCTGGATCTGAATTTTACCAATTTCCCCAAAAATATCTGCTGTTCTGCTAAAATCGGTTCATCTGAACACATACTTGTCAAAGTAGACATTTCTCTGGCTGTTATTGAAGAACCACCTCAGCGCCGTCGAGTCTGGCATTTCACTCAGGCCGACTGACAGAGACCTCAAGCAGCCATCAAACGTCTAGACTGGTCTGCCATCTCTACTTTCTTTGAGATCAACTCTTTTTGTTCCAAGCTATGTTATTCTAGAAGCTCTATGTGACAGGAAGAGATTATACTTATGATCATAACATTTGACACTCAAACGCCTAAATTTGGATTGGTTACTGATTTAAAACAACTAAAGTTTGTGTATTGCTTACTGAAACACCGAGCGTTTGGATTGGTGACTGGCTTTTCACTCAAGCAGATTGGCAGAGACTGCAAGCAGCCATTGGCAGGACCTTCAGGACTGGTTTCCCATATCTATTACCCCTGATATTAATTCAGCCTGGGAATTATTTCAAATAAATTTGCTATCTCTCAAGGACAGATTTATCCCCTCTCGTCTTCAGTTGTCATACCCTTCCTCCTACCTTTGGTACACTGATGCTTGTGGCGAGGCAGTTGTCCTGAAACAACTTGCCTTCACCTCATGGAAGGCAAATCCAAATGAATGCAATCTCAGTTCCTTCCACAAAGCTCAAACAAAAAGTGTGTGTCTACCCTCAGGAGAGCCAGGAAGCAACATCTTTCTAACCTCAAGTCTGAACTCTCAAACTGAACCATCGCCTGAATCTGAACTGAACCATCGCCTTCTGTACCCACCTTACCCTGTTGCACCCAGCTGTTTCTGGACTCCATGGCCTTTTCTCCTGATAAGATAGAGATTTTGCTGTCAAACCTCCACTCAGATTCTGCAACAGGTCCAGAAGGCATCAGCCCACTTTTCCAATAAACCTGCTCTGCTGCTCTTGCTCACCATCTCTCTGTTCTATTCACCCTCTCCTTTGCTCAAAGTCATCTACCATCTGCTTGGAAATCAACAAACATTACTGCCCTGCATAAAAAATATGCAAAAACAGATCCCAACAACTACAGACCAATCAGCCTTCTCCCAATCAGCAAGGTTATGGAATCCATCATCGCTTCTGAAATTAAATATTTCCTCTTCTCCAATGGGTTGATTCCCGATCATCAATTTGGATTCAGACCAGGTCATTCACTCTACCCAAGACTTGCTGCTCCTGCTTTCACAATGATTGATGACATATCGTGTGCTTTCTATATGGTCTGGCACCCCACCCTGCTCACCAAACTCTTTTCCTTCCTTTCACTCCGCAAAACACAAAAACGCAAAGAAATCTGAAAACCCATTCCGTGGGAGTGTCCAAGGCAATCTCCACTCATGGCTCGCAGACTTCCTCTCCTGTCACGCCAATGTGTGGCCCTAAATGGAGTTCTGTCATCGCCTCTTCCTGTCCAGGCTGGAGTTCCTCAAGGCAGTGTTCTTGGCCCTGTGCGTTTTCTGGTTTTCATCAATGATCTCTCCGACATCCCTCAGGTTTTCTTAACTACATCATATCATTTGTCATCCCTCAGATCAGCAAGCAGCAGCCTATTCACTCTCCGCAGATCCAGATAAAATCACAAGCTGGTCTGACACATGGAACATGTCATTCAATCCTGACAAATCTCACACTCTCACTCTGTCTCTCCGAAATGACCATCTGGAATCCCCCCCCCCCCAATCCACTTTCTTAACAATCCTCTTGAAGAAGTCCTTTCGTTCAAGCTTCTGGGTCTCACTATCTGCCATGATCTTTCCTGGCAAAGTCACATTTCCAAGCTGGCCTCCAAAGCCAGTCACAGACTAGGCATCCTCCATCGTGCAAAGGCCTTTCTTGGCACACTTGAGCTCCTGACCACATACAAAGCTTTCATCCGCACTCATGAAGTACTGCTCTCCCCTCTGGGGTGGTGCTCCCGCCTCTCACCTTTCTCGGTTTCATGCTGTGGAAACCAAGGCATTTAGGATCATTGGTATCTCCCATGATGAGACTGAGACTTGGGGTCTCTCACTCTCTCACCGCAGGCAGATCGGTGGTCTTTCTGTCTTCTCCCATCTCCTCTCTGGCCTCGTCCCACCCTTGCTCTGCCTGTGATCTGTCCCCCCCCATATTTCCGCAGGGCACTGAAGGTCAGCCAGCAACCCCGTTCTGGTAAAACTACCACAATCAAGAATCACTGCTCACCTTCACTCTTTCATTCCTCTTTTTTTCCTGCCTTTGGAACAAACTCTCACACTCCCTTCAATCCCACTCCTCCCTGCAGGTCTTCAAACAGCTGTTCACCACTATCTCTTATCTTCCGCCATCCAAAACTATGATCTTTTCTACCACTGTTAATCCACCCCAAACCCACCTCCTTCAAATTCCCTGTTTTCCTTCCTTCCTGAAAGTCCCTGTAATGTCCATATTCTTTACACCATGTACCCCCACCCCATCCCTCTCTCTTCCCCACATCTTCTAATGTCTCAGTTCCCCCACTGTTTTGTGCTTCCCTCTCCTGCCCCTCTTGTCTCCTGCTCCCTTTGTTCTACGTTATGTGTGTTAGCTCTTATACGAGCCTCAACTATGTATATTTAAAAAATAAAAAGAAAAACATTTTCATATTGCACACTGGGAAAATTCAGCACTCAAACACTTAAAATAGTGTGTGTGGCTTCCTTGCTTGATGCTCAGCATTTAAAAAGGATAGACCATGGACAAATAATTTAATCATAGGCTGGAAATAATAGTGCAGGCTTTGATGGGCTTCACGGCCTTCTCCTGTGTCGAAGTTCCTTGAAAGGGAAGTCAAATTATTCTTATAATATGTCTTCCAATTTTAGTGAATCTCAAAGTCTCACCCTGTTGGCTCTCGATTCTGGAATGATGAACAAACAAACCCACCTATCTGTTTATATGGTCAGCTACTGGAAGAGGTATTGCCTATTGAACTTTTCTGCCTCACCATAAGCCGTGGCCTCTCTGGGGCCAACCACATCAAAAAACTGGCCTACAAAGCCAGCCGCAGACTGAGCATTCATCTTCTGTCGTTCCGAGCCATTGATTGAAAAATCAGAATTCCTCACAGCCTACAAGGCCTTTGTTCATAGCTCAATGGAGTACTCCTCTCCCCTTGGTGCTAGCACCCAGGGATCATGTCTGTCTCTTATGGAATCTGTGGAATCTCAAGCTTTGGACATTATTGGAATCTCCCACAATGAGGGTGAAGCACAAACGCCATTTTTCTCACATTAGACAGGTCAGTTATCTCTCTGTTCTTTCATAGCCTCATTACCCTGGCCAGAAGGTCCTCACATCTGGCTCCATCTGTTTGTTACTTGGCAATTGTTTTTGACAACTGTGTTGATCGCTTCCTTTGTTTGTCTGTCAGTTCACCATTAATCGCCCACAGGTCACAATTTTAAACCGATCTTCATGAAACTTCACCAAACAGTGGAGTTGCTGGTCTGACAATCCTTTTTATTTTTGAGGTCAAAAGGTAAAAACATCAAAAGGTAATCATAGACCAAAGGTCAACAACTTTTCAAATTTCGAAAATCCTCAATTTTCATCTGATTGACTTCACATTTGAAGAGGATTTGCATCAGATCACTGAATTCAACCACCCACTATGTTTGAGGTCAACATAGGCCGAAAGGTCATAATCGGCCAAATTTATAAAATCCTCAATTTTCAACAGATTGATTTGAATTTTGAAGAGCATTTGCATATCACGTCACTGAATTCAACCAACTTATTTTTGAGGTCAACATCGACCAAAAGATTAACATAAGCCAAATTTCAAAAATCCTCAATTTTAATCTGATTAACTTCAAATTTGAAAAGCATTTGCATATCAGGTCACTGAATTCAACCACGAACTATTTTTGACGTCAATGTAGGCTAAAAGGTCAACATTGGCCAAAATTGATAAAATTGGCAATTTTCATCTGAGTGACCTGAAATTATTGTCAGGTCAGGTGAGATTAGATCTGTGACTTGCTTGAGCTACCATATAAACCTGTGCTAACCTGTTTCATGGTTGGGTTGTTGGCGATGAAAGCATCTCCCCCACCATGTTTCCTGGTGAGGAGGGTGTATGATATGGAAATCCAGCAGGATTAAAAACAAAACCTGTCAAAAGGCGGAGGTGCTCCTTGTGAGCCAACAGTCATCCATATCTATTGCCCAATCGTGTCTGCAGAGATCCTCCTGCAGTTGGGTTACTAATTTTTTTAGGAGGTTGGTGGCAGAATTTTCACTAAATTTTCACCTAAAAACTCTTCACTCCGCAAAACACAAAAACGCAAAGAAATCTGAAAACCCACTCCGTGGGAGTTCCTCCTGTGCAGCTACCCTCCACAGGGCAGCTCACCGGATGACGGGATTGGGGCAAAGCCTTCAGGACCCCACTCTTTGAGGACAGGAGCTGACTCCAATGAGCTGACTCCAATGATAATTGACGTAACAACGGTCAATGAGCGTATTATGAGACTAAGGATTCATCACTCCTTGAGTGTTGTTACCCTGGTTTCTGTAAATGCTCCGACTGAGGCGAGTGATCTCACTGTGAAGGACGCATTCCATGTCATAATGAAGTCTGTGGTTGATCTCTGCCCCAGGCAAGATACTCTTCTCGTCTTGGGGGATTTTAATGCATCGGCTGGAACTGACATGGATGGTTATGGGACACATGTTAGTCCACATAGGTCTGGAACTTTGAAGCAGAACAGCACAAGGTTCATTGACTTTGCAAGAAGTTATGGACTTAGGGTGGCTGGTTCATGGTTTCAGCGCCCACAGGTTCATCATTGGTCTTGGTATTCCAATGCTGGTGGTGTGCCAATGGAGACTGACCATGTGCTCGTTGATGGTTGCTGGAGGAAGATGCAGAACTGCAGGGTCTACAGGAGTGCTCAGTTCCTCAATACTGACCACAGGTTTGTGGTAGCAACTCTGAAGTTGAAGCTTAAATCTGGGAGAATGGTACCATTCCAGCTTAGGCTGGATGTTGGCAAGCTCAAGGATGAGAGGGTAGCTGAGGAGTTTGCAAACAGGTTGAGTTGGGATTTTGGGGACTGGGTGCTTTGGGAAATCCTGAAGAGTTGTGGAGTGCCTTCAAGACCACCGTCCTAGATGTTGCCGGTGTTGTCTTGGAACTCACTCTCGGGCGAAGAATCATTTTGTCTCTCAAGGGAAACTGGATAACATTGATCAGAGTCGCAGGGAAAGGCTGAATGGCAGAGCTGAGCTGTTCAGGGAGTTGAGGCAAAAAACTGTACGTGCGATGAGGGTGGACAAAGAGGCCTCTCTGCAAAGAATCTGTGAGGGGGTAGAGCATCACCTGTGGTCAAGTGATTCTCATCCTGATTACAGGGGAATTCACACATTGCATTCCTCCAAGCACGTCCCTTGGTGTACTTCATTTGGAGTGAAGGGTGGTGTGTTCTTTACAAAGGAAGACAAAGTCAAGGCCCGCTGGGCCAGTTACTTTGAGCGGCTGTACCAGGCTGATCCACCAACTGTTGAGTTGGATGTCAGGGGTGTTACCATCCCTATTGCTGACCCTCCAATCAACTCTGATCCACCTTCGTTTGTGAAAACACAGGCTGCAGTGAACCGGTTAAAATGGGGTAAAGCTCCTGGGATTTGTGGCATCCATGCTGAACTTCTCTGGGCTGGTGGAAATGCTGTACTCGTGTCGTTGCATGCAGGTTTTTGCTCTGCCTGGAACACCAGCATCATCCCAACTGACTGGAAGAGGAGCCTTGTTATCCCTCTCTGGAAAGGGAAGCGTGATCGCCAGGACTGTGACAACTGCTGAGAGGTAACGCTGCTCTCAGTTCGGGCAAGGTCTTTGCTCAGATCATTCTTGATAGGGTCCGCCACCATCTGCTTGAGCAACAGCGCCCAGAACAGTCAGGCTTTACACCAAAGAGGTCGACGATTGACTGTATCCTTGCCCTTTGGGTCCTCATGGAATGCAGACGAGAGTTTCGGCAGGGGCTGCTTGCAGCCGATGCTGATCTCTGCAAAGTGTTTGATTCAGTGAATGGGGATGCCTCTGGAGGATTCTTGGTCTGTGTGGGATGCTACTAAAACTGATCAATCTGATGTCTGAACTATACTCTGGTACTGAGAGTGCTGTGAGATGTGGTGATGCCATCTCCACTTATTTGCAGTTGTTACTGGAGTTCGTCAGGGATGTGTACTGGCCCCCACACTTTTCAGCACTTGTATGGACTGGATTCTGGGAAGGATATCTGAGAGATCAAGCTGCAGTGAATCATTTGCGAATGGCAAGATGTCTGACCTTGACTTGTCATCTTTCCGGAGACTCTGGATATCCTCTTCAGGACCCTCAAGGTGCTGATTGGGGAGTTGGAGCTGCTGGGATTACGGGTTTCCTGGGTTAAAACTAAGATTGAGGCTTTCAATGACATCTTGGATGCTGCTATCTTGTCTGTACCTGTTTGTGGCGAGGATGTT
>CM068955.1:141946556-141958990 GCA_035128595.1 Eptatretus atami | reverse complement strand
CAGCCCCAGCCATCTGGAAGTCACAGCATTTACCTCTCTAATAATGACCATTTAGATGAACTAAAACACCTATCCAGAGAGACTCGGGAGGGTGGGGGGGGGTGGGCGGAAGAAGAGGGATCTGGGTACATCGCGCGCACAGCACTTCCAAGAATGTGATAAGAACGGCTGGCTTGGCAGCAATGTAAGCTGATGTATGGACAACTGTGAATCTCAAATACAATTAACCTTTGTTACACTTAGTATGCATCCATAGAAGTCCAATTGGCCGTTAGAGGTTGTCAGTGGTAATATCGCGGATCAGGTAGAGGAGATGTTGTTTGACGCCTTCATATGAATGGGAAAAAGGAACTGTAGAGAAGAGAGAGAAAGAGAGAGAAGAGGAGAAAGAGAGAAAGAGAGAGAAGGAGAGAAAGAGGAGAAAGGAGAAGTGAAGAGAGAAGAGAGAGAGAGAAAACGAGCCTGATGGAAGAGAGTGAGGAAGGGGTGGAGAAAGGAATGAGGAAGTGAGAAGCAGACTGGACAAGAGAGGAGAAGAGGGGTTGATGAAAGAGATGAACAGAGACGGTGAGAATGTGTGAACGAGTGAGAAGAGAGTAAGAAAGGATGAGTGAAAGGGTGGAGGATAGAGGGTGAAGATGAGTGGAAAGAATAGGAAGGGTGGAAAGAGATGGAAAGGAGTGAAAGGAGTGGAGGAGAAGAGATGAGAAAGAGAGTGAGGACAAGAGATTAGGGAACAAAGGAGAGTTGGAAGAGCGTGGAAAGAGATGGAAATGAGATGTGAGAAAGGAGGTGAAAGGAGTAGAAAGAAGGGAAGAAGAGTTGAGAGGGGAGAAAAGGAGATGAGAAGGTGAGAAGAGAGAGAAGAAGAAGTAGAGAGAGTATAGAAAGGGTGAGAAAGAGAAGTGAGAAGAGCGTGGAAGGAGGAGAAGAGGATGAGTGAGAAAAGAAGTGAGAAAGAACATGAAAGAGTGAAAAGAGAGTGACTGAGGGAAGAGATGAGAAAGAATGAGGAAGAGAGTGGAAAGAGATGAAGAGAGTTGAGAATGGTGATGCTAAGAAAGAGAGTGAAGAAAGAGTGTGAGAAAGAAAGGAGTTCGAGAAAGGAGTGATGAAGATAAGGAAAAAGAGGAGTATGAGAAAAGCAGTGATAAGAATGAAGTGGAAAGGACTGTGAAGAGTGAGGAAAGGAAGAAGAAAGCGGGGGAAAGGATGAGAAAAGTGGGGAAAGAGGAGTAGAAGAGTGAATAGAAAGAGTGAAAAGGGAGAGGAGAAGGGAGAAAGGAGAATAGAAAGACGGGGAGAAGAGAAGGGAAGAGGGAAGAGACTGAATGAGTGTTCTGGTCGGGAGTGAGAAAAGAAAGAGAAGAGGAGAAGAGAAGGGAAAGGAAAAAAAGAGAGAGAGAGAGAAGACGAAGAAAAGAGAGAGAAGAGCGAGCGAGAGATGAGAAGAGAGAGAAGAGCAGGAGTGAGTGAGAGAGAGAAGGAAAGAGGGCGACGAGAAGAGAGTGAAGAAGAGGTAAAGATGAGAAAAAGGTGGAAAGAGGAGTGGGGGGATGAGAAGGGGAGGTTTGAGGAGTGAGGAATCGAGGAGAAAAGTGAGAGAGAAGGACGAGTGAGAAAGAGAGTGAAAAGAGATGATAAAAGCGTGAGAAAGAGAGTGAGCAGAGGTGAGAAGAGAGTTGATAAAGAAGAGTTGAGAAAGAGAGTGAGAGAGAGTGAGAAGACGTGAGAAAGAGAGTAGAGAAATGAGCTGAGAAGAGAAATGAGGAAAGATGAGAAAGAGTGAGAAAGAGAGTGAAATGAGAGTAGAAAAGAAGATGTGAGAAAGAAATGAGAATCGAGTGAGAAAGAGATGAGAAGGATGAGAAAGGATGAGAGAGAAGAGAAGAGACAGAGAAAGAAAGAGAAGCAGGAAGAAGAAGATGAAGAAGAGAAAAGAGAAAGAGAAGGACAGAAAGAAAGAGGAAAGATAAGAGAAAGAAGAGAGAGGAGAGAGAGCGAGAGGAGAAGAGAGAGGAGAGAGAGAGAGAGGAGAGAGAGAGAGATGAGAGAGAGCGGAGGAGAGAGAGATGAGAGATGGAAGACGATTTTATTGTCTTTTATTACAAAAATTGATTCCGTCTAATGCAGAGGCTCACACAGGTGAGCAATTTCTAAACAAACAGACACACATTCTAGACAGAGGTTCAGTAATCACTATACTGAATTTTAACTGACCCTCACATACTTTAGAGGCATTGTTTATACCATTGGCTCAAACCTGTACCTGAGAGCACACCGAACTCCAGTTTGTTCTGAACAAAGGCTTTAAACCTCTAGCATCTTTGTATAAATCATTACCTGTTTGATTTCTGTCTTATTTCGCAAGCTTAGCCTTTGTAAGGAAAAATAATAGTTGCTGTTGGGGTTGAGGCTACTCGGGCCAATAAGGTTTGAACATCAATACTTAGAGACATGCAAAGCATATTCAGGAAAATAAACGTTAATGTACAGATTATTCGCTTGAGCGTGTGCTTCATTGTTAGAGTGACATTGTCAATTTTTTTTGTGAGAACGGTGAATAGAGAATTTGTTGGCTACCCATGTGCGATTCTCATTGAGATCTCCACCTTTTGGTACAGCTGTATAGTCAATTCCAATGGTAAAGGAGGGTTTCTTGGTAACTGTGACCCATTCTTACAGGATACGGGAGGAAAGGGAAAGATTTTAGCATTGGATGTTCAGGGTTTTCCATTTTTCCAAAATGATCGAGTCGCAAACATAGTTCTGAACTGTAAGCCGATAGATAAAGTTTGGGAAGGTGGGGAAAGTCAGACGTGGGTACGGGAGGGTTTTTTTTCCAAACTTTTTGAGCACAGTCGTGTGTCGTACGATTTTAGCCGCTGTCACTTTTGCATTATCTAATTGCACTCTTGATTGCAGAAACAGTGGGACTTCATCCTATATGTGACATTCTTCAGTGGCACACTTTCGTTGTTTTCATTGTTATGAACTCTGAATGAAGGCATTTTCCCTTCATGCCTTCACTAAACTGTTATTGAAACGGTGGCTATTGAAGACATGGTCAGTGTAGAGTCGAGCGTCACGACGGCACGAAGCTGCCATCATTGAGTAGGCTTCTGTGGAAAAGCAGGTAACCATGATAAATCTTTGGTGAGCCATCAGAAAACTCTTGTGCCAAAGTTCATTTTCCGTGTCGGAAGATGCAACTGTGATTGTCTTCCAGACCACAGGGTTCTATAATGCGTCATAACTTCGCTATGAAGCCTGATGCCGCACTTGACTTAAGTTCTTGGCCACTTCACCATGGTAGTTCGGGATTTCTAAGCCGAGTGTTCCAGACCAGAAAATGAGCTTATGATTTCTGTAGTGTCACGTGCTGCAGGATGGTGCGGTAGGCAAACCTTGTCCATACGTTACGATGACCGACTGTTTATGACTATTACGCCTTGTGACTAATAATATACTATACCCTTGGTTAGACAGTTGGCCGATGTAAACTATTCCATTCAGTAAAATTAGTTCATGGTGCCAACAAACCTCCGTATGCCTCACAATCGCCCGACCAAGAGACATCCCAGAACTTGATCTCGTCACTTTTCCAGATATATTCCAGGAGAAGGAGTGAGAGAACGGGGGTAAACTAGTAGAGGGTTGGACCACAGGCTTTCTGTTTTAGCCCAATTTATTCTGCTGATATGCTTTACTAGAGCACATTGTCAATTGTTAACAATGTCTTGCATGATTTATGCAGACCACAGATGTCATCTGATAGCATGCTTTTTAATGGATTAGTCCATCTACCAGATATAGATTTCGAGGTGTTAGAAGAGTTCAGAGAAAGATATATTCTGAAACAGATGCAGCTGCCTTACCCTTCCAACCCAAAAGGGTACAAGTTCATTGTTTATTTTAACATGGCATATGTGTGAAACATAATTATTGTTATTAGAAAGAGGGGACAAACAAAAAGATTTTAAAAAACTCAAAAGGTATGTGTGAGACACACGTCAAATGTTTCTCTGGTCCAAAAAGACCAGGACAAATTCTAGATTTATCCACAAATCAACATCTCGATACAGAGTACTATCTGGATATTACGCCCGGACCAGTAGGTTGTCATGTTTGTATAATATCCTTATAGAGGTGAATACGTTAAGGCACTTTTGAGAGATTTTCGTTGTACACGCGGACACTGCCTCACTGTGATGGCAAGGATCCCTTTTTAGATAAATAAGTACAGCATTCTTGCAACTAGTGGGAGTCATTCTTCTCTAGGCTCTCTGGAGACCAGAAGCTCAGTCCATTCAGTTCCAGTGGGAATTTTTTTTTGAAAAAAATGCTGGATGACCACCCACCAGTATTTCCTCATCCTCTTTCGGGCAGCCGAAAGTTTCTCGAGTGTGAGTGTGATTCTAAATCATTTTGCTTGGATAAAACATATTACCATCCGCCAAGTTGGAACCGTTCTAAATAAACTCTTTTGCTGTTAGTTTAGACAGAAAAGTTTGCGTCGTTATTAATTTACCGTTAGTCGTGACAGATTTCAGACGTTTTTAAGCATGATTAAGAATGAGGTCGATTTTGATCAGTCAAAAAAAAACCAGTTGGTTTATCTAGAATGGTGTTGAAGAGTAATCTCTTTATTCTCTGGGTATGGGATGGTATTTATTGAGAAGAACCCCCAATCACACACTTTTTTCTCTGCAGTCTTAGTTTTTGTTTGGGGCAGGGTTTTTATTGCTTTGAATTTGTAGATTTCTTCCCGTTCACGCTTTTATTCTCTTCTACTGTGTATTTAAAGAAAGAATTTGACGAACATTTCGGATTTGACTTATGTTGTCCCCATACCGTTGGTCTTTTAAATTGCGGCTGAGCACCTACGTAAATGGACATTACTTTGAAAGCCTATTAAAAGAGGGTGTTGTTATATGCAATGTTATTTCCACAGGTGGCGATTTGAGACGCTATTCTGTAGACTGGTGATAAGGTGATGTCCGAGGAACAATGGTAAATTCTCCGTAGGTGAGAGGTTATAAGGTGATTTTATGTAAAATCTCTATCCACCGCGACGGCCACCTGATGTGCAACTTACTCCAGTAAATAGACTTTTGGATTTTTGTATCCCGCATTTCTTGAAGACTAAAATCCTTTATGTTTCAGACAGCAGTCTGGCTGACCGGTGACTCTGACCTTCTGATCATGTGCGGACTGGGTGAATTGAATCACCTCATCATACACTTTTTGAAAATGAATGGCTCCATGTGAGTCTACCTTGAAAGCTCGGCGCGTTCTGTGCCCTTGAAGGAGCATAGACATTTATTTAAAGTAAATTCGATTGATATTGTCAAACAACATCCAGGAAGCAAGGTTAACTGGATTATTCATGAATGCAAGTTGTAGCGGGCAAAGTGCGACTAAGCAGAAAGCAACTCTGCTGTGCGAGTTGAATCACTAAGTCTTTTTTTTTATCATTCATCTTTTTTTTTCATATCGGGTCTTTTTATCATTCATCATCGGTCTTTTCATCATTCTATTCAAACCTGTGCGTCTGGAGTAGAGTGTTTCTGTTAAAAAAGCTACATCTATTCTCATTGTTTAATGTTCTACTTGAGCATCCTAGACTGGACTTTCTCCACATTTATGTTAGGCTGCCAAGATCCAATATTGATGAAGAGGTGCAAGCAAAGAATGCACGCAGTCTCTTTCATTTCCATTTTTAGCCTTTACATGTGCTTTTAGGCTATGCATGTGCTCTGAATGTAATCATTAGGTCGCAATGAATTTTGCTGATGTCAATAAATCATGAAGTCAGAAAATATTCTTCATTATCTATTCTTTCTAAAGTTGATTATAGGATTTAAGAATTTCCGATGGTGAGAATTAAGATACTGTCGTAGGAATCTTCGATGTTATCTGTTCTCCTTCTGACATGTCGAAGCACTTCCGGAAATTTCAATTTCTATCACAACTGTGTTTATACCTTAGTATACAGGTATCGGTTTTCTTTCCGACGGGAGGAGGATGAGGGAGCTCTGATTTCACCTTGATATATAGGGGGCGAGGGGAGATGGAGTGATGAGGGGGATGAGGGCTGTCGGTCAGCGTCTGCCTCGGTTTTCCGGATGCCGGTTTTTTCCAGCTTGTCAAACTCAGTATGACTCAGGGTATCTTGCATGAGAATTTCCGACCAGTTGAAGTGTTGATGTTAACTCGCTGCACATTGGTTTCTGAGACAGTTTTTGTTTTTTCGTAAGATCATACATGTTCAATTTCTTATCAGAATAGGGTCTTGCTGAATTCCTTAATTTTCTTGAGTAATTCCTTTCACCTTGATCACCAACAGGGTCCATTTCATTCATTGAGGTGACTCATACCGATTTGTCATTGACACCATCAACATAAGCCCGTTGTTTCACTCACAGGCAAACCACTTTTTCTTTATGTGGTTAATTCGTTTCTGATCCGTTTTCTTTCCTTAATATAGGGAATTAGGTGTAACCCATCCAACATTGCGCACTTCTTCTGTTTTCTTGGGTTCTATTATTCACGTTCTCTAGACATGTAACAGGTCGCGGTTCTAACAGTGGCGTATTAACGGAGCAACTCGGTATCCTCGGTGTTGGGATGCATTTTCAGGCAAACGTTTTAAAGCCGAAAACCATTGCAGTTAAATTTCGTGTTCCGTCCGAACGCTCAACTTTACTCGTGTCATCTATGCGAATTTAAAGACCACATAACCCCTTTATCAACGTTAGACGAGAGAGCAAGACATGTACGCCTGTCGCATGAAAGACATTACGTGTTAGCCTACTCGTCCGTCGCAAATGTAATGTAATCTGAGAGACTACCGTCTCGATCAATATTGTTTTACCAATTTCATCCGGATGAATGATCTACTGGTATTTTGTCACTGATTTGGCGATGAGGGGGCAAGACGAAAACAACCATTTTCAGTTGACATTCCATCGAGACGATGTCTTACTAATTGATCGTCCTGATACAAACAACTACTCGTTTATTCTCATGCGAGAGCTGCGCGACTTTCGAACCCAACCATTATTATAATTCCAGCAATCGTGGTCTGTCTGTTTTGTCTCACCGCCTTTTCTCCTGACGCGCTGTCATCTCATTGAAATTGCAGGATTTGCCGGGACCCGCGAGTGCCTTCGAGGTTGATATCCACGGACGAGCGGTTCCCAATGTTTACGCCATTTTACTGCTTTTTCTTGTGAAAGGTGTATTATGGCAGCTGAAGGTGTCGTTCACTTCTCACCTTATCATGCCATTTTTTCTCAGAAAATGAGTACAGATATTATAATAATTATCTCACCATAATAGGCAGTACACAATAATAGCACAATAATGATAAAAGAATAAAGTGATACAATGACCAATTTTTCTGTCACCAATAACGACCTATATGCTCTGTCAACAAATGACACAGTGCTTGACTCATGATACCACAATTTAATGTTATTTTTTATTATTTTGCACGATTGACAGTCCCATTGATTGAAACTCCAGAATTTGTGACCCTGGATGTTGCCTTTCAAGGTTTGATATTAACGATAAGCGTTCCAAGTCGGCCATTTTCTGTCGACCAATGACAAACATGTGCTTATGACATCCCGAATGACGTCAAATTATGTTGTATTTATTTTTCTTTTTTTTTTTGCACGATTGACGGTCCATCTGATTGAACTTGCCAGGAATATTGCTGGGACCCGGCAGAGTGCTTTTCGAGTTTGATATTTATCGGACAGCGGTTCCAGTTACAACCATTTATCTGTCGACCATATCTGGATAGGGACGGAGGGAGGGGGGATGAGAGTGGGGGCGGAAGAGGCGAAGGAGAAGGGGGAAGAGGAAGCAAATAAGCGATGAAGGGGGGCAGAGAGGAGGGAGAAGAGGGTGAGTGGACGGGAGGGGAGGGGAGGGCGTGTGAGAGGGGTGAGGGGTTGAGGGGGAGATGAGAGCGAGGCGAGGGAGAGAGGAAGGGTGACTAGGGGAGAGGGAGAGGAGGGGAGAAAGAGGGGGTGACTAGGTGAAATGTGGACGGCAGAGAGAGGAGAGAGGGGCAAGAGAGGGGGCGAGAGAGGAGTGAGAGGAGGGGAAGGTGAGGAGAATGGGGAAGAAGGGAGTGAGGAGAGGGCCGTCACAATCAAGAGCAGGGTGAGAGGAAGGGCGAGAGGGGTGAGAGTAAAGGGGCGGCGAGGAGAGGACGCGAGAGAGGAGGGGGGAAGAGGAGGGGCCGAGATTAGGCGGAGCGAGGAGGGCGAGAGCAGAGCGGGCGTCACAATCTCTTCGTTATATGACGTCACAATTGACGCTGGGGACACTGGAGTATGTTTCCCAGAGGGTTTCCAAGTTATGTCCCATTTATCGACCGGTTTGTCAATCTAATTGAAATATGCCCCAAATCCATCGTCGTTTACGCCAACCTACAGGCCCTCGCCCCTACGACCCTACTTGTATTACCAATGGCAGTAACAATAGTCATCAACTACCTTAGAGTACGCACCGAGCACCTTTTTCCTCGTCAAGCCTCATGCGTTGCGGAGTGTCGACTTCTTTTATTTCAAAAAACGGAAATAAGTGGGGGAGTGAGCGGACGATGAGGGAGGAAAGTCATATAACCCTCAGAGTGATGTTTCGCCAAACAAAAAAAACACACCGTATACGGTAAACAGAAACACACTCAGATACGGGTCTCGGCACCAGCTCAAGCTTCCTATACACATAGCTGTGACTCTTGTCTCTCTCTCATTCAAGAGAGAAAGGGGGAGTAGAACGAAATAAAACACAAACCTTTAACCACGAGGAAAAGGGATGGGGGGCGGGTTTAACAACTCAAAGGCGGATGAGGTGGGGAGGAAGGACGGGAAGGAGAGGAGGGGAGTCGAGAGAAGGGGGTGGACGGAACGAGGGGAGAAGAGAAAAAAACGACGATGAACATTAAGCAGGGGAGGAATACACTGACTCCAACACAGAGAGGAGCTACGCGCCATGACACAGCACCCAGAAACCAAACCACCAGCAGGAGAGAGAGAAGAGACGAGAGAGAAGAGAGAGAGAGAGAGAGAGAGAGAGAGAAGAGAGAGAGCAGAGAGAGAGAGAGAATTATATATAGTTTAATATATATATAATATACTATATATATATATATAGGTCGAAAGAGGATCGGGGTGGAGAGGGGGTACGATTCAGGCGTGAGAGAGTTTGGTATAGAGTGGAGGGCAGAGATGAGAGTGGGAGCAGAGTTGAGCGTGAGAGAGACGAGAGAGATGAGAGAGAGAAGAGAAAGAGAAGAGAGGGAGAGGGGAAGGATCTGCAGATGAGAATCCAGATTATAGATTTTCCGAGAGTGGCACACACATGATGAATCCCTGCCTGTAAACACCGGGTATGATCGACTTTTTATTGCTGCGTGGTGATTCAACCCAGCTACACAGCTCGACTGGAATATCGGACCTTCCTCGCCTTTCCTGCCGTGATGTGGCGATTCATCACTTCATAACAACTGTAAACATTTTTTACTCATTATGATCATATAATTTATTTTGCCTTCCTACCTTCGGTATCGAACCATGGTATCGCCATTGATTGAAGCTTGAAGAATGTGCGCCAAGTGGCTTCACTAAGCAATCCACAAAATGGTTGAAGAAACTTTTAAAAATGAAACATTTAATCTTTATTTGTATTTATCTATGCCGAAGTGACAAGTCATATAATGGAAGATCGTAAAAAACAGGGGAATCCTCATAGAAAATAAAATTTCACATTTTCAGCAAGCCAGCCACTGCCTGTTGCACAGCAAAACACCATGTGGCCAATGAATGCAAGTGTCCCCTGAACTTTGTTCAAGTCGATCGACATACAGTATTCAGTGACAGTGCAAATATTGTAGAGCGCTCACCAAGTGGCTTAAGCACTCCACCAAAATGGTTGATAAGAAACGGCTTGCTTGGCATGCGATGAGCAATCACTGAACTGTCATATTCAACATACACCTTCCAGAGATGCCCAAAATGTCAAATATGTCCGAATTGGACAAATGAACACCTTTTTTAGGAGTCAGAACTGCTGCAAAGTTCGATTCTGGAGCTTAAATTTTGTAATTCAGCTTAGTTTATGAGATTCTCGAGGTTATCGCATGTGCGGAAATGAAATAAAGCCACAAACACTGGCATCTCCGGGTGTTTATAAGCATTGCAATGTACCCAGCGATTCGAAGCTATGATGAACAGGCATTCGGTGATATGAGTGAGGAAAGTGAAGAAAAAAAAAAACTTTATCGTGAAGAAATTGTTTGCTGCCTGTTCCAAGTCAGAGCTTGGTTGAGCAAGACAAAAAAACATGGCAGCTTCAGACTCCAGTGCTGTAACCCAGGATACGCCTTAAGACCCCAGAGAGTTTGGTGCGCTGAGGATAGCCTGATAAAGATTATAATTAAATAAGGCCATTAATTATTTTCAAAAGGGGTATTTTAATTAACCCAAACACCCAATTTTCACTCGTGCACTTCCTTAGATTCCCTTAGTATGCATGCAAAGTTTCAGGCTAATAGGTTTCATGGTATTGGAGTTATGGAGGACACACACACACACACACACACCAACACAACACCACACACACACACGCACGCACACACACACACACACACACACACACACACACACCTGCCGCATCCACATTTCTGGCAATAAAAAGGTAGAAGTTGAGAGTTATTGGGTTGGGAGGCAAGGCTGCAGAAATTATTTGAAATCATTGAAATAAAGCTGGAAACTCAGTTCATATAGATTATACTATCTTCTTATGATTCTGTGTATATTATTTCCTTATCTTTCAGGAACCCAACAAAATGGCATTCATAAAAGTCCATTTTCCTATTGTGACATCATTAATTTACCATCTTTGTTTATGTAAATAGTTTTTGGCTGCACTGCAATATATTTCCTGCCATGAAGTTAATAATATTCATTGTGAGATGGTGGGCTTGATTTGTTGTCACATCGGCAAACAAACAATGCAATCTTACATTTACACAGTCTTGACATCTAATGTATTTCCAAGTGATATTTCAACTCAAAATTGAAGTCAACAATGAAAAATAAAATGCAAAATGACCACATTGAATATCTCGTTGATTAAACATTCGTGTGACTGAGGTTTGAAATGTGCAAAGTCTCAAACACTGAAAAGAGTAAAAGGTTGCACGGCTCCACTTATTGAGAATGAGCATATATCATCAATCGCTTCATTGCTGGGAATACTAAAAGAAGGAAAGGAGAGACTGAGAGGGAAAAGAGTGATTGGGGGAGAGAGGGATAGAGTGGGGGGGGGGGTTGAGGTGAGAGGAGGGAGGGGAGGGGTGGGTAGAGGGGAGGGGGAGAGGAGGGAGCGAGAAAGGGTGGGGGGGCAAGTAGGGTGGAGCGAGGAAAAGGAGGAGTGAAGAATGGCAGGGAGAGCGAGGAAGGTGGGATAGGGAGGAAGGGGATGAGAACAACGCCTCAACAAAGTTTGCTATACAGTCGGGGAGGGAGAGGGTGCAAAGACGGCGGTGTGATTGATATATACTGTATATATTATATATATATATATATAATATATATATATATTATATATAATATATATATATAATATATGGAGAGGGGGGAGAAGAGAACGTGAGGGGGAGGAGGAGTTAGCGAAGAGAATGCTACGTTTTGCTTTATGACCACACGCACACGCACACGCACACACCACACACACACACACACACACACCAACAACACCCACACACCACACGCACACACACACGTCAAAGATGTGTTCCTGGAAAACATCGTTTGAATTGAAATCATGTAAATCGAACTTCAAAATCCTATTTACTTGATGTATGGAAGGGTGGATGCCTTCCTGACAGAAAATATTTGAGTAGAAATATTTCAAAGATTAAATTAATTAAAATATAATTAGAATATAATACAATATATAGGGGTCTGTCCGGTCATCTTCTTTTTTTTCCTGTGCAGTCCAAGGCTGTAAATAACATATTATTGACTGAGGGTGTGGCAGTGCTGCTGATGCAGAGCCCATATAGGTTAGAGCAGAAATTTGGAATTTGGATGCTGGGGATAGGTCCCCTACTCTTCACAAAGGACACCACGAAAGGATCTTTAATGTCCACAAACTAAATCTAAACGAAACTAAAGACACCCAGTTTAACAGCCATCTGAGGGACGACACGCACACTGATTAATCACCCTGCCTGTGAAACACCGGGATGACAGTTTGTAGCTGGGTTGGGATTTTAATCCAGGTGAGACAGCTTAGAGCGAGTGTGCGTACCTCTCGGCCATGCTGCCATAGTTCATCAGCTCGAGGTCTTTCATCCATCTAGAAGAAGCGAAAGAGAGTCTTCTGCACTGCTTTCTTCTTTTTTCAGC
>CM068955.1:141938926-141943757 GCA_035128595.1 Eptatretus atami | reverse complement strand
TCCACACATAAGGTATTGCACGAAATAGTGTCGCTGCAGGATTGGCCGTATCAACAGGTGTTCATGGTTGCCTAGCAAGCTGCCAGTGGGTGGAGTTTACTGTGCCCGGCGGCCTCAGGACCGGTTGTTCGGGAGGAACCTTTGTACTTCCCCTCATGGTGAGCCTTGAATCCCGATTCTGCAACAATATAATTGTCCAAACAGTAGAAAAAGTTAAGTTTAATGCTTTGGCAATTTCACATTTTCTTGTGAAAATATGGAGAAAGCAGGAGCACAGCCTTGCATGCTTAAGGTAAATACGCTAAGTTACAAGAATCGTTAATTTCTTAAACATTTCAGATTTCACTGCAGATTTTGACACTTAGTTAAATCCACGAGATTTGATCCTCAAATCCGCAGAGAGATTTCAATTGTATACTTTACTTATTCCCTGCAGTCCATCATAGAAATTGCATCATTTAATGCATAAAATCGCTCCAACATTCCAATTTGAAAAATATAGCACCGACAAAAGTGATGTAAACAGTAATTTGTTGGTATGAAGATCAGGCATTTGATGATGTGAGTGAGGAAAGTAAAAAAAAAAAAAAATTGAGCACATTATCGTGCAGAAACCATTGAGCCCTGTTCCCAGCCAAGGCATTTGGGCAGGCTGAAACAAAATGACAGTTTAAGACCCCTGCGAGGTGAAAGCGGGCTGACCAAGGGTAAGCCATTTATTGGTTTTTCATGATGAGCACCCCATTATCTTCAAAAGGGGTGTTTAAATTTACCCAAATACCCAGTTTTCATTCTTGCACTCCCTTGGAGTTTCCTTAGTATGCATGCAAAGTTTTGAACCACGAGGTTTCATGGTTTTGGAGTTATGGAGGAGGCACACACACACACGTAAGCACACACTGACATTTAAAAAAATTACACATTAAACCAAAATGGCACTATTAGATGTTGCGATGTTGACATATATGCCTCTGCCCACATGATTACATCATTATACATATTTATTCCAAGTTTGATTTAAATCCCTGAACTCAGATTCAAAAATATTAAATAATTCTGGCTGTCAGACCAAGCGTCCGATCAGGTTGAAATTTAAAACATATATTCCCCATCACGACTCGATCATAACTGTGAAGTTTGACATTGATTGGTGAAGCAGTTCAAGAGAAGGAATTTTTAAGATTTTTGTTCAACCCAATATGGCTGCCAGACCATGTGACCTATTAAGCATGTGGGTGAAGTCTCCCCTCAATTTGTCAAGCCGTTCTGGAGAAGAAGGTTTTTAAAGGTTTGTTCTTCAAAAAAATCATAGCTTCCAAACTATGTGACCAATGATGTCATAGGTGGAGACCATGCAACCTTTGTTCCTCATGGATAGGTGATCATAACTGTAAAGTTTTGCCTCAATCTGTTGAGCTGTTTTTGTGACGAAGATTTCTGAAGGATTTTATGTTTTAAAAAAATGGTTGCCGAACCATATGACTGATGACGTCATCAATTTTTTTCCCCAAAATTTTTTGTCCTAGATGACCCTCAAAAATTTTCATACTTATTGGATAAAGCATTCGCAATTATGCAAGTATGCAATGAATTATGCAAGTATGCAATAATGATGTCATAACAAAGTCACCTACGACACCATCAAAAAAACAAAACAACCAAAAAAACCCCAAAAAACACGCACTTACTTCCCTTGGGGAGTACTTGACATGTGCCAAGTTTCTATTTTTTCCATGGTGCAGTTTCGGAGATACAGAGGTCCAAAGTTTTTCCTTTTTTCCAACATGGCTGCCACGCCACGTGACCTATGACGTCATAATTATCATTAAGACGTTCTACATGACAGACGGACAACCCAAAAGCATAAATACTTCCAGCGACTTTGTCAGTGGAGACATAACAAAGAGGCAGGAGGGGATCTTCCAGATGTGGAAAGCCCCATACCACATCTGGCTAGCTCTTTATTTTTCTATTTCCCCCTTCTCATTGTTGCACTATATGCCTGGAGCCATATCAACTCCACAAAGGATGAGAATGTTTTGGAAGCATTTGAAGATGTGTCAGCAGCATGAAGCACCATGACACCAAATGGCCTATCACCCTGTAATTTTCACAGTCAAACTGTGTGTGTGAGTGTGTGTGTGTGTGTGTGTGTGTGTGTGTGTGTTGTGTGTGTGTGTGTGTTCCTTTGTCACACATAGAGGAAGGAAGCTGTTTCAAAAGTTCATTTGATGGATTAAATGAATTGTCAAAATAGAAGTTCCAGGTGTGGACTCCCACGCAAGGCGTCCCGCTCATTTCCACAATATCTTTTTTGTTTTGCGAGTGATGGAGGCAACAAAGAAAGGGGTTGGAGATTAATGAATTGCTTTCAGCAATTATTTTCTTTCCCTGCACGACAAAACAAAAGTGACATTCTCCAAGAGGAGGATTAACTGCGCAAACGATAAATCACCCAACAGCATGCTATTACATTTGATTCCTCTCTGGGTGTTACGGGGAAGGCAGACACAAGAGGCCATTTTCCTGCGAAATTATATGTGAAGCTTCCAAGATAAAGAGGAAAACTAGTGGTTACAATTAAACCTGATTTTCTCTTTGAATGCTAAGTAGATCTAATGTCTCTCTGGCCACTATCAAAATTGTCCAACATTATTTAATGGCAATATCACCAAACTTAAAAAAAAAAACTTGGACCATGCAAAACAAACAACTATTAACACATGCATTAAAAAAATCCATAAATTTGTGATATTTGAAATTATGCCAAAACAAAACACGACGGTTTTTTTTCACATGGAAGGACAGTTAGCAAAATCCCAAGAGCAATAATGTTTAAAAAAATAAAAATAATGTTATTACCTCCATCACTAAAGGTGGACAGAGGTTATGTTTTCACCAGGGCTGAAAACCAGATATAACACGATTTTTAAAAAAGTTATGGACAGGTTATGGAAAAACTTGGTGGATGAGTTGGGTAGGTGACAAAAACAAGCTGATTAGATTTTGGTTCAGGTCTGGATGGAGATCTGGCCTATCAGTGGTATACAAAATGTAAACTGTTCAGCCTGGCACAGGTATGCCGATCAAATTACTTCCGCCACCACCACCGAAGGTGGGCAAAGGTTATGTTTTCACCCCTGCCTGTCTGTCTGACTGTGAATAGGATATCTCACAAAGTTGTAGACGGATTTAGACTAAATTTGGTGGACAGGTTGGGTGTGTCATAAGGACGAATTCATTAGATTTTTGTGAAGATCCAGATCCAGATAAAGATTCGAGAATATTTTAAGTGATTCATCACCATTGAGAGATAGGGCTCAAAAACGATTGTATGGCATATTTCAAAAACTTATTGGGCCTGATATGTTGTCGTGTATCAGGCATTACGTGGTGAAGGTACTGAATGCGCTCTACCGAGTGCCCTTCTACTTAGATTATGTATTTGACTTGTATTGTGTGTGGCGCTCACCCCAGTTGACATTGAATGTGTCCCTCCCCAAGGGAAAGGGATGGGTTGGAGTCGAGGACAAATCTCATAAAGGGTGGGGAGTTTTATGTATATGAAAAGGGTGACGACCCTTGGCAGTATACAAGTGTAATGGGAATTGCTGCTGTTCATGGATGTCTGGATGGCATGGAGTTTCATAATGATGCACATGTGGCTGCCTCTCAATCAGTTTGAGGTGTAAGCTACAAGTCTTTGTCAACCTGTGTCTCCCCCCCCCCCAGTCTTTATTGTGACCCCCATTCTCCAAACCCCCACTGACCTCCCCCAATGCCCTCACTCCCCCTCTCTCCATGACTCAAAAACCCACCCTCCATCTCCCTCTAGCCACTTGAGCCTGGTTTGCCCCGTGCATTGTTGGCAGGGCCTCCCACATATGTGCATGGTTATGCCATTATGAGAGGTCCTCGCCTCCACCTCACCGTCAGCTTTTAAAAAGGGAGTCAGTGGGCCCTGTGACAGAAGGTGAAGAATAGTTGGCCAGAAAGTAGAGTCAGTGGGAATGAGTGAGTCAGTCCAGATGTGTTGGTGAGGAAAGCAAATAAATGGAATGGTCACCAGAGTGACATGAGCTGACTAGCTACATACTCTGCATCCACCAGCCAATACCTCCGCAACCACTCAAACATCTCCCCTATTTTCTGTAGTTATGTCATCATGTCTCGTCTTGCACTCCATAGTTGTTATCATTTTATCATTTCCCTTTTTACTTCCTTCTGGGCCGCTCTTAATTCCCGTATCACCCCCGTATTGCTTTCCAATTGTACTTTTAATTATTTTTGCTCGACTGTTTTGTATACGTACCTCACATTCTATTACCATTGGTTCTTGCTGGTGTTCTCTTTCTTCAAAGGTTGCCATCATATCACATCACATACTTTCTTCGAAGCTATCTCATTTGTACAGTTTCGGTATCATCCTTCCATCGTTCTTTCACTTGTGTTTCTTCTGTCAGATCTTTTCCTGTTTTACTCTAAAGGACCCCTATCTTAGACATAAACCTTCCTAAGATCTCTCTGATCTTTTTAAAAAGACCTCTTGTTTTTTTCCACTCTGTTGTCACTTTCTATCTCTATGTACGCCTCTGAAATATTTATCTTTGTCTTTCTTAGCTTGTCGTTGGAAGTAAGGATCTAGCCACTCAATGTTCTCTCTTGATGTTCCTTTGGTTTTCATTTCCCTTCTTCTGTCTGCAATATTTATTGCCTCTCCTGACAGCCATTTAGCCTTCATCTTTTTTACTTTCTTTTGGGATGTTCTTTTTGACCTTTTATTTTACAATGTCTTCAACCTCGCGCCACAGTTCGTCTGCATTCTGTCAAC
>CM068955.1:141926426-141933926 GCA_035128595.1 Eptatretus atami | reverse complement strand
TGAGACACAAACATTTGGGTGACTGAACTTCCTTAAGATGATTGTGAAGAAAGTAGAAGGGAGGGTTTGCCAGATGCTAGTTTCGGAGGGAGAACATGAGTGTGTGGGATTTCTCAGGAATAAAAGACATGTTCCAAGTGTTTGACCAGTTTATTATTTTGTCGAGGTCTGCAGAGAGGGAAGAGGATGTTGCCTGTATATCTGAAGGATTGTGGTGTCATGGCAGATGGTGGAGTCATGAGGAAAGAGATAGAGGATTTTCCAGAGAGTCAGAAAGATCATTAATTAAGTTATGGAACAGGACCAGGTGCAGAATACTGCCATGGGGCACTCCAGCCTTGATAGGGAGAGACGACGAAAGGACTCCATTGAGAGACACATGTTGGCTACAAGAGTGGAGGAAGTCAGTAACCCCAAGAGTATAATTGGCCTTTTGGAGATTTTCTAGAACAAAGCGGGATGCCAGACTGCATCGAAAACTCGAGATAACTCCAGAGAGGCGGCCCTGATCTCATGTTTAACATTGAGGGCCTTCATTCATTGTTGGGAGAGGGGAAGCAGCACGTCCAAGGTAATGTGACCTGGTGTGAATCCGAATTGATGATCTGAGATGAGGTCATTAGGGAAAAGGAATTATTTTATGTTGACTGCGATGATGGATTTCATGAACTTGCTGATGATCGGAAGTAAGTAAATAGGTCTGTAATGAAGGTGATCATTTTTTTGCACCTTTTTATGTAATGCAGTGATGTTGGCTGACTTCCCAGCAAACAACATATGACCTAGATCAAATACAGAGTGAAAAGGACAGACAGAGGAAGTGCAAGAAAAGTAGAGCAGGTTTTTAGGACACGTGAGCTGATGCCGTCTGGTCTCGTTGCAGACTCAGATTTGAGGGTTGCTGTAAACTTATCCACCTTCTCAGGTCCAAAAGACACAGAGTCCAGGAGCATTTTGGTGCAACTGGGAAGGGTGGGAACAAAGAGCAAGGGGTTGGAGACACAAGATTTGGAAGGAAACACATCACTGAGGCATTCAGCCTTCTCACGAGTGGAGTCGGCTGTGGTGCCATTTCAAGAGAGGGAAGGGATGGAATGGGAGCATTCACCAAAGACACACTTATCAAGGCACCACAAAATTTTATAGGAGGGAGACAAGTTTGAAAATTCAATCTTGAGGTTGGACAGATGCTGTTTTCTGGCTGTCCTGAGAGTGGACACACCACTTGTTGTAGGCACTGTGCAATGATCTTCGGTCGGATTTGCCTCCCAGGAGGAGAATGCAAGTTGTGTCAAGGCAACTGGCTCAAGGCAAGGTGGATGATTCAGTGTACCATGCACAGGAGGATGGGTATGATAACTGAAGACAAGATGGGATGAATCTGTGCATAAGGGAGAGCATGCTTCTCTCGAATAATTCCCAGACGGAGTTAATATCAGGGCAGAAGATTTCGGAGATGAGTCCTGAAGTATGATGGCTGCTTGTAGTCCTTACCAATTTTCCTGAATGAACTGCCAGAATCACCGGTGCTGAGGTTGTTCTCTGAGAATGGCTAGAGTGATGTTGACGTTCAAAAGCACATGTTCAGATGAATCAATTGAAGCAGAGGAAGAGCATGCTACATTGGCTAGGAAGTTGGTCATAACCAAATCCAGAAGGAAGGATTTGCCATTGGGAGATTGCCATTTGCCATTGCCATGACCTTTCCTGGGAAAGTCACATTTCCAACCTCGCCTCAAAAGCCAGTCGCCGACTGGGAATCCTCCGTCGTGCAAAGTCCTTCCTTGGCCCTCTTGAGCTCCTGACCACTTACAAAGCTTTTGTCCGTAGCCTGATGGAGTACTGCTCTCCCCTCTGGGCTGGTGCTCCTGCCTCCCACCTTTCTCGGCTTCACGCTGTCGAAACCAGGGCATTTAGGATCATCGGCATCTCCCGCAATGAAGCTGAGTCTTTGGGCCTCTCACTCAATCACCGCAGGTTGGTCGGTGGTCTTTCTGTCTTCTACCGACTCCTCTCCAGCCTTGCCCCCCCTGCTCTCTCTGCCATTTGTCCCCACCACATTTGCACAGGGCGCTCAAGGTCCGCCAACAACCCCCTTCTGGTAAAACTACCAAAATCACGAACCACTGCTCACCTTCACTCCTTCATTCCTCTTTTTTCCCGCCTTTGGAATAAACTCCCTCACTCTATTCTTTCCCATTCTTCCCTCCAGGCTTTCAAAACAGCTGTTCACCACCACCTCTTATCATCCCCCATCCAAATCCTCGATCTTTTCTACCCCCGATAATCCACCCAAGCCCACTTCCTTCAATTCCCCTGCTTTCCTTCCTGAAAGTCCCTGTAATGTCCATCTTCTCTTCCCCATGTTCCCCGTCCCATCCCCATCCCTCTCCCTTCCACAGATCACCTAATGTGTCTGTTCCCCACTGTTTTGTCCCTTCCACTCCCGCCCCTCTTGTCTCATGCCCCCTTGCTGTGCATTGTGTGTTAGCTCTCATACGAGCCTCGACATGGTATACAAAAAAAATAAAAATAAAAATAAAAAAAAGAACTCCAGGTTGGAAAGTTCACAGATTGAGTCAGTTACATTCATTCACAGAAGTCCTTTTCATGTCGTAGCTGGTGAGAGAGGTACCAACACCAAACCAAGTTCCATGGTGACAACTGAAATCATTACATATGAGGATGTTGTGATTTCACTTCCTCATATGTGAAATTATTCACATAGTAGCAGGGGTATATGGCATATGGCATTGCCCAGTGTTGTTCTAATGTTGTTGGTATTTTTAAGAAATCCAATTTTGTTTGTTTTTTTCAATTTTTTGTGGGGTCCTAAAACACTTCCCAACACCCACTAAGGGATGAGGTCAGGAATCATTTAATATTACCTTCCACATTAAAAAAAAAAATCAAACCTAAAAAAAGAAATGTTTTGCCGAAAACACTCCCCGACACTCACTGATGAAACTCTAAAAGTTTAACGAACATCTGTTTGGTCATCTCTAAGAAAAATCGTGACACAGACAGAGTCAGACAGACAGATAAACATCTCTCTTACAGTATCGATGAGGATCTTTATTATGGATGAGGATGAAATCGACCAGATATGAGGATGAAATTATTGACAAATCAGGAGGAATTATTCAATTCGAGAAAATACAAAATATTCACAAAAATAGGAATTATTCACAACGGTCGCTTCACTGACAGAGGTGTGAAAGGTAGGGGTTGGAGAAAGATAGAGAGGGAGAGAGGGGAGGCAATGATGACGAAGGGAATGGAGGGGTGGGGAGAGGAGGAAGGGGAATAGAGGAGTGGGTGAATAAGGGGGAATCTATGATGACTGGAGAGAGAGTCGGAGAGAGGAGGGTTATGTTTGCATAGATGCAGTGAGATTGACTGATCGGGGGAGTGATTGGATGGGGAAGAGGGGTGGAGGTGGGTAGATGATTATGACGATGGTAGGGGCGAGAGAGAGAGAGGGTATGGTGGGCGAGTCAGAGGTAATATAGGGTCGGAGAGGGCAGAGATAAAGATGCTGTCAGTAATGGTGCTAGGGGTGCGAGAGAGAAGTAATTTGCGTATATGGTAGAATGTGGCTGAATGGGGGTGGGTAATGGTGCTATCAAGAGGTAAATAGATGCTATCGGGTAATGTGGTATGTTATGTGGTATCGTAGATGTGGCTTAGATATCAGAGAGGGTGAGTGAGTCGGTTAGTGCTATCGTGATGTCTATCATTATGGTCTATCGGTGGATGTGGTATCGTGAGTGGTATCATAATTGGATCGGGTGATGTGGTAATCGATATGTGGTATTCGTGATGTGCTAAGTCGTGAATTGCTATCGTGATGTTGCTAATCGGATGTGTATTATCGTATGTGAAGTATCCGTGAATGTCTAAATGCGTGATTGGTGTCGTAGTGTTAGGGAGTGTATGTGATCACGGTGAGTAGTTTGCTAACGCGTGGAGTGCTGTCGTGATGTGGTGTCCGGAGTGGTATCGTGTGATGTGCTATCGCAGCAGGTGAAGTGTGCTAATCGTGATGTGCGTATCGGATGTGGTAATCGTGATTGCGTATCCGTGATGTGCTATCGAATGTGTATCGGGTATGTCTATGTGATGTGGTGGAGCGAGAGAGATGAAGGTGATGTGCTATCTCCATGTGCTAGTCGCGATGTGGTATCGTGTATGTGCTACAGTGAGTGGTATCGGTGATAGTAGTATCGTGTATGTGCTACCGTGATGTGGTATCCGTGATGTGGTATCGTGAGATGTGGTATCTTCTGATGTGGTATCGTGATCGTGCTATCTGGATGTGCTATCGTGATGTGCTATCGTATGGTGCTGATCGTAATGTGCTAATACTAAATGTCTATGATGAGTGTGGTATCTGAGTGATGTGCTATCTGTATGTGCTATCTGTGATGTGCTATCGTTTGTGGTATCTGTGATGTGCTATCGTTATGTGCTATCGTAAATGTGCTATCAGTAATGGTGTATCGTATGCTGCTATCGTGAAGTGTGCTATCGTTATGTGGTATCGTGAATGTGCTATCGTGATGTGGTATTCGGTGATGTGCTATCGTGAGGTCACTATCGTATGTTGGTTCGTAATGGCTATGGTATGTGCTATCTGGATGTGGTATCGTGATGTGGATCGTTATGTGCTTCGTGAGTGCTATCGGATGTGCTATCGTGATGTGGTATCGTATGTGCTAACGTGATGTGCTTCGTAATGTGGTATCTGTTATGTGCTATCGTGATGTGTACGGTGATGTGCTTAATCCGTCGATGTCTATCGTGATGTGGTATCGTTATTGGTATCGTATGTGGTATCGTGATGTGCTAGTCCGGTGATTGGTGGTCGGGTTATGAGTGCTAGTCGTTAATGTGTAATCGATTATGGTGCTATCGTGATGTGGTATCGTGATGTGGCTATCGTGAGTGCTTTTCGAGTGAGAGGAGTGTGCCTATCGTGATGTGGTATCAGGGTTATGCGGTATGGTGATGGCGTTCGGTGATTGCTATCGTGATGTGCGATCGGTGATGTGGATAGTCGTGATGTGGTATCGTTAGAGGATGGCATCGTGATAGTGGGTATCGTGAATGTGGAGTCAATGATGTGGTATCATAAGTGCTATCGTAATGTGCGATCGCGTAATTGCTATCGGTCTGTTGCTATCGTCATGTGCTATCGTGATGGTGGCTTTCGTGATGTGGTATCGTGTTGGGTATCGTTATGTGCTATCGTGAGTGCTATCGTGTATTGCTGAGTCGAATTGCTATCGTAATGTGCTATCGTTTGGTATCGTGATGTGCCTACCGTGATGTGCTATCGTGATGTGGTTCGTTATGTGTATATCCGTGATGTGCTATCGTGAATGTGGTGTCGTTATGTGGTACCGTTATGTGTCTATCCGTGAGGTTACGTATGTGCTAATCGGTGATGTCTATCGTGATGGTGCTACTCGTTAATTGCTATCGGTGATGTGATTATCGTGAGGCTACCGCCGATGGTACTTCGCGGATGGTGGTATCAGCGATGTTGCGGATCGGTGATGTGGTATGTGATGTGGTAAGATCCGCGTAATGGGATAATAGTGAAGTGGTAAATCGTGAATGTGCTATCGAGGTGTGAGTGTGGTAATCGTGATGTGTATCGTGATGTGCTATCGTGAATTGGTCATCGTTATGTCTATGCGTGATGTGGTAAATCGGATGTTGCTAGTGAGTCGCGTGAGATTGCTAATAGGTCGATGAGTGCTATCAGTGATGGGTAGCGGAGGTGGTGAACGGTGATGTGTAATGCAGGAAAGTACGAGGCGGTAAGAATGTGAGGAGATAGGGATGTGCTAGAGGGGGTGAGTTCAGAGTAGGAAAGGGGCTATCGGGGAGAGAGAGGGGTGATGTGACTAGGTGGGTATGTTGCTATCAGGTCGATTGTGCTAATCGTAATGTGCCTATCGTTAGTGAGAGAGTCAGAGAGTGGAGGTGCATCGTATGTGCTAGGCGGGTATGATGAGCATATCGAGAGGGGATGCGTAGTCAAGAGTAAGGTGCTATAATCGTATTGTGAGGATGATGGAGTGGGATTGTAGGCGAGACGAGGAATGTGCAGAATCGGGTATTGTGCTATCGGTGCGTATGTGGCATCGTAATAGGTGGGTATCGAGAGTGGGAGAGTGGCTATCGTAATGGTGTTAGGGGGGGGAGAGAGAGAGGGGGTGAGGAGAAGAGAGGGGGGGAGGAGAATGAGGGTAATGTGGGTAATCGGGTTATGTGCTACGTGGGGTGAGGAGAAACGATGAAAAGGAGAGCATCGGTTATGTGGTATCTGTGGATGGTGCAATGTCGTGGATGTGCTAAGGGAGCAGAGATAGAGTGTCATCAGGTGTGAGAGGTAGATATGGGAGATGTTGCTAATGGAGTGATGGTGCTATGGGTGATGTGGTATCGTGATGTGGTATCGTTATGGTGCTAGCAGTGATGTGCTATCTGGTGGAGTGAGTGCTAATGCGTGTGTGGTATCAGTGAATGGTGATCGTTATGTGGTATCGTAATGTGGTAATCTGGTGATGTGGTATCCGTGATTGGTATGGATTCGGTGAATTGGTATCGTTAATGTGCTATCAGTGATGTGCTAATCAAGAGGAGGAGGAGGGCGTTGCGTTATGTGCTATTCGTGATTGAACTGAGTTATGCGGTGATGTGATATCGTGATGTGTAATGGTTTGTGGGTATGAGTATGTGGCTGCTGTCGTAATGTGGCTTGTCGTAATGTGGCTGTCGTAATGTGCTATCGGGGTAAAATCTATCGTAATGTGCTATATCTGTAATTGCTATCGGTAATGTGGGTACGTATAGTAATGCGAATGTGGGGTAATCGTATTGGTGGTATCGAGTATGCTATCGAGTGAGAGTGCGGGGTGAGTGGCTAGTCAGGGTGATGTGTATCGATGAAATGTGGTATGCGGTATGTCCTACGTGATGTTCTATCGTTTGGCATCTGTGATGTGGTTAGGAATGGGTATAATGTGGTATCGTGATGTAGTATCAGAATGTGGTATCGTGATTTGCTATCGTATGTGCTTCGTATGCTGATCGTGATGTCTCGGATTTTGTGAGTGATTCGGGGAGGAGGCATGTGCTAATGATGGTGGTTCGTGATGTGTATGTTATGTGTACTGAGGTATAAATATTCATGGTGATTGTCGGGCTGATTAGTATTCATTGTGAGAGGGGGAGAGAGAGAGGGGGCGGGAGAGGGGAGAGGGAGGAGGAGAGAGAGAGAGAGAGAGAGAGAGAGAGAGAGAGAGAGAGAGAGAGGAGAGAGAGAGACAAAGGTGTGGGAGGAGAGGCTCTCCATTTTATTTGGAGCGGTGAGGCGAGGAGCGGACAGACAGAGTGGGAGGGGGGGGGCAGTAAAAAAAAAGACATAGATGAGGGTTGGCAGTGGAATTAGCAAAAGAAGTGAATATGCTATTGCATAGAAAGCGG
>CM068955.1:141911658-141924158 GCA_035128595.1 Eptatretus atami | reverse complement strand
TAGAAGTGCAATGTGCAATGTTCCACAGTTAAGTTCCACAGACAAAACAAAGTAGAAGTGCACAAACAAAGTAGTGCAATGCTCGACTGTCAGAGGATGTTTGAGAGGCTGAGGCCATTGGAGTATTTTGCACACCTTTAGAGTTTATCTTCAATGTCACTCCATGGCATAATAGTCCATAGGGGCTCATCAGATAGTACCCATGCAAGGTCTGGTACAGGATAAACTTCTTGAAAGTGTATCAACGATGTAAATGAGTCAACGGCTGTTGTAGTACAACATTCTCTGCAGAAGATAAAAATTATAAATTCATTTACTTATAATTTTTATTATATTCTGGAATTTTAGTAATGCAATATGCTTATATTGTAGCTGAGTTCTGGTCTTGCTTCTGGCAACTTGGCTGCCAGGTAGCTATCATTTCTTGGAAGCACAGCTGTGCCACTGCTGTTGTGTCCCTCCACCAGTACACTGGTACTCATTTAACCAACCTCAGAAGGATGACAGACTGAGTCAACCCCACCTGGTGTCAACTCAGCAGCCAACGGGGCCCAAATTCAGGACCCTAGGATCCTAAGCCAGCCACCCAAACCACTAAGTCAACACCAGGCTTGCGGTAGACCAGTTGCACCATATTTATGTAACATTGACATTCTAGCGAATGTGAATTGTTCTCAGATCATTCCAGACTGTTTTTTGGATATTCCTTGCATCGTGTCAGATTAAATGATAACAGAAGACAATTGTATTGATGGTAATATACTATATCATTAATTTGTTTTACCATAATATTCACACTGATAAATTTCATGAGTTGAATTGCTCACATAACAAGTATGACATCACCACGTATCAGATATGGATGTTGTTACAAATCGGCTGTGTGTCTGCGTGGTCGTAAATGAATTGGCGTTTTGTCTACTTTCAGATACTCCATGTTGTTCAATCCCTGAATACACAATCACAGCCCAAGACTATGTGACGCAGTCAACTAGATATCTCGTCACGTGGAATCAAACTGTGAATGACAGCTCAGTGGGGAGAATGTCACTGAGTTACCTGTCCTCCTGCTTTCATTGATGTGCATGCGAGGTTACCAAATGCAGATAGATGAAAAATAAATCAGTGCTTTATAAAAGTAATCATGTAAAGCCCTGCCTGCACTAAGCTTTTTCTGTAAGTGAAAGCATTTCTTGGCATAAATTCTGAATAACTATCTGTGGACAACAGCATATCTGCACAGCCATGCGAGAGTAAGGAGGATATGGTGCCACATCCATATCCGGTTCTAAGAGATAAATTTGCCCGTGGCAGGTGTGAGTTGTACATATCCAGAGAGCTGACTGGAAGTAAAATCAGAAGGGAGAAGTTAAACAGCCAGCTGTCTGCAATAATCAAAGCAAAGAGAGGAGACCATAAAATAAATGAACACAGAGCCAAAACATATGGGGAGGAAAGTGTTTTCTCAATATGCAATATATTCAGCGAGAGCATATATGGCTTGCTGTATTCAGCCCACCATGCCTCTGTATTCAAAAGAAACACCAATTAAGACCTGATGTATGCAAATTGAAAAGACATTGTAAAATATCGGTTTAGAGTATTTCAATGCAAAAATCAATATACTTCTAATATTTAGTTACATGTCATATAGTAATAGACTAATCGTCATGTAGTAAAATTTGGCATAAGAGCCCAGGCAAAAATAACATTCCTTTCCTGTCGTAATTCTCTGCAGACTACTGTAGTATATGAGAGATCAACTCTCATATACTATAGTTCTAACTGTCGCATTTTTGCCTGGGAGATTTCCCAGGGAAAACATCGTTTTGTGTCGAGAGATTAATGAATTGTTTCCACCTATTTGTTGGAATGTTGTGCTGATACTGAACACTCCCCCCCCCCCCCCCCCCCCCCAATCAATGACAGGACGGAACAGGCTGGCACATGCAACTCTTGCTATTACATTGTCATGTGCATCACCTGGCATGTAAATTTTGTGTGTGAGGTCTTACCATTTAGGGCAAAAAATTCACAAGGACTTAAGAATGTTCTGCAGTATTCAACAACAACAATAATAATAATAATAATAATAATAATACCATACCTTTCATGCAATAAAGGTACAAAGGGCTGCCGAGGCAGCTTCATTGACAAGGAGTACAGTCCTAGACAGGTCGGCACTCCGACACAGGTTACCGCAAACAGTTATTACCACAGTACTGTACACCGGAACTCATTTCACCAACCTCGGATGGATGACAGGCAGAGTCAACCCCACCTGGTGTTCATTCAACGGTGAACAGGGGCTCAAACTCAGGACCTGAAGGTCCCAAGCCAGCCACCTTAACCAAAAGCCAACACCAGGCATGCAGTATTCAATACATTAATTTAATTACACATGCAACCTTCCAGTAGATCCAAAGAGGTTAATATTCACTATTCTGTTTTCCTCATTGAAAACTAAGAACTAAATAAAAGCATACAAATTATTTTTAATCGCTATTTTGGCATTGGATTACTTTCATTGGCCAATTCATTTAGATTGTGATTTGCCTGAATATTTTTGGCTATGTGACAAAAATGCTCAACTTATATTGACAAAATGCAATGTATAGCTAGAGTGTTTAGAATATAGATAATCTCATGTATGACATAATTTTGAACCTTCAGACAATAAACTTTTTATACTTCTTAATACCTTAATACCGAGTTGTGGCGTTCTTACACGATTCTGTGGAGGTAATCAGGGCATCTTAACCTTTACAAACACTTACAATTGCCGGTGTCATGTTGATGACAAAATGTTGAAGCTGTGCATGATTATGTTTACCAAACATTCTGATATGAAATGGTAGTGCATTTGCCGATTTTAAATCACTAACGATAGTTCTTCTGAGCGGACTGCTATTGCCTATAAGGTGCACATGCACCACATGTAACAGTCCACATAATCACTTTACGTTGAATTCCCGTTTCTCCCAATTCCTTCCTAAAAAAATGCTCATTTGAGGTGAGATGGCTACGAACCCGGCAGAGATGGGTACCCTGCTCGTCGACTTTAAACATCAATTTTTGAAATCTGTCTGATGAAAGTTCAACACAGCTCAACTTAGAAACAGGCAACTAGCTAGCCCTGCCCAACAGTCTGTCATTTGCTTTGACCATCATCACATATAAGGCAGTAATATGTAATTTTACTCTATTCTACTTTGTTTTGTCTTTTTTTTTATTGTGAAACAAGGCTCATTGATTTGCGAATATTTGTGAATACTTATGCAGTATCACATGCAGGAAGGACAGTGGCATTAGGAGAGAGGCAGGCAAATTTTAGATGAATTAAAGAGAGATTAACAGACAATGGGCAAATCAACAAGAATATGAATTATGAGCGATGCACTTCGGTGGAAAGAGCAGAGTCCAACCAAAGGCAAAAGTTTAGTACAGAAGGAAGCAAACCCAGTAATTACATGGGAATCATAAAGATGAATAACATCAGTGATATCGAGTAAACCTATGAAGGAAAGGAAAAACTCAATATACGGCGTTTGAGAAATAAGTTTGAAATTCTATAGATTTTTTTGTTGAAATAATACAATCCTTTCTTGCACAACGATGTTGTGCTGATGTCCCTAATGGTGGGTGCATGGATGAGTTTTGTCGTTTTCCTTCATATTTGTGTCATCTTTTTTTTGTGAAATAGGAACAATGAGGGTAAGGAGTTGAGTAGAAAACAACATTTAAATAATATGTACACAAAATGGCAGATATTTGACCACACTCCGCCTCTCTTTAAGCAGCGCATAAACATCGGCCTAACCATTTTCGACATTTTTTTCTATAAAGATTAATTGAGGATCACTCTCATTAATTACTGCTTTTAAAAATAATTCTCCCAATTTGCACATCTTTGCATGCATCTCCTCTCTCCTCAATCAACACCTCGTTTTTATAGAGAACTAAGGTCATTTAGATTTTGAGGTTGGGATCGAGTTTGAGAATGTGCTTCTGCATGTGAATAAGAAGGCATTACACCTATTGCTGATATAAGTCTTACTTAAGGTAATGACATTTAGAAAATGTGCTGTGTAAAAGATTTGGGATTAAAAGTTACAAAAGTGCCGATAATCTGGTAATTTAACAAAGTGCCGATGACCTTGTATACTGTTTCTTATGATGTTGTAGTGTTTACAAAAATTGTGCTAAATATTGATTCATGCTGTGTTCTTTCTGCGTTTACTCTGACTAACTCATTTTGCACAAATACTACTGCGAGCTGAGGTCTCGGCACAGTCACAGAGGTCCAATTGACTTTTCCTAACGAATGATGTGCAATAGCCCCAATGGTCAAACAAGTATACCTATCCTGCTGTAATTCAATCAAAAGGATTAGCCAAGCAATATAGCTCTGGCAATTGTGACTATAAATTTACTTTGCATAAGGTTGACCACAAGATGGACATGAACATAAGAGAAAAGCCAGCATGTTCACAAAAATAAACGAACTTTATTAACTGATCACATCCTCGTATATGCACAGTTACAATTCCCATTCTTGATTGAAATTTCTAGATCGTTGAAGATAACTTTTACAGCTCGTGTGAATTATATGGTTAGATTGACAAGCATAGGCTATATTACAACGGCACTTGGTAGAGCACATACCTCCGCCATGCTGACCAGTTTACATTTTGCATCCCACTAAAAGGCCGGATCTGCATCGGGACCTGAACTAAAATCTACTCAGCTTGTTCTTGTCACCTGCCCAACTTATCCACCAAGTTCTGTCACAACCCGTCGACATAGTTTTGAAATATTGTGCAATATATCGTTTTGGCACGACCTCACAATTGTGAAGAATCCCTGAAATTTTTTTTCTGGTATCCAGATACAGATTTTAACTAAAATCTAATCACTTCATCCTTATTTCACATCCAAGCTGTCCACCAAGTTTTGTCTGAATCCATCCACAACTTTTTGAGATATCGTGATCCTTATCAATTTTGGCTCCGCCAAAAACTCTCCGCCAAAAACCATCTCTCAATGGTGAAGAATCACTTTGAAAATTAAAGAATTCTTGTATCCAGATCCGGATTGGGATCTTCACCAAAATCGAATCAATTAGTCCTTGTCACACACCCAACATGTCCAACAAGTTTCATCCAAATCCGTCGAAAACGTTTTGCCTCAGGCAGAGCCTATGCAATTGTTTAGCCAGAAGAGCCTTTTTAAAATTTAAATTGTTTTTGGCTGCTCCCAGAATTATTTTGCATACCACAGACAGGTTAATATGTGGGAGGCATTTCCTGTTGGTCAGGTACCCACGACAGTGATGTGGTCTAATCTCGACATTTGTATATCCTCATTAATTAAGGCATCCCTCAATAGTATCCTTCAATGAAGTAGGTCCTAGTGTGTACAGAATATCATCATTACATTCAGTTAACGACCTTTTCCCGTATTTTCAGGAGTTGGAGTGGGCAGAATGATAAAGAAATTTCAAAATCATCCGTGCTTCATGGGGGTCAAGCAGATCTTTGCTCCATTGGTCAAGCAGACATATGTGACTCGATTGTGAAATGCCAAAGTAAGAAGAATAACTTACCATTCCAAAGCATGTGGCTGAGTCATTCATAAACAGGCATTCTGGGTCACATGGCAAGCAGACAGAGCCATTTTCAAATTCTCGAAATGGCCTGTCATGGACAAAAGAGGTGGACATCATCTGTAACATTCACAGCAAATTTTTCCTTTGCATGAGTATTACCATGTTTGAAGGTGGTCCAGGATATATTTTTTTCACAACCGAAGCTACATCCAAAATATTACCTTTGAAATGGTGTTCTACTCGAAAAATAATTCGACCCCATATTATATAAACATGATTATGATAATGCTTCTTCATTTGCAAATTACACAAAAAATAATAGAGTAAATTAACAGAAAAAAAGAAACAAAGCAAAATGGTGCCTTTGAATAATGGACTTGAGCAGACATCAAATGACGTTTTCCAAAGAAAAGATTGTTTTTAAAGTATTTAAAAAGAAGTAACACAAGATAAGAGAAAACTTACTGGACAGGGACATTCACCAAAATAATAGGAATAATCTGAACCAACATCTGGATCTTAACCAAACTCAGAGTACATTCCATGGAAATGTTATCCCAGGTAAGATTATTTCAGTCATTATTATCTTGTGAACTGGTAGAACTAACAAATACTGATTGTATTAAAGTTTGAAATGTGATAAATAAAACTTCAGACCACTGTAAGTGCACATTTTGAAACTACAAATCATTTTCTCCAGCATCTGAGACTCAAGCAGGAGCTTGTATGTACAAGATTACACTGCCAGAATGAAATGTAATTTGACTTTATTCGACTTTGATTTTTATCATATTTCTATTTTATTTATTATACGACGCTCCTTCCCAATTCGATATCCAGGTTGATGCATGACGTCATCGCCGAGAACTTAAGGAAGGGAGTACTCAGTTTTTACTCCGTTTGTTTTCTTGCTTTCTTGTTATTTACAAAATCGAAGATTTTTCAAGTATATCGGTCAGTCAATTTCGTTGTTCTGTCTGTTTGTTTGTCGCCTACAGGTCACAATTTTTAACCGATCTTCACTAAACTTCACCACATGGTAGAGTTTGTCATAAGGAAGAAGCCTATTGGTATTGAGGTCAAAAGGTCAACAACTTTGGTGAGATTTCTAAAATCCTCAATTTTCATCCGATTGACTTGAAATTTGAAGAGGATTTATATTTCAGAACATAATATTCAACTAACCAAATATTTTTGAGGTCAACATACACCAAAAGGCTAACATAGGCCAAAGGTCAACATAGGCCAAATGTCAACAACTTTGGAGTGAGATTTCTAAATTCCTCAATTTTCATCCGATTGACTTGATATTTGAAGAGGATTTATATTTGAGGTCACTGAATTCAACCAGCAAATTATTTTTGAGGTCAACATAGACCAATGTCAACAAATTTGGATGAGATTTCTAAATTCCTCAATTTTCTCCGATTGACTTGATATTTGAAGAGGATTTATATTTGAGGTCACTGAATTCAACCAGCAAATTATTTTGAGGTCAACATAGACAAAAGGTCAACAACTAGTCGTATTTCTAAAATCCTCAATTTTCATCTGATTGACTTGAAATTTGAAGAGGATATATATTCTGAGTCACTGAATTCAACCATCATTTATTTTGGAGGCCCACATAGGCCAGAATATCAACCTAGGCCAAATTTCTAAATTGTCAATTTTCATCCAATTCACTTGAAATTTGAAGAGAAGTTGCAAACTTGGTCATTGAATTCAACCACCCATTATTTTTGAGGTAAAATTTGTTTTATGGAGTTTGCAAGTGTCATGCTCTGCACGACGTCTTCTTCATGTTTGTTTTCTTGTTTGTCCGGTCGATATCTCAGCCATCCTTTGAGCTAGAAAGCTGAAATTTGTGGACAAAGGTGAAGATGTGCTTTGGCAAAAACTTTTTTTTTGATGAATCAATCAATTAATTGATTAATTACTTAATTTTCCTCGATTTATTAATTCTTTATATATTTTGTTTCTCATCTGGGCAATATCTCAGGCACCTTTTGAGCAAGGAAGCTGATATTCGGAAAAGGCAATGAACAAGTGATTTGGCTAAAAAGGGTATTTTTGATTTATTGTTTAATTAAGAAATTATTCATTTTTCGATTAATTACTTAATTTTCTGAAAATTAAAAATATGGGTGAAGCAGTGGTGGTTTTGGTATGCTATTAGCCAATTGATTAAGAAATTAATTATTTTACGATGATTATTTACTTATTTTAATTATGCAATTAATCAATTAATCAATTATTGTGCACCACTCCCTCCCAATTCTGTCTCCTTGTGCTGTAAGGCGACATAGCCGGGTGCTAAAGGTGCCCCGGCAATGTCACACACTGGAGGATTTATTTATTTATTTGGCATGGGTGCGGTGTACTTTGAATGTACCTCTACTTGTTCTTTCCTTTTTTTCACTTGACCAACTGATTTTTTTCCTTTGTTCGCTCTTTGAGATTTCTTTCATTTCAAAAAAGCACGATATAAATAAATTTTTTATTAATAATATTATTAAATAAAAATCAACTATTCATATGTTAAGGCGCTGTCACACCTTGACGATTTAGCCAGCGTATGCCGACTTATGAAAAATTTGTCTAAAACGCTGGCACACGTCGAATACGTTATGGGTAAGTTTTGATAACATTAAGAGCACGCTGAAAAATACTGCCATACGTCGTAGTACGCTGGCTTTCATCGTTGTACTTTTCGGTTGTCCTCAAATTTTAGCATGCTTGAAATTTTACGACTTATGCCAGCGTATGACTCACACGTTCCGCTACGCTGGCCATAAGTTGTAGGCACGTTATGCGATCGTTGACACACGTCGACACACATTACTTGTAAGTTACTCATAAGTCGAAACACGTCGAGGTAATGATTAGCGTACCTGAAACTTATTTACAACCTATGAGTAACGTGTTGTCGGCACGTTACACGATCGTTGACACACGTCGAGGCACGTTATGCGGTCGTTGACACACGTCGAGGCACGTTACTTGTAAGTTACTCATAAGTCGAAACACGTCGAGGTAATGCTTAGCGTACCCAAAACTTATTTCTAACCTATGAGTAACGTGCTTTGAACCTATGTGTAACGTACCTCCAACGCATATTGATGTATGTAGACGTATTTGATTGACGTCTTCCGGACGACCACAGAACTTACTGAACGTATTTCTAATTTACACTAACGTATATTGGCGTATTGGCAGCGTTTAAAAAAAAAAACAACAATAATTTCCGATATTTCGTCACGTGCCGTTACGTCACGTCCGATTGCCTCTTCAGTTTGCTCATGTCTTATTCTTAGTTCCTCCTTGAATATTTTCTGTTTGAGGATATTGTCACGTCGACGTCGAAACTTAAAAGCAAATGTCCGAATAATTTTAAAATTCGTGATAGACTAAAAAAAAAAAAAACCATGTCACCCCAGGGTGACCAGTATCTTGCCAAAATGTGAACATGAGTGACTTATTTATTCGATTAAAGTTACTCAGAAATAAGGGTTTCGTCGACCTTGAGGCTTGACCTTTTTGTGACCTTGACCTTTGACCTTGACCTTTATATTTTCGTACGGTTAATGGTATCTCTCCAGGACCGTTGTACATGAAATATCAAGAGATTTTGATGAGAACTGAGGAAATAAAATTTTCATGAAAAATCCGTTTTTTCGTCATAACGTCATCAAATGACGTCATAGCGTCAAACTTTTGACAGATCTGGAAAGCACTTATCAAGCAAGCGCTTTCATATGAGGTATTACTCGATATGGTATCTAAGTTTCAAAATTTGACCTTGGGGTCAAAAACTTTCGACCTCCAGCGCTAACCATGAAGGTCAAGGCCGATCGCCACCAAAATTTAATCAGCTGAGCGCCAGACCATGAACTATATTCCCATGAAGTTTGAAGACGATCCGATCAAAATTACTCAAAAAATAAGGGTTTCGTCGACTCCCCTGATTTGCGACAAAGTGACCTTGACCTTTGACCTTGACCTTGAAAATGTTATGCGCTAAAGGGACCTCTATAGGACTCTGATATGCGAAGTTACAAAAATTTCCAATGATAACTGTGCTCTGCAGAGTGATCGATACGTGATTACAGACAAAAAAAAAAAAAAAAACATACAAGCTGACTAACATATCTTGCAAAAACTTCGTTTTGGCAAGATAATAATAATAAAAAAACAACAACAACAACAACTTCAGATATTTCGTCACGTGCCTTCAGGAGCCAAGGAGAAAAAAAGAAAATGTGCCTTGACCTTGAAAATAAGTTTCGGTTATGCTAAACATTACCTCGACGTGTTTCGACTTATGAGTAACTTATAAGGAACTTGTGTCGACGTGTGTCAACGATCGCATATCGTGCCTACAACTTATTCCCAGCGTAGCGGAACGTGTGAGCCATACGGCGAGTACGTCGTAAAATTTTCAGCATGCTTGAAATTTCACGACGTACTAGACGTACCACGAAATATGACAGCGTACTTCATCGTTTTTCAGCATGCTCTTAACGTATACACAACTTACCCATACCGTATTCGACGTGTGCCAGCGTTTTAGACACATTTTTCATTGGTCGGCATACGCTGGCTAAATCGTCAAGGTGTGACTGCGTGGTTGACACTTCCAATTCTCAGGCGGTTATGATTTAAATCGGCGTGCGGCAGGTTTTTAACAGGCTACGCCACGAGTTCGTCGGCGATACGTGCAGCGGCTATGCCTAAGTTAAACTATCGTTGGGCATAGGTTGTGAACGCCAACAACAGGCTAAGCATTCATTGGTATAAGTTATCTATAAGACAAAGAAACGTTCTGTGCCCGTTACTAATATGTTATGTATACGACCAACACGTTATGAATACGACCAAAAAACTTTGTTAAAATAAAAAAAAAAAAACAGTCAAAATTTCAGCGTACGCCACGTATACATACATTTTTATACGTTGCCATTGCTGGCTAAATCGTCAAGGTGTGACAGCGCCTTTACAAATGTATCTATTGTTAATGGAATACACTTTACACAATAAAGCGAAAAAACTACATTGTTATTTGGTACTTCCATCAAGAGCAACAGCCAGTGAGTGCCTCAACACAATCAGTTCGGCTTGAAATCAGTATTTAAAAAATACAGCCTGTTATACGTTTTATCATGGCCCCGTTGATCGTTTCAGCTTATTTTGCAGGTGAACGTGAAATGCTTCTTTCTGGAGGGTTTTCTGTCAGATACAACAACAAGACATTCACAATAAAACCAGTCGATAAGATCCTGGAACAGACGGTCGATGCCAGCAAGATAGACATATCTCTGTGTTCACACAGAGAACATAAATGTGTGAATGAGGTGAGCGATCATTCATTCTGTTGGAATTGCAATCCTTCGGTATTTGTTTGATTTAGCTGGATTGAGAAAGTGAAAAGACTCAAAGGAGCTCGGTTTAACGATATAATGTGTGACAACAGTGATATTGTGAGGATCATCAGAGGCATTGAAAACACTCTGTTCAATGAGATCACTCAATATGGAAATCTCTACCACCTGTACTCTGGAAAGGCATGGTCATGGGATTGTGACCAAACACTGTGAGGAAACTGTCAATAAACAATGTGAGAAATTTACAAAATGTTCTGCAAATAACGAAAGACTTCAGAAGCCAATTCCCTGACAGATGGTCAAGAATTCATCACCAGACTTCGTCAAATTCAAGCTCACCACTAAGGACAGGGAAATCCAACAGTCGCAGGGAACGAGATTTATTTGGAAGGCTGATCTTCCTTGGCAGTGAGCAATGACTGAGACATAGCTTTGGCTTTCAGCTAACCCCCTCATGCCATTCCTCTTGCCCTGTTTGTTTTCTATCTTGGTGAGTCTCACATGGGTGAGTCTCATGCACAGGTGAATGGGCTATATATAATGAGTTCCCTTACAAGGAACTTTGACGTAGGAGGAGGCCATTAGGCTCATCAAAAATTGTGCTATTATTAGTGACATGGTTATTTTTAATCAAGCAACCTTTTCAAATGTCCATGCTATATCATTTTCAAATGGTGAGCATCAAACAAGTAAGCAGCACATACCATTTTTAAAGTGTTTGGTCGAACCTGGCAGGGGTTCAATCCACTGACCTCCCAAACTCAGAGCAGATGCCCAAACCATTACACCACTGAGGCTGGTTGGTTAATGAACAAAACTAACAAATCAAAACTGATGCACAAGTTGAAAGAATGAGTGAAAAGTGGCAGCCAGTGAGAAGAGATGTATGTGCATGAGATTATGAATGTGATTCTCAAAAGATTATTTGGATCTGAGTGGACTGTAAATGTGATTCATAGAAAACTCGATCCACTGAAGATATTGAGCATGGAATGAGTGGATTATTATGTTCAGATATCAAATCCATCATCTCCTCTCCTGAACAAAAGCATCTGGAAGATTTCAACGCTGTGCTGTTTGGCTAAGTTCAAGAAAGCACTGTTGCAGTTTCTCATAAAGGAATGGCAGGGAAAAACGATACATCAAACATATCTGAGGGCACACTTTGTTAATGGGACTGGATGATGATGTCCAAATGGAAGACAACCCCATTGTAGCCTGCAACCATGAGGAGGCCTACAGTTGCCTGGTTTGGGATGTCAAGTATGTGTAGATGATATAGTCTTCGTCCTTTGTATGCAGCACGTGGCTGCGAGTTAGCAGCAAAATTGTAAGACTCACAAAGATGGAAACACTTTTGTCACATCATCTTCCATCGATGTTCTCACTATTCTCCTCACACATAACGACATCCTACCTTGTGACTTGTAGATGCTCCTATACATACCAACATTAGACAATATATTGCTATGTTTGTGGGGTAGATGGAGGAATTTCATAGGAAAGAT
>CM068955.1:141882732-141910174 GCA_035128595.1 Eptatretus atami | reverse complement strand
AGAGAGAGAGAGATGCATAGCTTCTTGCCTGGGCATAATGAGTCCTGACATGAATGCCTATGCTTTGCATCTAGTTGCTTTTGTCCTTCATATAGTCCAATAAAACAAAGAAAGACTGCCATGTTTGTTTATACTTTCCCTTTAATGTCACCATTCTCAATGGACCAAGGAATATTTCATGCCATTTCTGAGAAGGTGATGTAAATATATATTCTGGATTAAATGGTCTGCCTTACATTGTTTTCTTTTTCCAGGGATGTTCAAACTTTCCTTTCAGCTAGCATAACGAAATTGAAATTTAACACTTACAGGTTATTCGCTCTTCTTGGACTATGATCCGTCTGCACTCCCGATAGCAAGCTGAGTTATTATCATTGAAAGACAGCTGTTAGTGCCTACCATTAGAGTTTGTAATAGCCCTAACAGACACCTACACATTCCAAGCTAAAAAGGCTTGTTGTTTCACAAGCAGACACATTTATTTTTGGATAAAATTAAGAGAATGTTGATCCAGGTGTGATAACCACTGTAGGAAGCTAACTAATGTTTCAGGTGTTGTCTTTGTCGGATCAAAAGAGTAATGGTCAATTACTTTTTTGCTTCGAAGAATGCTTCATGTCCAAAACTTCAGCTTTTCATTGCTTCCCACGGCGGTTAGCATACTTCGATCAACGTTCTGTCAATAATAGTTCAGGTTTTGAAACCAAGCATTCTTCATCCATTGCCCTACATGTCTGGAGATGCAACGTGACACTAGCCTTCATGGGAAACACTAATACTGTACTTCATTCTTCATTGCATTTAATTATATTGCATTGCTAATTTCCTTGTTAGTTTTCTTACGATCACATTTGGATACTCATCCTTTGCTCTGTTCTATTCATCAACATTTACCCTTCACTTTCCTATTCCCTTCTCTCCCTTCTCTCTTATTCTGGTATTTTTTTCTACCATCTACTGATGGGAATGCTTGATGATGGGAATGGTTTTGCTGGAGATGATGATGTGCATTGTAGGGGACTTCAACGTGCATGTGGGAGTAGTGAAACCGGGTGAAGAGGACTGCGTTGGTAAATTTGGTTGGGGAATGAGGAAGGGAGAGGGTCAAGAGCTGGTGTAGCTGGAGGCAAGGAATGGGATGGCCATAGCTGGTTCATTCCTATCAGAAGCAGGACAGTCACAAAATTACTTATATGAGTGACAAGTATTAATCGAACAAAACTGGATTTGTTGGCAGTGAGTAAGCAACCGTTGTGGAGGGTTAAGGACTGTAAGGCAGTGGCAGGAGAGCATGTCATCACCCAGCACAAGCCTTTTGTGTTTGTTATATGCATGAAAAACAGGAGAAGTCAGAGTTAGTTGGATGAATAGGCAATTGAATGCATGTATGAGAGAGGGTTAGATTCTGGAGGATTGGAGAACAGGGCTGATTGTGTCGATATGGAAGAGGAAGGGCAATGTTCAAGATCGGGGGAAGTACAGGGACATTACACTCCTAAGTCATGTAATGAAGGTACTGGATAGGATTCTAGATGGGAGGATAAGGAGGAGTGTGGAGATTAAGATATGTGAAGAACAACAGTTGTTTTGAAAGGGGAGGGTAATGACAAAGAGGATGCTCACACTGAGACAGCTGATGGAGAAGAGGTTGGAGGTGCAGGGTGAAATGGTATTGGTATATTAGAATTTGTGGACCTGTATAAGGCCTACAACACTGTCTTGAGACGGTGATGGTGACACTGGATGGGAATGCCAGAAGCAGAAGTTAGGTGGGTGGAAGGGATGTACAAGGAAACAAAGGGAACAGTTTTGGTGGGTCTTGGGATGTCGGGGAAGTTCAGCGTGAACATCGGTTTGAGACAAGGAAGCTTTCTCAGCCCACTCATGTTTATCATGGTGATGGAGTTGGTAAGCAGGAAGGTAAGCATGAAATGTATTCTGGGGAGGATGTTGTTTGCTGACAATCTGGCTGTTGTGGCAGACAGTAAGTGTGAAATGCAGGAAATACGGGGAGTGGAAGGAGGCATTCTGGAAGAATGAACTGAAGATTAATACAGAGAAGACTGAAGTGATGTGGGTCAGGCAGCAGAGAAAATTAAATGAATATTGGTTGGAGGGCAAGGAGTTCAGATAGTGAAATAGTTTTGAGTACCTGGGAGGAACAGTGACCGGTGATGGGAAGTCAGAGGTGGAGGTATGGAAGAGGATCAAGGTGAGTGAGAATGCATGGATGAGGGTGGAGAGAGTAATGGCAGACAGAAAAATATCAAGGAAATTGAAAGAGAATGTTTTGGTGTCTTGTGTGATTCTGGCCTACCTTTATGGTCTCAAAACGGTGACACTGACTGAGACAACAACAGAGGTTTAGGTCTGTGATAACAACTGAGTCAGGAGGATTGTGGGAGTAAAGAGGGTGGATCTGTTCTGTTCTTGCATATGGCAGCTAGACTGCCAGGTAGCTATCATTTCTTGGAAGCACAGCTGTGCCCCTCCACCAGTACACTGGTACCATTTCGCTGCACTCGGAAGGATGACAGGCTGAGTCAACTTCCACTGGTGTTAATTCAGCAGCCAACAGGGCTCAAACTCAGGACCCTGAGATCCTAAGCCAGGCTTAAGAGGGTGGATGAAAGGAGGGTGGATAAAAGGAGGATGTTTGAACTGAGAGAGGAGATTGGTGTGCAGATGACCTTGATGGGGAGATTGATAACAATCCAGCTAAAGTAGGCTGGACACTTGGTGCAGATGGAAGAAAAGAGAATGGCAAAGAGAGTGGAGAGGTTGAGGGAGCAAGGTAGGAGGAAAAGAGGTGGACTGTGGTTGAGATGGGAATATTCTGTAAGCAGGGATACCAATAAGGTAGAGGTGGTTGGAGAGAGGAAAGAGTTGGCTGAGGACAGTGGGGTGTGGAGGAAATTATTGGACAAGGCAGGGCAGAAGCTTGGTCCTGTTGGACATCACCCATTATGAAAGGAAGAGAAGGAAGAAGAATAAGAATAAGAAGAATACAGCTTTCATCTCAAAATTAAGACGACAACATCAGTGCGAAAATAACTACTGTGACCTCGATTTTTACCCTCGCCGAAGGAGAGGGTATTGCATTAGGGTCAGGTTGTTACTTGGCAAAAAACAAAGAAAAAAGGTTGGACAAGTATATTGATCGCCTAACAATTAAAGATTTCGTAAGTATATTGATGACTTCCGTCATCTGTTTGTGTGTTTGTTTGTGTGTGTGTGTGTGTGTGTTTGTGTGTTTGTGTGTTTGTTTGTAGGCACGATAACTCGAGAACGGAAGAAGCTACCAATGTCAAATTACACCACGTGATTCAGGAGGGTGATGGCTAGTGCTGATTAGATTTTGGTCAAAATCGGTCAAAGGTCAAGGTCACAGTGAGGTCAAATATTCGATTTTTGATGGTTTGGTACAGAATCATCGTAGAAACTTCTGGTTTGCGTCGCTACCTTCTCTCGAGACAGCTTTTATTAGACAAGGTCAGAGGTCAAGTTGACGATTTCGTAAGTACCAGTCTATGACTGCTTGTTTGTTACTTGGCAAAAAAGAAAAATATATATTTTTGACAAGTATGTTGATAACCTCTGTTTTTGTTTGTCTGTCCGCACGCCTCCAGCCCAAACCGCTCAACCGACCATTCTGAAATTTTCGGAGATTAATGCAACCGACACTGTGACGGTCCCGCATTGAAGTTTTGTAAAACTCGGTCGACCTTAAAGGTCTACAAAAGGTCGAAGGCCAATTTGGGCCAAATTTTCTAAAAACCTCAAATTTCGGCCGATTGACTTGAAATTTGAACAGGATTTGCATGTCAGGTCAATAAATTCAACCACCTATTACTTTTGAGGTTAACATAGGTGAAAAGTTCAACATAGGCCATAAGGTCAACCCAACATAGGCCAAATCGTTGAATTGTTTCTAAAATTATCAATTTTCATCCGATTGACTTGGAATTTGAAGACCATTTGCAGATCAGATCGCTGAATTCAAACACCTTTTAATATTGAGATCAACATCGGCCAAAAGGCCTATTCGGGCCAAATTGGGCCGAATTTCTAAAATCTTCAATTTTCATTCGATTGACGAGGAGTTTGAAAAGGATTTACATATCAGGTCACTGAATTCAACCACCTATTAATTTTGAGGTAAACATAGGCCAAAAGGTCAAAATAGGCCAAGAGGCCAATTTGGGCCAAATTTTCTAAAATCCTCAATTTTTATCTGATTGACTTGAAAATGCAAAAGGATTTACATGTCCGGTCACTGAATTGAACCACCTATTATTTTTGAGGTAAACATAGACCAAAAGGACAACATAGGCCAAATGCCTAAAATTCTTAATTTTAATCCAATTAACTTGAAATTTGAAGAGCATTTGCATTTCAGATCAATGAATTCAACCACCATTAATTTTGAGGTGAACACAGACCAAAAGGTCAAATAGGCCAAAAGGCCAATTTGGCCCAAATTTGCTAAAATCCTCAATTTTCATCCGATTGACTTGAAATTTGAAGAGTATTTGCATTATCACATCACTGACTTCAACCATGTATTAATTTTGAGGTAAACATTGGCCATAAGGTCAAAATAGGCCAAAAGTCCAAATTTTCTAAAATTCTCAATTTTCATCCAATTGACTTGAAATTTGAAGAGCATTTGCATATCAGGTCGCTGAATTCAACCACATATTAATTTTGAGGTAAACATTGGCCATAAGGTCAAAATAGGCCAAAAGTCCAAATTTTCTGAAATTCTCAATTTTCATCCGATTGACTTTAAATTTGAAGAGCATTTGCATATGAGGTCGCTGAATTCAACCACATATTAATTTCGAGGTCAACATAGGCCGAATTTCTAAAATCCTCAAATTTCATCCAATTGACTTTGAATTTGAATTTGAACAGGATTTTAAGATCAGCTCACTGAATACATACAACCACAAATTATTTTTGAGGTCAGCATAGGTCAAAGGTCAACAACTTAGGAGCCCTTTCTAAAATCCTCAATTTTCATCTGATAACTTGAAATTTCAACAATATTTCCATATCAGGTCAATGAATTCAACCAGTTATTTTGAAGGTCAAAAGGTCAACACAGGCCTAATTTCTAAAATTGATAGCTCGGGCCAAAAACGATACAAAACTAGGTGGATGAGTTGGTTAGGGTGACAAGAACAGATGAGATTTTGGTTCAGTTCCAGCCCATCAGTGTGATACAAAACGTGAACTTTTCAACCTGGCAGAGGTATGCACTCTGCCCATTTGCCATTCTACTTTGTTCTGTTTTGTCAAGTGTCACTCAATGAGTGATTTTTCATTTGTTTGTTTGTTTGTTTGTTTGTCTGTTTGTTTGTTTCTTTGTCCGCACAGAACTTTACTTTCGTGTTTTCCTCTACAACCACTTGTCAGATCGAGACAAAATTTTTACCATAGGAGTGACTACTCATGTAAAATGTTTTCTTATGACGTCATAGCCATGTGGTGTGGCTGCCATGTTGGAAAAAAGGAAAAACGGACCTTTGTATCTCTGAAACTGCACAAATAAAAAAATTGAAACTTGGCACATGGCAACTACTTCTCATGGAGAATGTGATTTTTTTATGACACCATAGGTGCTTTCATCATGATGTCATAATTGCATATGTAGAACGCTACATCTGATCAGTATAAAATTTTTGAGGGTCATCTAGAGATAAAATGGTCCACAGAAAAAAACATTTGATGACATAATCGGTCACGTGCTTCGGCAGCTATATTGTTTGTTTGTTTTTAAAAACCTTCAAAAATCTTCTTCTCTGAAATAGCTGAACAGATCAAGGCGATACTTTACATGTATGACTGCCTATCCATGAGGAACAAAAGGTTCACACATTTGTCATTGGTCACACAGTTTGGCAACCATATTGGATTTACCCTAAAACCTTAAAAAAAAAAACCTCCAGAACAGCTGGACAGAATTGAGGGGAAACTTCACACAAATATTCCCCAAGCCTTGGGTGTACAAGTTTGTTAAGGAATAATTGATAGGTCACATGGTTTGGCAGCCATATTGGATTGAAGAAAAATAGTAAGTAATGTGGAACCGCTTGATCAGTTGACATGAAACGTCACAATTATGATGTAGTAGTGATGCAGAATGCATGCTTTAAATTTCAACTTGATCGGACACATGGTCTGGCAGCCAGAATTATATATATTTTTTGATCTGGATTCTTTTTTTCTTTTCTTTTTTAAATACGGCTTACTTGGCTGTGCCTGGATGGGTTTGAGGGTGGAGGAGCAGCAGCTGAAATGTGAATTCTATCCAGGTTACTCCTGATGACTTAATCTTTGCTTTTTGCTTGTTTGGGTTCCTTTTGATTACTCCAATGCAGGACTGTACCAACTTGGTCTTTCATTTAATTGTAATTTAATATAATTCAATCCCATTATAAATTCAATTGAATAATAATTAAAAAAATATCATAGGTCAGGGTCAGGTGTCCAATCAAAGCGGGGTTGCATCAAAGCAGGACATCTTGGTACCCGATCATCAATGCCAGCAGTTATAAAGTAGCAGTTCTAATTATCTCAATTAATTATGTCACACACCAGTGCACAAACGCCACACAAAATGCACCACAAAACAAAAAGAATACACAAACACCACACAAAACAAGTCCTGGCGAGGGTCTGCAATCTGATTGTTCTTTTTGTATCAAGGCTCATGGAAGCGGAAGGGCTAGTACAATGAACGGATCAGGATGTAACAGGACAAAAGGAACAGTGGAGAGTGGGGTGGGGGAGGAGGAGGAGATTGGGACCATACTCTGTGGAGAGCGTTGGTGCTGCTTAAGCAGTCTCCTTGGCTATTGGGCACAATCCTGCACGGGTCGCCACTCCGACACAGGATACCAGCATGCTGGCACTCATTTTGCCGACCTCTGAAGGATGACAGGCCGAGTTAACCCTACCTGATATTAATTCAACAGCTGAATGGGATTTGAAATCAGGACCCTCGGATCAAAAGCCCACCACCCTAACCATTAAGCCAACACCAGGCATATGGGGGGGGGGGGGCACACCAAGTCGAGACTTGGTCAAACAATGGGTGTGTGGAGGAATGGGGGGTTAAAAATGATGCATTGGGTGTACAAGATGGATACTGAAGGAAATTCCCAGAAGGAAAAAGCTGGAAACCTGGAAGGAGGAGGTTTTGGGGTTGGATGTAGGGGGGTGGGGGTTAACGAGAGTAGAAAAGATGATGGTTTTTGATTGGAGATTATCTGAGATGGTGGTGAACAGCTGTCTTGAAGACCTGGAGTAAAGAATGGGACTGAAGAAAATGTGGAAGTTGGTTCCACAGGCAGAAAAAAGATGAATGAAAGAGGGAAGGTGAGCAGTGATTTGTGATTTTGGTGAATGATATTAAATGCCTTGATTGGTCATCGGTCAAAAATGAATTATTGGAGGTCAGCAGTGATCTTGGATTTATGTAGTTTCACCAGAAGGGGGTTGATGGTGGATTGAGTACCTTGCAGGAACCCGAGGGGAGGGAGAGGGACAAAGTATGGAAAGTGTCGAGGGTGCAAGACCAGAAAGGAGGTGGTAGAAGACAGAGACCATCGACCTGTCTGTGATGGGAAAGTGATAGGCCTATCGACTCAGCTTCATCGTGGGAGATTCCAATAATCTTAAAGGCATTGGTTTCCACAGCGGTAATCGGAGCAAGGTGTGAAGCAGGGGAGCCAGCCCACAGGGGAGAGTAGTGCTCCACCAAGCTGCAGATGAAGGCCTTGTAGGTGGATTGGAGTTCAGGTGTGATAAGGAATTATTCTGTATGAGAGAGGATGACAATTTGGCAACTTGCTTTGGAGGCCAACTTTGAAAAGTGGTTTGCCCACGAAAAAAAAAGGCGATTTGCCCTGATTTGCAAGAATTTTCAAACTTCAACAAGAACATAAAATTACATTATTTTTTGGGAAAAATGCATGTTCAAGTTCAAGTTATTGACTTCTGGATCTCTGTTTGAGTTTATACAAGGAAGCATCGATACAAGATGAGGCCATTTGCCCCGGCTTGTTTGTACCATATACACACTCCATTAACTTAATCTATCATTTAAATGATAAGAACCAATCTCTTTCTTGTAATAAACTTAATTCAATTTACCAACTGCTTTCGGAAAATCCTTTAACATCTGTCATGGTAATGAATGGCACACGATGGCCTACTCTTTTCGAGAAATACCATGAGATAATGAACCTCCACAACCCACATCAAGACAAGACATTTGGCTTACTTACCTATTATAAAAGATGGCGTACTCCAATACATAGTTCCCCCCCCCTCCCATTTTAAGGAAGCCGTTAAAGACTGAGGCATACCCATCGGTGATATAGCAGGAGTTGACACATGTCCGGCCTCGCCGAAAGTAACGACAAGCAACACACTGGCTTGGTCCTGGACCCAGCAGCCGTCGTCTGAACAGAGTGGATGACAGTATAGGCCTTCAGCAGCTGGGTCAAAATCAGGAAGAAAAGTGAGAAAAATGAAATTAGTAGAAATTTAATTTCTGTTATGTGGCTTTGCTTATGTGAAATGTGTTTACAAACACAGTCAGTGAGAAACTTTTTTTTTTAAACTCACTCCTTAACCTTGACCTTCCATTAACTCTCCTTTTCTTGCTCCATTAATCATCGCCATACATTCAAAAGCAACTCTGGTGTGTGTGTGTGTGTGTGTGTGTGTGTGTGTGTGTGTTCTATAATTATATTAAAGTTAAAATGGAACTTCTGGCTCAGGTTGCAGTCTGATGACCACAGTATCAGTCAGCTAATATGCATTATCAGTCAGCCTACATGGGCATTAGAAGCCATTTTTGGCAATGACAGCCCACTCCTTGAGAAAGGAATCAATCCATGGATGACTTTCTGGTTCACTGGCCACCATCAGCATGGAGTAGACATTTCTCGTTAGTTGAGCTGGAAGCCACCCGATAAGGGATTATATAATACTACTCTGACTATGATAAATAATAATAATGATAATAATAATAATAATAATAATAATGAGTATGTCCAGTTAAGGGGTGCAGCGACCCTATCGGGGGTTTAACCTTTTGCACTCCATTCCCTTGGGACAGGGGGAACGTGACAGGATTATATCCACTAGTCCAAATAACATATTGGAAGCCTCAACAGCATCAAACAAAACACGCAATTATAGGGTTAATAAATAACTACCACAGCCATTGTCAGATTATCTACAAGAAAGGGGTTGGTCAGGAATATCAGCTGTATAGGATATAGGACCAACTCAAATTTTCAGGGCAAGAATAAAAGAGATAAAAGCAAATCCTTGTTCATGCCGAAATGATGGCCACCAGGGACCGCACAGTCTGTGATTTGGCACTTATGGTAGATGGGAAGACCTCACACACAGTCTGTGCCTTGGCCTCTCTGGGCTATTGATTAGCTGGATCACCTCCACTCTCTTAAGCACTTTAACAATATTGCAGTTTTCTGCCAAACTCAATTGAGGTCAGGCAAATAGGCTCGACTGCTCAAGCCACAACCTTTAAAATATTTATTTTGCTTCAATTGAATTATATACTTGAACACTAGCTGTCGAACACAAATGACCTTCTTGGCACTTTCAAAACCCTTTCTGTTATCAGTACTTCGACAAAATATTACAGCATTTTGCATCATCTCAACCAATCAAATTTGCCACTTGCAGGGCCTCCCTATTTCCCTTTTTCTTCAGACTGTGTGGGGTAAGGTGTTCTATGAACTCTCAAGTTTTGCATTTATATTCGATATAAATTTGATATTTGATATGAGGGTGCGTTACAATGTGTGTGAGAGTGTGAGAAGACACATACATATTGGTGGATGAAAGTGTGTAAGAGAGTATCGGCTAATACAGGACCATTATATTAACAGATTACAGCACATCAGAGTATTACAGCACATATTATACAAGATTGACAGGTCAGACCAGGGCAGTGCAGATCAGTATAGCATTGTCAGTTGACAAAACATAATACAGCATATTATAATATGGATGGATGATCCTCCTTACACATTCGGGCACATAAAGCTGTTAATATAGTTTAATTTGCCATGGGGCACAATCGTAGATGGGTCACCATTCAAACCCAGGACACTCGACTGGCTCACTACCAGAAAGTTGGTACTCATTTTGCCGACCTCAGAAGCATGATCGGCTGAGTCAACCCACCTGGTGTTATTTTGGCATGGCTCGGGCTTGCACTCTGGACCTTAAGATCCTAAGCCAATCATTTCAACCTTTCAGGTGCCACAAGTGCAGCTGAATTATACGATACAATTTGAGACGTTTGTTTGTCTGTTTGTTTGTCTTATATGCACTCTTGAACCACTGCATGGAATGAATTGAAAACTGGTGATTGCACTTAGGGTGTACACAGGAAGGTTTGATGTGGTAAAATAAATTTATAGCCCCAGGGGTTAAGGGTGGGTGGAGGACCAAAATTCTCACCATGTAAATATTTATTCCTTTGCATCTCTCTGGGAGGGAGTGGGTATTACAAGTCATACTAAATTTGCCACTTCTGGGGGAATTAAACTGTTCCTAATTCTGGGGAAATTAAGCTGTCCTTCAAGATGGGTGGTGGTGGTCGTATGGCAGCTTAGCTGCCAGGGTAGCTATCATTTCTTGAAGAGCGACTGTGTCGCTGATGCAGTGCCCCTCTACCAGTACACACACTGGAAATGGTGCTCATTTCGCCGACCTCGGAAGGATGACAGGCTGAGTCAACCCCCTGGTGTATTAATTCAGCGGCCGACGGGGCTTGATCTCAGGACCCCAGGATCCCAAGCCGCCACCCTAACCACTGAGCCAACACAAGGCTAAGATGGGTTATTCGCTTATTGCGCAGTTCATTGCAGCAAGGCATGGCATAGTGCACACGTATTACAGAACATGGTCGAGGTTAGTGTAGTATTGCTCGACATATCATAGATTAGTGCATCACACAGTAAATTAATAAAGACAAGTTGGGTCACGCAATCAACTGACATAAGCACAGGTTCAATTAATACATTTCAGACTGTGTGATACCTTTGATGAAAGTGGATGAAGGCAGCTTCGGGCCAGGGAAGAAAGGGGAATTGAAGGAATTCTCACACCTGATGAAATTATGACGTCTTCTTGTTAGACAATGCCGTAGGTATTGGTGTCTAATGTATATATTATTAGTGTTATATTTGAACTTACTTGTGTACATCCAACATAGACATGGCCATGTGTGAAGCAGAGAGCATGGTGTGCAGCAGCCAAACGCACAAGTGCAGCACAAGCTCCGCCCTTTTTATGTGCGAGGGAGTTACTTGCTGCCACCTGAGCCACTGAGGACCCTTGATCTTTCAAAGTGGTGTTATTTAAAAGAAAAACAAACAAACAAACAACGATATTTGATGAAGAATTGGAATTTTTTTTATTGGGAAATTGACCGAGCGCATTGCAATAATGTGGTAAAGCAAATTTTTGGGTGATTGGCCCAGGGGTATGGATTATGGAATTGGAAAAAAAAAAGAAATCAAGGAAAGGCTTCACACATAACATCTTAATGATATGTGTATATATGTGTATATATATACTATGTAGATATATATACATGTACATACATATATAGATATACATTATATATAATATATATATACATATACATATATATATATAAATATTATATATATATATATATAATATTATACTGTATACATATGTAGATATATATATATATTATATATATTATATTATATATAATATATATACATATAATTATATAAACAGATGTTTGGTACTACAGAACTTTAATATGGATACAAGCAAACACGACATAATAGTGATCCAAGCTTTTCGTGCTGTACTCTTCAGGGTAAAAATCGCAGCAAGTGAAGAAGGAGTGAAGGCGTGTGCTTTATACGCAGGTCTCAATAAGATAGACGCTGATTGGTTCAACCGTAATGATGTCACGGTTAATCCGAACGCCCATTGTTCGGCTCATCATCATCTTCACCTCGAGCTCCCATTGGCTGGAGCAGAGTTCGTCGATGATTGATGTTTGCAACCACATCCTGGAGAGAGGGGGGATGGGTTTCCCCAATTGTCCATTCACCATTTGTTACCATACTTTCCTTGATCTTTCCATTCCATCCATTCCCTTGGAAATCCCTCCCTTGGAGAGAGAGTATTGCGAGGGGGTAGAGCAAGAATGGGATGAAGACACACACACACACACACACACACACACACACACACGCTTAGCCGATATCGGTAAGCTTTCGGAAATCAGCAGGTTAGAGTCAGTGTGATTACCAACTACAGTATTGTATACAAACCAGAAACCTTGAGTCGCTTTCACCGAAAAACAATGTTGCATTAATGTAGAAGTTTCAGGGAAATGTTCACAAACATTTATCTTTATAAACAGCTGTGTGTGACGGATGGAAAAAATTTTGGCTCGGTAATTTAGAAAACACCTTAATATCACAAACGGCTTGGAAATCGGGTGTTATTTCACAACAACTCGCTGAAGTTGACGGAGCACGAACCACTCGCTCAGGGTGACGGAGCACGATCCACTTGCTCAGGGTGACACAGCACGAACTACTCGCTCAGGGTGATGGAGCACGAACCACTCGCTCTGAATGAGGTAGCATGGCAAAAGCGTCCGCAGAGAGTGAATGGTACACTCAGAATAACATAGCGCAGTACCGCTATCGACAAAGGGCGCTCGTCAAGTGGCTTAAGCACTCATGCAAGCACTCCAATTGAATGGTTGATAAGGAATGGTTGGCCAGGCTGTCGTTGCATTCCACAAAGGATCCCTTTAACTTTAAAGCCCATCTTCCAAACACACGCAGCACTTAATGAAATAAAAGGAATTCATTCAAAAAATGACTTTATCCAAAAAATATTTGCTGCTTAATGCAGAAAAACCCTGGAAGTATTTCAAAGTTAAATCGCCCGTGAAATAAGCATTGCAAAAAAATCCTCCATTTTGCCTGCACTTCTGTGCACGTGTCATGTGATACATGGGTTCGCGGCCGTGCAAATGTTATAACTTTTTTGTGAAATGCCTGTTTTTCACCAGATTTGCTTTGATTTCCTGAAAAGCACCTTGCGAAACCTCCAAAAACATAGACGCAGATCTGGCAGACGCTATGGATAGGCAGTCCCTCTGGGGGACAGGGTGCAAGGTCTCGCAGTGAATACATTAAATCATACAGCTCAATGAAGCTGGTTAATTTTGTCACATTCCCCAAAAAATTTGTTCACTCAACATAATTCTCCAAACAGTAGAAAAAGAGAAGTTTAATGCTTTGGAAATTACACATTTTCTTGTGTATGTTTGGAGGAGGGAAAATAGCCTTACTTGCTTAAAGCAAAGAGGTATATCGTCTGCACGATATCTTATTTAGTCTTATTTATTTTGTCTGGACGATATCCGATCTGAAAAAGCGAAATAATATTTCGATGATACACTTTAATTAGTCCGTGAGAGTAGATCGTGGAAAATCATCTCATAATGCATGAAATCACTCCAAGCTCCTAATTTGAAAACTTAAAGTACTTACAAAAGCAGTGTACACAACTATTCGTAGCTGTGATGAACAGGCATTCAAGATGAGTGAGGAAAGTGAAAAATACACTTTTTCGTTAATAAATTGTTGTGGTCTGTTCCAAGTCAAGGTATGGTTGAGCAGGCCAAAAATCATGGTGGCTTCAGACCCCAGCGAGGTTACCCAGGAAACGCCTCAAGACACCAGACAGCAACATGGCCGAGGATCATCTGATGAAGGATATAATTAAGTAAGGACATTAATTATTTTCAAAAGGGGTGTTTTTATTAACCCAAACATCCAATTTTCACTCGTGCACTTCCTTGGAGTTTTCTTAGTTTTTTTTTTCATGGAAATTGCAAATTTTCAGGTTGCTAGGTTTTATGGCTTTGGAGGTACGGAGGAGACATACACACTGATGTGCGCACGTGCACACACACACACACACACTTTTATTATTCTATATATAATCTATATATATAGTTGGTATCTTGGTTATGTGTAATGATAACCTTTTTTCATGTTTTGTTTTTCCATGATGCAACCTTTCCCTTGGATGAATACATTTTATTTTAGAAAATCCAACCGCACGCATGTACACATGCACGCACGCGCGCGCACGCACGCACGCACGCACGCACGCACGCACACACACCATATAAAACCTTGGGTGTCAACATCTGCATATTGAAGTCACAAAATGCCACCTCCCCATCTGGACAGTACTTATCACCAAGCCAACGATGTTGCATAGTCCTGGATGAATACAACTTAAGGTCAAAATATCGAACAAGAGCATTGCCTGCAGGACAGCTACACAAGCAGATGGTGCTTTAATTTTCAGCTCACCTGGAACGCAGTTCAGGAGAGCTTGTGAGATGGTGTGTTGTCTGTTCATCCTTCAACATTTGCATTTTCTTCTCTGATAATGCTGATGTGATCATGGCCAAACTTGGTTAAAATGATCTTTGGTGCCATGGAACTCGAGTTTGTTCACAGCATCCTCCACCTCCATAGAAAAGTAGGTCATCGTAAGGATTAAAGGTCCCAAAAATACTTGAATTTTGATCAAGTTTGGATGCCATTTTGGATTGCAGGTCAGGTCAGGTATGGGAGCATGCACTGGAGCAGCACGTCACTGCATCCACTTTCCGCTGTACTCCAGGGGTCCTCCGTCTGGCCATCCTCCAGGCAGCTGCCTGGCGCATCCTCATCTCCTTGAGATGCCGATCAATCTGATGGAGCCATGAGGCGTGTGGTCGGCCCCTTGGCCTCCTCCATTACGAGGCTCCCTTGCTGTGATAATCTGGTGAACAAGATCAGCATCAGGAAAACGAGCCACACATCCATACAGCCACAGCTGATGCTCACCGACTATACATGAAACAAATCTCATCTGAATCTCTCTCAGCCACCGATCATTGGATACAAAGTCTAACCAGTGATAGCCAAAGATTCTCTGAAGAGACCAAGTACCGAAGGAGTTACGTCTCAATCTCAGATCCTTGGTCAGAGTCCAAGTCTCACATCTGTTTCGCAAGACTGGAAAGATCAAGCACTTAAAGACTCGGACTTTCGTCCTCATGCAGAGGTACTGACAGTGCCACACCCCATGATCCAGTGAATCCATGACTCCCCAAGCCAGACACAGACATATATCAACCTCTGGCTCATAACATGTGGAGATATGAATATCAAGGAAAGAAAATCTCTCTGTGACTTCAACATCCTCACCACAAATAGGTAAAGACAGGATAACAGCATCCAAGATGTCACTAAAAATCTTGTGGGGCCCCGAAAGGATATCCAGCGTCTCTGCAAAGATGACTGCATCATCTGCAAAATCAAGGTCAGAGATCTTGAAATTTCCAAATGATGCAACGCAGCTTGATCTCTCCAACATGCTCTCTGGAATCCCATCCATTCAAGCAGTGAAAAGTGTGAGGGCCAGTACACACCGCTGAGAAAATCCAGTAATAACTGGAAATAAGTCAGAGATGGAACTACCACACTTCACAGCACTCTCAGTAACACGAGTATCGATCAGAAATCAGATCGATCCGTTTTGGTGGCACCCAACGAAGACTGAAAATCCTCCAGAGGGCATCCCAATTTATTAAATCAAATGCATTGGGGAGATCAACAAAGGCTGCGAGCATCCCATGCTGGAACTCTCGTCTGTGTTTGGTGAGGAGAGGAAGAGCAAGGATTCGGTCAATTGTTGACCTCTGTGGTGTAAAGCCCCACTGCTTGGGCACTGGTGCTCAAGCAGATGATGGTGAATCCCATAAACATTTATCCGAGCAAAGACCTTGCCTGACACTGAGAGCAGTGTCACCCCTCGATAGTTGTTGCAGACCTGGCGATCACCCTTCCCATTCCAGAGAGGGACAACAATGCCCCTCTTCCAGTCAGTTGGGATGATGCCTGTGCTCCAAACAGAGCACAGAACTGCATGCAATGACACGATACAGCATTTCCACCAGCCTTGAGAAGTTCAGCATGGATGCCACATATCCCAAGAGCTTTGCCCCCTTTCGACTGGTTCACCACCGCCTGTGTTTCCACAAACAAAGGTGGTTCAAAGTTGATTGGAGGGTCAGCAATAGGGATAGTAACACCCCTGACATCCAATTCAACAGCTGGTGTGTCAGCCTGGTATCGCCACTCAAAATAACTTGCGTAGTGTGCCTTCACTGCTGACTCCTCTGTGAAGAGCTCACCACCCTCCGCTCTAACTGCAGTTCACTGATGGATGGGCTTGGAGGAACGTAATTCATGAATTCCTTTAGAAGCAGGACGAGAATCACTTGACCACACGTGATGCTCTACCCTCACACAAATTCCTCGCACATAGGCCTCTTTATCCGCTATCGGTGCACATAGAGTTTTATGCCTCAGCTACCTGAATATCTCATATCTGCCATTAAGCCTGGCTTGTGACTCTGGTCAGTAGTATCCAGTGCCCCTTGAGAGACATAGTTCTTCATTGCCTGACGGTGGGTTCCAAGACATCTACCTCCAACATCAAGGATAGTAGTCTTGAAAGCACTCCACAACTCTTCAGGATTCGTTGAAATACCGAGACCCCCCAAATACCCACTCAGATTGCTCACAAACTCCTCAGCTACCCTCTCATCCTTGAGCTTGCCAACATCAAGCCTCGGCTGGGATGCTGTCATTTTCCTGGATTTGACCTGCAACTTCAGGGTTGCTACAACAAGCCTGTGGGTGGTGTTGAGGAACTGAGCACTCCAGTAGTCCCTGCAGTTCTGGAGCATCCTCCAGTGACCATCAACAAGAACATTGTCAATCTCCTTTGCCAAACCACCAGCGTTGAAATACCAAGTGCAGCGATGAGGGTGTGGGCACTGAAACAATGCACCAGCCACCCTAAGTCCACGACTTCTTGCAAGGTCAAGGAACTTCGTGCTATTCTGGTTCACAGTTCCAGACCAATGGGTCCAACACATGTCTCATAACAATCCTTTTCAGTGCTAGTCGATGCATTTAAATCCTCCAAGACGAGAAGAGTATCTCGCGTGGGGCACTGATCAATCACAGAATCGAGCGTGGCAAGAATGCGTCCTTCACGGTGTGAGATCACTCACTTCAGTCGGAGCATATACAGAGACCAGGGAAATGACAACCAAGGAGTGATGAATCCTGAGTCTCATGAAATGCTCATTGACTGGTGTTACCTCAATTATCATGGGAGTCAGCTTGTTGGAAACAGCTATAGCAAATCCTTGGGCATGGTAACCATCAGAGTGACGAGACAAGCAGTCTGTGCAAGCATTGGCCATATGACTGCAATCCGGTCTCCAAATCTCAGAGAGTGCTGCAATACTGATGTTCAAACGCTGGAGCTCAGATGATCGCAGAGATGGATGATCATCCTCTCTTAAGGATAGGACATTCCAGGCACCTATCCAAAGGGACCACCTTAGGTAAACCTGAGGAGACCGCCGTCTGTTGGACGACACCTCAGCGCCACCCCTATACACACCACCGCAACCCGACACAGGATGGTTACCCCGTGCTTTTCTTCCTAAAATCAAATAATGGAGGTCACAAAGGCTTTGCCCCAATCCTGTCATCCGGTGAGCTGCACTGCGAGGGCAACTGCATATGAGGTACTCCCATGGGGTGGGTTTTCAGTTTCTTTGTGGTTTTTTTTGTATTTTGCAGAATGAAGTGTTTTACGGTGGCTGGAGTGCAAATCCTGCCACCAATCTCCTACAAAAAGGTAACCCAACTGTAGAAGGGCGTCCGCAGACACAGTTGGGCACAGATAAACGTCTGCAAGCACATCAACGACCAATGGCAAGATGACAGGAAAATCTTTAAAAATCCTCCTCTCTGAAACCGCTGAACCCTTCATTGCAAAAGTTTAAATTAGTGATCAAATACCCAGGTAAATATCATTTGTCAACAATGAAATCATCACTCGCATGATATCGCAGCCATATTGGATCATAAGAAAACCGATAAAAAAGACCCGTATCTTGCCAAAAGGTGACCACGTGTGACTTCTTTAAGGTCACACTGAGGTGAACAGAGCTGCTATCCACCAGGAGCGACTCCTTGAGGAATATCTGCCTACGAGAGATTCCGATGAGAATCGTTCTACAGAGTAACCATGAAAAATATGCGTTTGCCTCATAACGTCACCAAATGACGTCATAATGTCTCAAGCTTGACATATCGAGAAAGCACTCATCGAGGTGTTCAATTTGAGGTACTACACGATATGGTTCCTAAAACTTGAAAATTTGACCTTGGGGTCAAAATATTTCGACCTTAGGCGCTAACCATGAAGGTCAAGGCCAATCGCCACCAAAAACTAATCAGCTGAGCGCCAGACCATATACTACATTCCCATAAAGTTTGGAGATGATTCGATTAAAATTACTCAAAAAATAAGGGTTTCGTCGACCTCCATGATTGACCGCAAAGTGACCTTGACCTTTGACCTTGACCTTGACCTTTATGTGTGCTGAAGGGTATTGTAATAATACTACGATATGTGTACCCACAAGAGTTTCCGATGAGAATTGTGCTCTACAGAGTGATATAAAGGTGAAAAATCCAATGATTACAGACAAACAAACAAAAAAACTTACCAAGTAACAGATCTTGCAAAAACTTCGTTTTGGCAAGATAAAAATCTTCTTTGAAACCGCTGAACTGATCGATGCAAAACTTTACATTCGTGATCAACAACATGTCGGAAATATAATATGATAACAATGACATCATTGGTCACTTTGGATCAAATGTTGGATCAAAGGAAAACTTTTAAAATTCATCTTCTCTGAAACCGCTTAACCAACCAATGCAAACCTTAAATATATATGATAAACTACCTATGGGAAAGTTTGATTAAAATATGCTGATCCGAAACACAATATGGCCACCAGTGACGTCATAATGCAGAAGGTGAGCAATATGTCTCAAAAATATGAATTTTAGACATCTTGGAGTTGCACCTTATCAACAGGGATAATGTTGACACAAAAGGAAGTGACAAACATCATACTGGAAGTGGAAAATATCTTGAAAACTAAGGCTCCTTGAGAGCAAGGAGTTGCATTATAACTGACAACAATATTGCCTGACATAAAATGTGCACAGTATTACAAATGCAGCTATTATTTTTACTCTGATCCATCCGTCACTCCACTTTTTGACAACCAGCTACGTGAGCTGCAGGATCATTGGTCCTTTCTTTTTGAACAATGTTGTTCAGTAAAGTCACAATTTGATAGGGGCATACCTGGCAAAAATCTGCATATTGTTTCCTGAATTATTCTTAGAACAAGTAACTCTAGTTACTGAGCATTGATTATTTTCCCACATTTATGAAATTCCATACGAATTAAACATTATTGGGGTGCCAAAACTCCATTGCCATGAATGCTCAGGTTGAAAGCTGAACCATTAATTTTTTTGGTGGAAGGGACCAAGAATGTCTTCACTCTATGTTGGCTTTCTTTGAATGTGCCATGAAAAGATGGACTGAGGTGTCATCACATGTCACAGTCTTGAAGAAAACATCTCCCTCTCTCAGGTAGCATTCTGGGAACTCTGTTGGAGTTGTCACACAAATGGTAACTGTTTCTTGCAAGAAACTGTTTGAATTTTCAGTACAAATGAATGATTCTTTCACACTTTCATCACTGACATACATTTCTTCCATAATTTCATGAATAATACGATCTGATGATTCTCCTGAATTAGGTGTTCAATATGTTGAATGTTTGTTTGAATTACAGCAGTTGGCTGCACCACAGCGGTGAAGCAGTGTGTAATGTATATAATTGTCAGAGTTGGAGTTGTCAGCTCATTTGGGGTGGGGAGTAAGGAGAGAGGAGTAAGAGGGGCGGAGGGAGGGGCATCTGCGGTGTGTTGATAACAACCAACAGCCTGAAACACGTATATATGAATGGTGCCCCCTTGGGTTGGATTCAGTGAAATGAGGGAAACGTTCTCACATAGTTCATGCTGCAGATCCCTCTGTAGGAGGTGGAAGTAAACACTAACAGGATCTGCTTTGCAGCCTGCCCATGAAGCCAAAGATTACAATATATATATATATATATATATTATATATATATATATATATATATATATATATATATATATATCGAATACACACACACACATACACACACACACACACACACACACACACACACACACACACACACACAACACACAAACACACACACACACACACAAAACACATTGTTATATTTTGTGAAGTACAGTGCTGTAATGACTTCTTTATAACGTTTCAGATAAATTTCCCCACTATTAATATTCCTGCAACGACACATGCATTATTTTTGATTGCAGATGCCGAGACTCACAAAAGAGCTCAAACTGTTTTGCAGACAAAGACATGGATAATTTGGAACATACAAAGATGGGATTGCCATGAATTGACACGACCAGTAATTACTTAATAGGGGCATTTTGCAGTGGTCACATGGACTTGCACAAGCTTCCATCAACACCACGAGTCTTGGACAGCACTGTTTCCACCTCCAAGGTTCATTTGTAAGAAAATAATGAGTTCATAAATAAATATGATAACCTTCAAGATTGATATGGCTGACAACATATGGGACACAGTACATTGGACTGACATGGTTTGATGGTGAATATTCACCAAAAGGAGTGCAAAGACAAGTGGGATTCAAAGACAATTTCATCGATGAAAAATTGACTAAACATATTATTTTGCAATTCCTTGGCAAAGTTATTACTTATTATTGTATAATACTCAAATTTTAAAACATAATACCTTCTGGAACAAGATGATGGTCAGTAGAGAAAGAAAATTATGACCATTACCATATACCTTGAGTGTCCAAATCGAATTGCATCACAAAGATTTACAGAAAAGCCTAATAACACAATTTATGCTCCTTTTATCTCTAGATGCCATTCACTGCGGATAACATGCTCACAACAAATTGACTTGTTATCCGTTGTCAATCTGGGCAGCCTTGTTCTCTCGGACACAGCTCGTACCTCTGCAATCTAATGAAAAAGTTGCTACTCACGTTTATACAGAAATTCCTGCTTGTTGTCAGACTGTTCTTTATTGGACTTTCTCACATAATTCTGATCCAACCCATCAATGGCACACGTTTTCCTGACAATCTGATACACAATGTCCAATACTATTTCAAGATTATCATGCATATAAATGCAAAGTAGCATGCACTCATACATATTTCACATTGATGTTACTGTTACACCATTATAATGACACAGCTTACTTTCACGTGGCTGGTTTTCATTTGAGAAGAAATGCAATAACTTATGGAAATGTTAGTGTGCGTTAAATTCATTATTTTTAATCATTCTACAGTATATGTTCACAAAATCGATACTAATAAATGTCAGAGTGTGTCAGTCAGTCAGTGTGTCTCCTCCATAACTCCAAAACCATGAAACCTAGCAGCCTGAAATTTTGCAGGCATACTAAGAAAACTCAAAGGAAGTGCATGACTGAAAATTGGGCATTTGGGTTAATCAAAACACCCCTTTTGAAGATAATTAACAGCCTTATTTAATTATCCTTTATCAAGGCGTCATCCTTGGTCACCTCGCTCTCACTTGCATGGAGTCTTAATTTTGGCCTGATCGTGCACTTCCTTGGAGCTTTTTGGCCTGCTCAACCATGCCCTGAGATGGAACAGGCCGCAAAGATTTCTTCATGATAAAGTTTTTTTTTTCCACTTTCCTCACGCATATCATTGAATGCCTTATCTCCATACCTACTAAACACTGTATACATCACAATGTATTCACAATGTATACTGTATACATCACAACACTTATAAACGCTCGGAGACACCAGTGTTCATGGCTTTATTTAATTTTTGCAAATGCGATAAGCTCTAGAATCTCTTCACCTGAGCCAAATTTCAAAATTTTAAATGCAGAATTGACGTTAACAGCAATTCCCACGACCAAAAAAAAAAGGTGTTCATTTGTGCAATTCACACATTGTTTGACACTTTGGACGTCTCCGGACGGTGTTTAATATGACCGCACTGACTTAGCAAGCGATTAGTGATCGGTTATAATAAACACGACCTGGAAATGTCCAGAGTGTCAAACAATGTGCTTTTTAGCAGTTTTTTTTTAGTAGTTAAAACTGCTGCAAAGTTCAATTTCACAGTTTAAATTTTGACATTTGGTGCAGGTTAAGAGATTCTGGAGCTTATCTCATTTCAGCAGAAATGCTTATAAACGTTCAAAGGGTTATATTTGCATATTATTTGATACTCCATATGTGTCCAGACGGTGGTGATGTCTGGTTATGTCCAGATGGTGGTTATCTTTGTACGTGTCTAGACGGTGGTTTGCTCCATAGGTGTCTGGACGGTGGTTGGCTCCAAAGGTGCCTGGACGGTGGTTGGCTCCAAAGGTGTCTGGACGGTGGTTGTATCCGGATGTGTCCAGGTGATTTTTGACTCCAGGTGGTGTTTATAGCTCTTCTTCTCTTCCTGCGTATGGCAGCTAGGCTGCCGGGTATATCATTTTGTGGGTGCGCATCTCTGCCGCTGATGCCGTGCCCCTATACCAGTCCACTGGTACTCATTTCGCTGACCACGGAAGGATGACAGGCTGAGTCAACCCCACCTGGTGTTAATTCAGTGGACAACGGGGCTCTAACTCAGGATCCAAAGATCCCAAGCCAGCCACCCTAACCACTAAGCCAACACCAGGCTTGGTGTTTATAGTATGACTGGTAGAAAATGTATTTCAGACATTATTTTGTTTACATCTTCACTGTTATTCTATGCAGAATCATACTGATGAGATGGTATAAATCATAATAAACGCTTACTTACACGTCTGCCTTCTCTTCCCCTGTCAATCTGGGGAACAACATATGGGATAATGCAATAGGAGAACATGGGAGCAGGCACAGGAACTTCACCGAGGATCCTCCCCATATCTCACCCCCCACCCCATCACCAGTATTATTCAGTTGAAAAACTGATGGATTGAATTGATGTGATGTTGACAAAGCACTGCAAACATGATGGGTCAAGTAGCCTCCTCCATGTCATAGTTCGTTGTATGTCTTTGTACATCACAATTGAGAGCAATAACAACTATTATCATGTTGTTTATATCTCAATGAAACAAACAAAAACCCACTTTCAATCTTATTCAATCCACTGTGCTCAATTCAAGGACATAACATTCACAAGCTAAAATAGCTGGATTATTGCTTCTTCTCTCTCAAGAAGACTGAAATTTTTTATGATTGAAATAAATATTCCATTCATCAGATCAGCATCGTAATCATTTCCAGATCATCAGAAAGTGACACAGTTGCTGTCTATCTCGTAGTGGGGTAGGGTGTGACGTCATCTGCAAAAAGGAAGAGAGGGTTTTCCAAAGCATCAGAGATGCTGTTTATTTGGATGAGGAACAACAATGGGCTGAAAACTGCCTTGGGGCACACAATCTTCTTTTGGGAGAAGAGGGGAGAGCGTTCTTCCGATAGCAACACATTGACTGTGTGAATGAAGAAAATCAATCATCCAGAAATGAAGGTGGTCTTGTATGCCACAGGCAGTGAGATGGGTAAGCAAAGCGCGATGCCAGACTGTTGAAAATGTCTGAGATATATCCAGAGTGATGGTCCTGACCTCTTCTTTGAGATTTCAGGCCTCCAACCATAGCTTCAAGAATAGCAGTGGAATGTCCTGAGTTGTGTTACCAGGACTGAATCCAAACTGATGGTCAGAAATAAGGATGTTTGTAAAAAAGGAAAGACTTGACATCGACAGTTATGATTGGTTCCATGACTTTGCATATAATTGGAAGTAAACGTTATTAGTCTGTAGTTGATAGGATTTGTTTTTGCACCCTTCTTTTGGATGAGAGTGATGTTTGTGACATTTAATTTAAGCATACTTGAGGTGGGCAAAGGAGGAAAATGCTGAAGAAGATCAAAGACAAGAGAAGCAAGAGCAACGGAACAGGATTTGAGAACAAGTTAGTCAGGCTTATCTTTTCCTGAAAACAATTGAAGAGATCATCCACCTTGTGATGTGCAATGAAATGAAGGAGGAAACAAGACCTTTATCACAATTATATATCTGTGTCACAATTATGTATTTATCACAAAACAAGACCTTCAGCACAATTATGAGCATATTATGAGTACATTTATGATTTGCATCTCAAAAGGGTCATGCCTATTGATAAAGGTTCTGTTTTACATCAAATGTGTAATATTTGCATAAAATAAGTTAAAAGCCAATGCTCAACCTTGGTTAATTGATTGCACTTGTAAGTGTGTTGTGTGTATTAAATTTAATTTTATGTTAATAGCTGTAATTCTGTTTGAAGATCTGCAGATGTGTAACTGTAACTGTTTTTGTAATTGCACCATATATGGGAATTCATGTAATTGAATGATTAAATAGTTAATTTCAGACCTGCAGAAATTAGAATCGTATTGGTGTCACGTATCAGCAACTGTAATACAGTGCATATTGAGCAATGTGTAAACAATTGCAATGAAGTTGTAATTCAATCATAACAGGTTCGTGTACTTGCAATTGTATGTGACACATAATTCATGTAATTGATTACTTATAGAATGAACAACTTGTCTTGCTCGTGAAGACTCATGTTGATCTGCCTCGGTGGACGTGTATAACAATGGAGGAAATTAACAGGATGTTGATTGGGGTATGCTAACCACAGTGGGAAGCAAGAAGAAGCTGATGTTTCAGGTGTTAATCCTGAGTTAGAACAAATAAGATGATTGATTATCACCTACTTTTGATTTTATTCGCCAGGGTTTTCTTGATAATCCAATAGTTTGTTTGAATTACAAATAAACAAACATTTCCAAACTGGATCACTAACATGTCTGCATGATAGTAAATAATTCCATATTGTTTTGCACCCAGTGATCATCGTGCATAAAGATAAACTTGTTTTCAGCCACTTTGAGTTTCCCCAGCACAAGTGTTCTTCACTCGATGTGACAACTTGAAGATGAAGTGAATATACTACAGCAAGGAAAGTCTGAGGATACGATTATGTTGCCAAACTGCTCAACACACGGTACATCCGAAAATGAGCTGTGGTTTGACAAACAATCTGAATGCCTGTTTTCTTCATGAATGTAAGATATTTATGAAATAACAATGCACAGTGTTGCATTAGTTGCACATGCCTTGTTATGCTGTTCCATCTTTTGTTTTTCTATACATTGCCAAGGTTCGTATGAGAGACCCAACACACAACGCACAAAGGGGGGCAAGAGACAAGAGGGGCAGGAGAGGGAAGGACAAAACAGTGGGGAACAGAGACATTCAGAGATCTGTAGAAGGGAGAGGGATGGGGCGGGGAACACGGGGTAAACATGATGGACACCACAGGGACTTTCAGGACCTTACACGATAGGGAACTTTCAGGAAGGAAAGCAGGGAATTTGAAGGAGATGGGTTTGGGATGGATTAGCGGGGGAAGAAAAGATTGTGGTTTTGGATGGGGGAAGACAAGAGATGGTGGTGAACAGCTGTTTTGAAACCTGAGGGAAGAATGGGATTGAAGAGAGTGTGGGAGTTTGTTCCAAAGTGGGAAAAAGAGGCATGAAAGAGTGAAGGTGAGCAGTGATTCGTGATTTTGGTAGTTTTACAAGAAGGGGATTGCTGGCGGACCTTGAATGCCATGCGGAATATATGGGGGCGAGGGGGGGGGATATCGCAGACAGAACAGGAGGGCGAGACCGGAGTGGAGATGTAGAAGACAAAAAACCACCGACTGCTGCGGTGAGACAGTGAGAGCCCAATGACTCAGCCTCACTGTGGGACATACCAATGATCCTAAATGCCTTGGTTTCCACAGCGTGAAGCCGAGAAAGATGAGAGGCGGACACCAGTCCATAGAGGAGAGCGTACTCCATCAGGCTGGGGAGGAAAGCTTTGTATGTGGTCAGGAGCTCAGGTGGGCTGAGGAAGACTTTGCACGATGGAGGATGCCCAATCAGCGACTGGTTTGAAAGCCAGTTTGGAAATGTGGCTTTCCCTGGAAAGATCATGGCAGTTAGTGAGACCCAGAAGCTTGAATGAAAGACGTCGAGAGGATTGTTGAGAAAGTAGATGGGGGAGGGGCGGGGAGGGGGGAGTTCCATTCGGTCCTTTCGGAGAGACTTCAGGGAGACTGTTTGGTCTGTAGTTGTAGGGATCTGTTTTTGCACATATTTTATACAGAGCGGTAATGTTTGCTGATTTCCAAGCAGATGGCAGATCACCTTGAGCAAATTAGAGGCGGAATAGTACAGAGAGGTGAGCAGAGCAGAAAAGAAGTTTTTAGGAGATGTGGGCTGATGCTGTCTGGAGCGGTTGCAGAATCTGAGTCGATGTTTGACAGCAAGCTCTCCATGAGAAAAGGATACAGAGTCCAGGAACAGCTGGGTAAGGTGGGTTAAGAAAGTGATGGGTTTGGGAGAAAAGATTTCGATGCAAACACGGAGTTTTGGCAGGCTTTTCACGTGCGGTGCCAGCTGTGTGGCCATTTGAGGTAAGGGAGGGGATGGAGGGGGAGCATACATCAGAAACAGATTTGATTAGACACCACCAGGATTTTGAAGAGGGAGAGAGGTTTGAGAGCTCAGACTTGAGATTAGAAAGATGTTGTTTTCTGGCTCTCCTGAGGGGAGACACACACTTGTTACGAGCTTTATGGAAGGAACTGAGATTACCCTCAGTTAGATTTGCTTTCCATGAAGCAAGCAAAGGCAAGTTGTTTCAGGACAACAGCCTCGCCACAAGTTTAAGTGTACCATGGGCAGGAGGAAGGGTAGGACAACTGAAGATGAGAGGCAATAAATCTATGCAGAAGAGAGAGCAAGTTTCTTTGAAAGAATTCTGAGGACTAGTTGATGTCAGAGAAAGTAGTGATGGGAGACCAGTGTAGAAGTTTGATGGCTGCTTGAAGACTCTGCCCGTCAGCCTGAGTGAAATGCCAGACTCGACGATGCTGAGGGGGTCCTCTAATAACAGCCAGAAAGATGTCTACTTTGACAGGCATGTGCTCTGATGAACCGATTGGAGCGGAGGAAGAACAAGATATTTTCAGGGAAATTAGTCAAAATCAGATCCAGAAGAGATGGAGCACCATTGGTTGAGATCTAGGTCATGAAGTTAACCGATTGAATCAGTCTCAATGAGTCGCAGAAGTCTTTGCTGAAGTGCCATGGCAGGTGATGGAGCTACACACACCCAACCAACTGGCATGATGGCAATTTAAATCACCACATATGAGGAAGAGAGAGAGTTCAG
>CM068955.1:141857160-141882722 GCA_035128595.1 Eptatretus atami | reverse complement strand
AGAAGTTGGTCCATGTTTTCAGAGAGCGAGGTGTAAATGAAGTCATCACTGTTTGGTGGACAGTACAACACATATGTAAACATTGAGGTGGGAGAGGAGGGGAAGCTGTAGCCAAAGGAATTCCTGGGGATGTGGGGGAGTGAGGGCAGTGCATGGAGAGTGAGGAATAGAGTCGTTGATGAAGAGAGCAACTCCTCCACCAGGACAAGGCTCAGGTCTGTCATACCGGAGGAGGGAGTAACCAGGGAGGAGATATAGGGAGTCAAGACGTCTTGAAGGAGGAAAGTTTCTGTTAAACAGATTATGTCTGGTTTGTCAGTGGCAACCTTCATGGAACGATTTGTCAGGTTTAAGCGAAGGCCCCAGATGATTGAGGTCCACACTGTCAAGGAAGAGGGAGGGGAGGAGGCTTTGGGTGCAGGTGAGGGGAGGAGGAGGGTAGGACGAGAGAGGAGTGGGGAAGGTAAGGAGAGTTGTTGAAAGAGTGTGGGGGATTGCAGAAGAGCGAGGGGAGTGGGTCAGATGAGGAGGACAAAAGGCTTGGTGGTGCTGGTTGAGGTACAGTGGGGAGTAATAAGAGAGGAGGCAGAAGACAGTTGAGGATTGGAGGAGGTGGAGTGATGAGATGGAGGAGAGAGGGCAGGGGAAGGAGGCAGCTTTGTGGATGTGAAGGGGGCAACTTTGATAAGAGGGAGTGAGGGGTGATTGGAGGGAGAAGGGTGAGTGGGGAAAGTTGAGGAGAAAGGTGAAGGGGGAGTTTTTGAGAAAGGTGAGAGGGAAGCTTAGAGGGGGAAAGTGTGAGGTTGCTTTGAGAAGAAGGGGTGTGGGTGGATTGGCACTGAAGTTGGAAAAAAAATGGAGATTGATGGAAAACGAACATGCATTGCAAACTGGTTTTTAGCTCGCCTGTTCGAAGAACAGAGTGCTTTGCGATACCCCGGCGTGAGCGTCAGCGTCAGCGTGAGCGTGAAAATGTTAAATTTTTGGTGCAAGTTATTTTTTCCTTTCTAATGTTTTTATCTACCACACTATTTTTATCTGCCCGTATATATATATATATCGGGGCGTATTATGTGATACGGTCGTCGTCCGTCCATCTGTCTGTCTGTCCGTCCGTCCGTTCCTGTCCGCACTCTAACTCCCAAAGTTTTAACTTTCCCATTTCATATTTGGTACATAGGTACAGACTGTGGAGACGGTGTGTCGTGACATACGTCGTCATCTAAAGTGGTTGCCATGCAACCAGGATGCTGTTTTACATGTAGTAGCACAATTCTGTATATACCTTCTTGTTCGGGCGTATATGTGGCTCACTTGCGCTCTTGTTCTGATTACAATATACAAATCATATATTGCTTTAAAATTATTTGGATCAGACTTCACTGCAATGCTTTATAAAAAAATATTAATTATTAGACTAGTCTTTTAAAAACGATAAATGTATAAACAGGCGAGCATTGGGTGGCTTTGACACCAACTCTGGTTTATTTTATTTTTAGATCAGAGATGCGACTAAAGACATTACTTGAGGGATGCAGTAAAGGCGAATTAAGAGAATGGAGAGAAGAAACATTGTAACAGTTGGACTTTTGAGACAAGGTATGAAGGAAAGGTCGAATTGAGCGCAGGTTTTGTCGAAATAGAAAAAGAGTCGTGAATTATGATACAGTAACGAGAACCACACGTGTGAAAGAGGAAGATGAAGCATTATAAGAGATCGTTTTTAATTGTTTTTATCCTTATTTTTTGGTTTGTTAAAGATTGCATAAGATTAGGTAAAGGAAGGTTGAAGAAAAATTTTTGAGGTGAATGGTGAATTTGGACCGGCAAACACAGAGGGGAGAAACAATTCCTGCAGAAGCACGTAGTTACGGGAGGTGTATAGTTAAAAGAGAGGATTGTTTTTTTAAGGATTGGCATAGAATTAGGTAAAGGAAAGGTTGAAGTAAAATCGTGGAGGTGTACGGTGAATTTGAATCGGCAAACGCAAAAGGAAACTGATGGGTCAATAAAAAGTAACAGAAAGAAGAAGGGGGAGAGAAAGACATGGTTGTGGGAGGTGTAGAGTTAGAAAGGATATATATTTTTGACAGTTTTTTTAAGATGAGGTAAGACAAGGGAATGGAAGGTTATGGAAAGAAATCGTGAAGGTAATGGTGAAAGTAGGACGGCTCACATAAAAGGAAGATGGTATGATGGCAGGAGGGGGAAGAAGAGTTGGTACTCATGGATATGTGGGGAAAGGTATGGAGGGAGAGAGGGTTTTTGTTTTTTTTTGTTATTATCCCGCCCCCCGGAGGGAGGGAGCGGGATATTGTAATCGTCCGGTTTGTTTGTCTGTTTGTTTGTCTGTCTGTTAGCAACTTTACGGCAAAACGGCTTTCGCAAACGCTATGAAATTTAATCCACAAGTGGGCAATGAACCTTGGACGACCCCATTAACTTTTGGGTCCAATTGGATCAAAGGTCAAGGTCAAGAAAAGATCAAAATCGTTTTTCGCTCATAACTTCATCAAAAATGATCTGATTTACTTCAAACTCAGCTTATAGTGAACCTTATTCTATTTGTCACTTATAATCCTACCCATTCCTATAGTGAAAAATGCATATTTGTGAAGATCGGTAGGGTCCGAAGTTTTGGGGGTCATGGTCATCGGTCAAATTACAAATTGTCCATTAAAACTAAAATATGGTTACGAAAATACAACTTTATGGGAAAATGGCTGGCTCAAACACTGCCAAATTGTATCCACAGGTGGGTAATGAACCTCGGACGACCCCATTAACTTTTGGGTCCAATTAGGTCAAAGGTCAAGGTCAGGTCACGAAAAGGTCAAAATCGTTTTTCGCTCATAACGTCGTCAAAAATGGTTTAATTGACTTCAAACTAAGACTAAAATATTCCTTATTCTATTCCTTATAATCAACATTCAGGTTAAGGATGTATCAAATTTAAATATGATCCCCAAAATAACTTTATGCCTTAAATTGGCGGGATTTGTTGTGCCTGGCACCACTTGTTTCATAAAATTTCAAGACAAGAAACAAAGGGTGTAGTTGGGAGGGATAGAAGGGGCGGTGGGAAAAGTGGAGAAAATGAGAACTGCACCATGAGAACTGATAGGGAGAAAATACAAATAAAAACAATCGTGCACCTGGACAGGAAAGATAGGTGGGCCTCAAGGATACCTGATAAGGCAAGATCGACAAAAACTCAAAATAGCACAAATTTTGAAACAAAACCGAACTAGAAACACACAGTAAACATGTGGGTTACAAAATAAAGTCAAAACACGACAAATAATGACCGGAAACTTAACTTTGAGAAAATCTGCAGAGCCACCTGAGAGAACCAGCCGTTTCCTCAAAACCCAGAACCGGAAGTCAAATTGACACCATTTTTTCAAATACACCATGGAGATATCAATGAAAATATATAGCAAGTGTCTTCTGCATCAACAAGAGACCACCAGTTTGGCTGCATTTTGATAATCCATCCGATCCACATCAGCGAGCCATGATAGACACTGTGGTTAACATTTGTTGCCCAGTTCCTTTAGCTAATGTCTAAAAATTAATACAGTATTCAAAGTTTTATCTGAAATTATCACAGTATTCATATGTATTCCTGAGTTGTATAAACCTCAGCTATAAACTACTGCTGTCTGACTGCACTTCTCAGGTCGTAAAGATGAAGAATGTTTGTTTAATTGTGAGCATTTAATATTGCGGGGGCATCCACTCATTCATTGGCATCACTGGCCACTACATATCTGAAGCTTCAACATGCAAGTAGGTTGTCGGATATTCAAGGGGTCACACAATGCAAATAAATTTCCTGAAAATTGTCAGTTTCAGCTTTAGACATAAGGCTAAGTTGCAATTACTGTAACTAATAATTCTGCCAGCATGCTGAGGTGTTAATAGTTTATTTTCACTGTCCAATGTGTCTACTTTGCCCATAGTCTCCAGTTGGGGGTACAATATTAACGACAGCATGAAAATGATGTATCACTAATTACAAACATAGGCAGTAAACCATTCGCTCATCGACATAACTCTATTGAGTAAAAGAGGTTTTTGAAAGAGACAATGACTTGTAGGTTGAGAATGTCACTCGGTGCGTGGTAGAGTCAAGCAAAGATGCTTGTCCATACAAAACATGCAGCACACCACAATAGAACAGTTTCACTTTCTTGATATGCTCTCCAGGAACATATCCTACTCTGAACATTATAATAATAAATGTGTGTGTGTGTGTGTGTGTGTGTGTGTCAGTGTGTCTCCTCCATAACTCCAAAACCATGAAACCTAGTGGCCTGGAACTTCTCATGTATACTAAGGGATCTCAAAGGGAGTGCATGAATTAAAACAGGGTGTTTGGGTAAATTTAAACACCCCTTTTGTAGATAATTAATTAATGGCTTACCTTCATGAAAGCCTTATCTATGGTCTGCCAAACATCAACTCGCAGGGGTCTTTGCCGCCATTTGATTCAGCCGACTAAAAATGCTTTGCCTTGGAAATATGACCTACGCTCACGGATTAATTAAAGTATAAAATCGAAATATGATTTTGGATTTGAGGATCGCATCTCGTGGACTAAGTAAGTGTTGAAATCTGGAGTAAAATCTGAAAATGTTAAGTGTAACTTAATTGCATGCAACAAACAAAATTTTAAAGCAGGCAACAGCTCTCATAGCACGAGCAGTGGGTGTGATGACCCTGGCTCAGTTTTCTCTGGGGAAATCCCCGGAGTTTGCAAGGCAAAATAAATTAGAGGATTAGAATGAGTAAAGTGAACGAAGGGTTTAAGAGAGAATTGAAAAACGTTTTCAGTGGTTAAAAAGCAATGCATCCCCATTCCACGGCAGGATGGCTGAGAATTACGTACACTTGCTCTGAGCTGTCCAGCCTAGGTTTGAATTCCGACCCAGCTATAAACTGTCATCCCAGTGTTTCACAGGCAGGGTTATTATTCAATGTGTGTGCTGTCTCTCAGATAGATGTTAAACATCGTGTCTGGGCGTCGCATCTGCCAAAATTCTCCCCCTTCCCTCTCTCTCTTCTCCTTCCCCCTTGCTTACTCCCTCCTTCTCGCAAAAAGAGCATGAGCAATTTTGACTGTAGACGACAGTATTGTATTGTGAACTTCCTGGTGAGATTCGTGAAGATTCTGGAACGTTCTCAGATGAAACTTCCAGTTTTGACTAGAATCGCATTTGCTGGAAGGCACGAGATTGTTCGGTGATACTATATAAACCTGCGAGAAGGAGGTGTAGAGACTTGTGACATGTGATGAGATGTGTGTTTCGATCATCTCTGTGCTTGATTTAACTCTGATGAGCGAATGAGGTGTTAATGTCCAGAGCAGTTGTTAATGCGTGGAGCCAATTATACTTAGGTTGATTAAAACTCATGAAGATTGTGTATCGGGAAAGAATTCCTTTGAGCTCTTCAATCATCCTGGATGGGCCAGCGTAGGAGAAAGAACACCGCGCCAAGACTCAATCGTTCAACATCCATGGTGGACGAGGTGAACACACGTGAGATGTGCTGGCAGGATAGGGACACTGAGTGGCGGAAACAACTCAACATGGGAATCAGAGTTGGACATTGTATGTAATGGTGAACTTCTTCATTTGTCTTTATATCTCTTTATTTGAAATTCAAGTTTCAAAAACGTTACGCTGTTGAAGTGGTCATTGTAACATCACTCAAAAGTCACCCACCCCAAATGACAAATATCCATTTGATTGGTAGCTGACCTGCACGTTCGTTCATAACCTTGGATTGCAGTTGTTAGAGAATGTACTGGGTTTGGCACCATTAATAACATGTACACGAAAGCGAAGGAAAACCTGAAGGTGCGTGTATCACCCCCGATATTTTGGAGACTGTGACAGGCTCTGTCAATAGTAAAAAGGCTTTATGGTGTCACAGAAACAGCAGGCGAGGAAGACTACGCAAAGCCACGGTGCTGTAGTTTTGATCTGAGTTCAAATTGACCACTCATCCATCTGCCATGGAGTTTGACAGGTTGATTGAGTGAGGCGAGTGGCTTGGACTGAAAGGAGCGGCACTAATGGCGTTTGTTAAAGAACAGCAAGTGGCTGCAAAAGAAGAGAAGGCTCGGGACCCTGAGGAAAGATGAAGAGGAGCGTGAGGAACGTGTACAAACAGAGGAGGTGGAGTGTGAGGAACACAAAGAGGAGGCAGAGTGTGGCTAACACGCCCAGGAAGCCGAACGTATGAAGGAGGAAATGCAAATGAAGCTTGAATTGTCAAGAATACAGTTGGAGATTGAAACAGCTACACATGCTCGCACCGCACCTGACACTGATGATGTACGAGTAGTGGAAAACAAGCCGAAGCTCCCCACATATGATGAGAAATGCCATGAGCTGGACACATACCTTGAGCGATTTGATTGCTTCATGGTAAGTTAACATTGGAACAGAGAGGACTGGGCAATTACTCTCAGCCCCCTTCTGACAGGCAAAGCACTCCAGGTGTATACCAGTATGCCCTCAGAGAATGCTCACGACTATGATCACTTGAAAGTGGCCTTGTTGAAGAGGTATGAACTTAAAGAGGAGGGATATCACCGGAGGTTCAGAGAAATTAAACCTGACGAAGGTGAAACTGCTTTTCAGTTTGTGACACATTTGAGATGGTGCTTTACACAATGGACTTTGATGGCAAAGTGTAAACACAGCTTTGAAGCATTAACCAACTTGTTGGATCGTGAACAGTTCCTTAGTGTGTGTTCTACGGAGATGGCTCTGTTCATACGGCAGAGAGTGCCTCAGAATACTTAAGCAATGACGACCTTGGCTGAACAGTATATTAAAGCACATGGTGAGTGTATTACTGGGAGGTCAGTCAAGAAGGAGGACGATGCAATGAAACCAAGGTCGGACAGTTTGCTGCACAAGACTGACACATCTCAGCCTACAAAGCCCCAATTCAGTATAAGTGAGAGGGAATGCTTCCATTGGAACAAGAATGGCCACATGATGGCCAAACGTCGATTGAGGAAGGCAGCTCAGATGAGGTCACAACAGAAGGCAACCAGCGCAGTACATGATTTCCAGAGGAAAGATGTTTTGTGCAGAGCAGAGCCGAAAGAGCAGTCTGCATCAGCTGTACAAAAGTGTCCTGAGGAAATCCGGGTGAACAAAGGAGGATTTCAGTCAACACCAATGGTCTTCAGCAGTTGTAAGGAAACCACCACTGGCATCGCCAATGGCAACATCACCGTGGATGAAGGCTACGTGGGTTCACAGAAAGTGACAGTACTCCGAGACTCAGGATGTACTTGTGCAGCTGTGAAAAAAGATCTGGTGACAACAAGGCAGATGACTGACAAGGTCCACTCCTGCACGTTGATTGATAGTACATTGCGTCAGTTTCCAGTTGCAAAGATCCACGTGGACACACAATACTACATAAGAGAGGTGGAGGTTATGTGCATGGAGGACCCCATTTGGGATCTTATGATCATTAATATACCAGGAGCATGAGAGCTCAAGCATCCAGATCCAAACTGGATTCAACAGCTGGCACAAGCAGCATTGACCAATGCACAGACCAAGCGCAACAAGATCAACATCAAACCATTGAAGGTGACACAATCTGACATTCCTAAGGTGACTGTGCAAGAGCTCGAGCAAGCTCAGAAGGAAGATGTCTCACTTCAAAGGTTATGGAAGGAGGTGCAGAATACCAGAGATCATCAGACATGGAACAAGAGCAAGTACAAGCTCAAAGTCCACAAAGGTGTCTTACACTGTATCTACACAACTGACATGACCGAGGTGAGTCAAATCATCATTCCGCCAAAGTATCGGGAGGCCGTGATGAAATTGTCACACTAATCCATTGTTGGAGGTCATCTTGGAGTGAAGAAGACAACTGACATTATTCCATCCATTGGGACCATACTCTGTACAGAGCATTGGTGCTGCCTAAGCAGTCTCCTTGACTATTGGGCACAATCCTGGATGGGTCGCCACTCCGCCACAGGATACCAGCAAGCTGGCACTCATTTTGCCAACCGCAGAAGGATGACAGGCAGAGTCAACCACACCTGGTATTAATTCAACAACAAAGTCGGATTTGAACTCAGGATCCTTGGATCCCAAGCCCACCACCCTAACCATTAAGCCATCACCAGGCATAACAACTGACAGAATAACCAGCAACTTCCATTGGTCAGGAATAACCAGTGACATCAACAGATTCTGCAAGTCCTGTGACATCTGCCAAAGGACCATCCCCAAAGGGAGGGTTTCCAAGATACCACTGGGAACCATGCCGTTGATCAAGGAGTGCTTTTGCAGAGTGGCCATGGACGTGATTGGACCGTTGTCCCCAGTGTCTGATAAGGGCAAGCAGTACATCTTGACCATTGTGAACTACACCATGAGGTACCCTGAAGTAATTGCGCTCCCCAAGATTGAAATCGAGAGGGTCGTGGAAGAACTGCTGGAAGTCTTCTCCTGAGTAGGACTCCCACAAGAGGTACTGAGCGACCGATGTACTCAATTTACATCAGACCTGATGAAGGAGGTGTGTTTACATTGCGATGAAGCAACTCTTCACAACACAATATAACTCCAGGTGCAATGGACTTTATGAACAGGTCAATGGGGTTCTGAAGAGCATGCTGAGGAACATGTGTCAAAAGCAACCACGTGATTGGGACAGATACCTGAAGGCGGTGATATTCGCTTACAGAGAGGTGCCTCAAGCAAGAACGGGGTTCTCACCATTTGAGCTACTCTACGGACAAACTGTAAGAGGGCCCGTGCAGTTGTTGAAGGAACTGTGGACTGGAGAGAACATGTTTGAGGTACACAATGCCTACTAATATGTCTTTGACTTGCGTAATTGACTGGAGGACACTTGCCAACTGGCGCAAGAGAGTCTACACACAGCTCAAAGCAGTCAGAAGTATTTCTATGATAAGAAAACCAGAGACAGAAAGTTCAAGGTTAGAGACAGAGTTTTATTGCTACTACCAATGGGGCACAACAAGTTGACGCTCCAATGGCAAGGACCACATGATGTTCAGGAAGTAGTCAATCGGATGGATTACAAGATCTGTGTCAAAGGCAAGACCAAAATTTACCATGCCAACCTTTTAAAGTTGTAGCATGAGAGAGCTGACAATGCAGCTGATATCACGCCACAGCTGGATGTGGCCAGTATGGCGGTCATCGACCCAGAGTCAAATGGTGATGAAGAATGTGTCTTGGTGAATGAAAACTTGCTGGAATTGAGAGTCAGGGCTGATGGAGAGACACACAAAGATGTCAACATCAGCAAGGATCTGTCAGCAAGGCAGTGGGAAAGGGGCAGGTATAGATGGAGGAGGAGAAACTCACCTGCGTTAGAAACGCCCCAGTACCGACGACCAAAAGACAGACTAGATCATTCCTGGCCTTGGCAGGGTACTATAGGAGGTTCATACCGAACTATGCAGATGAAGTTGTGCCGCTCACTGACCTCACCGAAAAGGGTTAGCCCAATCACATTCTGTGGGAGGCACCCCAACAGAGGGCATTTGAAAGGATCAAGAACCTTCTTTGGAAGGCTCCTGTACTATGGATGCCTGACTTTGCCGGACCATTCATCGTGCAAGCAGATGCATCTGATGTCGGAATCGGAGCAGTGCTGTTGCAGGAATACGAGGATGGAGTCTTTCCTGTAATGTATGCCAGCAAGAAACTTCTGTCCTGGGAAAGGAACTACTAGGTGATAGAACATGAATGTCTCGCTATCGTGCTTGCTGTTAAGAAATTTCAGAACTACATTTACGGACGAGAGTTCATCATACAGACTGATCATCAGCCTCTATCGTACATACAGAAGTGTAAGATTGACAGTGCTAGGATAATGTCGTGGGCGTTGTTCCAACCAGATGTTGTTAAATCCCTCCTTAGAGGGGGTGGGGGTGAGACGGCTTATGATTTTCATCTGTAATATTGCCACAGTGCAAGTGGTTTACTGATCCCTGCTGTGGATGGGGATTATTAGCCATGGCACAAAATATATTTGTCGCATCTCCCCCAATATCCACCATATAACCCCCGCCCCCCCAAACGCAGGCTGCTCCAGAATGGAGCGGGCGTTTTTAGTTTTCAAAAAAAATAATCAATTAACCACTTGAGATCCTTCCCCATATTGAGCTGGTGCACAACCATAGTGAAGGTTAGTCTGCAACTTCATTCTGTTGTACCAAATTTAGTCTATGTCATTCAGGTAGTTTGTGAGAAGATTTTTAGTCAAATGCAAAAAATACCTTTTTACCTCCTTTACAGGGGTGCATCTAGATGGGAAGCACAACTGCATGAAACCTTACTGTCCTGATGCATCATACAAATTTGGTCCACATCAGTCGGGTAGTTTGCAGGAAGAATATGTTTTATTCAAATGTTAATGGATGTACGTACGTACGTACGGCCAGATGCCGGGAGCCACTCAATGAGCTTATCAAGGCGAAATAACCTCATACTGCAATTTTATGTGTACATGTGAAAATCATAGAAAAAAAACAGGGCTGGGCCGATCTCCACCAAATTTGCATACATGTTGGTAGTACTCACGGTCAGGTCATGGGCTAAAAAATATACCCCCCCCCCCCAGGCCAGAGGGGGGATACAACTTGTGATATTCACCTGTACACATGCCACAGTGCAAGTGCTTTACTGATCCCTGCTCCAGACAGGGGATTATTATCCACGGCACAAAATATATTTGCCCCACCTCCCTCTCCCCCCCCCCCCAGGCTGCTCCAGAAGGAACAGGTGTTTCTAGTCATGAAAACAAACAATTTTTTTCTTTCCATAAAGCACGACACCATGGACACCAATACAAACACTTTAATGCTTCCCTCCAGGAACCATAACAAAGCCTTCACAATGCCAGTTGCATTGGATCCTAGCTGGAAGAACGACTTCTTTGTGCACAGCAAAATAAGCCACTGATATAAAGCAGATACTTTGCATTGAAGTCACAGCCTTGTTGCCAAGTGACCAACAAGCAAAATAGATGAACTTATCTGCAGTATTCTCCAAGAAACCTTTGAAAGTTGGTATGTTTTATGACTGGGTTATGTTTGAAATGCTGGAAGATTGTCAATCCCAAATGATAGTCTCTTTTCAAATTCTTGATCTGAGGAAATCATGTTACTCCTGTACAATGAGCAGACCGTTATAGCTGAAAATATTTTGTCCTGATGCTACTTGCATGGCAAATATATATATATGTGTGTGTGTGGGAGAGAAGGCAATGACATGCCATCACAAATCCCCACATTTCCTTCTAATGCAAAGTTGGAAGATGGCAAAAAGTTCCACCTTTTTTTTTAAATCAAATTTTGAGTTTGAAAAAAAAATCTTCTGTTTTGACTCATGACCCCTGACCTCACCCCTGGAGCATGAACTGGGGGTAAAATCCAAAAATTAGTTTCATATTTCATGCCTCCCCCAAGGTTGATTGCATATACTAAGTTTCATTTGAAAATGTTTAAAATGTGCCCATTATCACATGTTTTGGCATTTGATCTTTTGACCCCACCACAGGTCCCCAGCGGAGCTGGGGCCAAAAAATGACACTGCTCTTGCAACTTCTTGTCATGTGGTGATCACAACTACTATGTTTGGTGAATTTCTGCACATTCGTATTCGGAGGAGATATTGTGACAGCCAGACAGACGAGCTGATTACAATACCCCCTCCCCCCCCCACCCCATTTGTTTTTTTTAAGTGTTGGGATAATTACTGAAATTCTCCACATTTGTGCCAATGTTTATTACTTTATTTACAATTCATGAAACATTTCTATTTGCATGTTTTTAAAATTTGCAGCTCGCAAATATGCCTTTGTAAAAACAAATCAACATCAGTATATGTGCATAACTAAGCTTGAAAGAACCAAACCAAACCCATTAACAGGATAAGTCATAAGGTGCAAACCTTTGTATCCATTCCATCCATCCATTGGGACCATACTCAGTGCAGAGCATCAGTGCTGCCAAAGCAGTCTCCTGGGCTATTGGGCACAATCCTGGACAGGTCACCACTCCGACACAGGATCAATCATCCCAGCAAGCTGGTCCTCATTTTGCTGACCTTGGAAGGATGACAGGCTGAGTAAACCCCACCTGGTATAAATTCAACAGCTAAGCAGGATTTGAACTCAGGACCCTCGGATCCAAAGCCCACAACCCTAACCTTTAAGCCAACACCAGGCTGAAACTTTTGTATATTTTGGCATAAAAATATTAGAAGTCTAAAATCATTCCTAGATGTGTATGATCTTCTTGTTGCATTAGTGAGGAAGTCAGGCATCAGTTTAAACAACATACTACCTGGTACAGAATGAGGATTGTTTCCTTTATGCTTCAGCGCATCCAAATTAATGTGTAACTGTAATTCTGCATAATTCAACAGCAATATTAATTGCAATTAAATGAACCAATTCCACTGAAATCATAATTTGATCTTTTATCTGCTGTGGGCCGAGAGGATAGTTCAGAGGTAGCATACTTGCCTTAGAGCTGTACATTCTGCACCTGACTATAAACTGTTGCGTGGATGACAGCCTACTTAAAGGAATGTAATACACTCATGATGGCTACCATGTCCACACTGAGAATTTTCCTCAAGATGGCTATTCATTGCAAGCCCACGTCGAGCAGTTCCCGTGGGCCTTTGTATGGGTGAGGCGAATACCGCACCATTTATCAAACAAAGTTACAAGACCTTAATTCTCCAGGAACTCCTAATTTACCCAATTGTTCATTCAACAAAACGGTGGCAGACACAAGGCACATATCGATCCTTAGGATGTAAAGAACGAACTTATCACAAGAAATGACACAAAATATCAAAAAAATACACTCAACACTACAACAACAAATAAAGCTATCTCCCCCTGAAGCCACACATTCAATCACTCATGATACCTAGGCAGTGGTGCAGTGATATGCCAATGCATAAAAGTAAGCCCTGCAATCAAATGGCAGGCTGAAGAATAGGTAGCACGCTGAAGAACATGGAGCAGGTCGAAGAACACGTGGCAGGTTGAAAAACCAGCGGCAGGTTGAAGAACACCTGGTATGTTGAAGAGCATGCAGAAAGCTGATGAGCATGCGGCAGGTTGAAGTTCACAGAAAGCTTGGGGAACGCATGACAGCCAAGAGACACAGAAGCCAGGAAGCACAGTGGAGAAAAACGCCCAACAATCTCTTTTTGCCTCTTTCTTCTTCTTCTTCTTCTTCTTCTTCTTCTTCTTCTTATCCCTCACCTCTTATTCCTGCCATTTCCTCCTGTCATGAAGCAGGGCTTTCAAGAAAACACAAACTGCCATAAATCTTCACTCAAGACTCCTGCAAATCTCAGCTCCAAGGCTTTCACCATCAATGCCCGCCATGTCACAGTTGGAGGAGACATGGTTCCCTCACTGTTTATTTGGTGAGGGTAAATGTGACGTCCCCTCTGCCACATTGCCTTGTGCCCACCCAGGCAAACAGAGGAGAATGACGAGATGAGACACCTTACTCTAAATATTTCTAAAGCACAACCTCCCTTCCACCGCATGGGCAACACTTTTACAGTGACTCCTTTCCTTACACAAACAATGAATGCATGCATGGTACGATGATATAAAACAAAACGTGAATATACATGTCATCAAAAAGGCTGAAATTTAACTATTGCCATCTCCCTCACAAACGTAGCCTGACCCCTGATGATTTTCAGGCAGGGCGTGACATCATTAAGTGTATTGTCCTTTGGAGGTATGTTCACCACATTTAGCCGACTATCCCATGTGCTAGCATTCACTAATAGACATTAAAGATACCACTGTGCCTTTCAAGAAAAGTAGGCTATGGTATGCAACTCACCTCGCCAAATATCAAATTCCTGACCGAACCTACAACTCCTTGTAAGAGAGTGACAACCTTTCCAGGTTCCAGGGTTACAGTGGCCTGCAAAGGTATTCACCCCCTACCAATAATGCCACATTTAGATTAATTACAGATTAGATAAAACCAATTTTTCCAAATGAACTTTTTTTTATTCACAACTGAAGAGATCAAACTAAACACTGTTATAGTTGAAGGAGGTGACATGTCAGAAATACCTGCAAAAAACATACACAAATCAAAATTCACTGGTTGTAAAAGTATTCAGCCCATTAGGTCAGTACTTGATGGAAGCACCTTTTGCAGCAATGACTGTGATGAGTCTTGGGGGTAGGTCTCTCCCAGCTTTGCACAGTGACATGGTGAAATCTTTGCCCATTGTTCATGTGAAAATTTCTCTCGTTCTGCCAAGTTAGATGGGAGTCGTTGATGGACTGCAATCTTCAAGTGTTCAATTGCGTTCAGGTCAGGACTTTGACCGGGCCACTCAAGAACATTTATTTTCTTTTTATTTGGGTGCTCCAGTGTGACTTTAGCTTTGTGCTTCAGATCATTGTCCTGCTGAAATGAGAATCTCCTACCCAGTTTCAGATTCATGGCCGACTCGAGCAAGTTTTCATCAATGATTCTCCTGTACTTTGCACCGTCCATTGTCCCTTCTATCCTGTCAAGCTTGCCAGTTCCTGCTGATGAAAAGCAGTCCCATAACATGATGCTGCTACCACCATGCTTGACAGTAGCGTTGGTGTTGACTGGGTGATGTGTTGTGTTAGGTTTGTGCCAGACGTAACGCTTTTAATTGAGACCAATAAGTTCAATTTTGGTCTTGTTTGACCACAAAACTTTTCTCCACATGCCTACGGAATCATTATGATGCTTTTTCACAAACCCAATACGAGCTTTTGGATGTGTCCTTTACAGTAATGGCTTCCTTCTTGCCACCTGTCCATAGAGGCTAGCTTTGTGAAGGGTACAGGATATTTTGATGAACAATGACCCCCATCTCAGACATAGAGACTTGCATCAATGTCATTGTTAGATTTACAGTGACATCCACAATCAGGTTCTTCCTTGCCTGGCTGCTGAGTTTGGATGGGCGACGTGATCCAGGTGGAGTCTCGGTGGTATGATAAGTCATCCACTTCTTCATGATGGATTTCACCGTACTCAAAGGGATAATAAGTGACTTTGAAATCTTCTTATAACCTTCTCCTGAACAGTGCTTCTCCACCACTTTATGTCTGACTTCTCTGGAAAGCTCCTTGGTCTTCATGTGTTTATGTTTGCCTTGTTGGTTGACCAAGTGAGTTGCACCTTAAAACTCCATGTATAAGTGGGGGAGCTTAATTTTTAAGTAAACCACTGATTACATTCAGATGAAACATATTACATTTATTTTGTATCCTTTCAAATAATTTGCTCCTGAAGTGATTTAGGGTTTAAAAGGGCTTTACAACTCATATCTTATAATTATCAGATTGACACAAAATTTTCACCATAGGTGCAACTACTCATGTATAATGCTTCTATGATAATTATGATATTGTTACGGATTTCCGCCGCGTTCGGCGTGCGGACGACCGTTTCAGCCAAATCGCGGTCGCGCACCCACCGAAGGCCGCAATCCAGTCGTGGCTTTCCGGACCAACCCCGGAAACCAGCCACGGATGCCTTAACACATCATAAACTAGTCAATTATTCTGTCCACGCGCTACAGGGTCAATCGCCGAATTGTCGATACACCTAACTATTCGCGCGGACAGAAATACCAAGAGTTTATACCTCGACGGGACTTGTATGAAAACGAGCCGCTTAAGCGTGCTCATTCCGTGTGCGAAGCCGAGCGGTTTTACATGGCCAAATCCCGTCGGACCAAATGATCACATTTATCAGCTTTAATAGCCAGTTAATTCCCGATACGTGCCGTGGCAGTCAATGGTAGGAAACGACACGACGAGCAGGTGAATACATTCAAACAATGGGCATTTATTTTTACGCAGGCCTGCAAGGCTGTGAATTTCCACCACCGTAACAATATTATAGGCCACGTGGTGTGGCAGCCATGTTGGAAAAGAGGAAAAACTTTGGACCTCTGCATCTCCGAAACCACTCCATGGAAAAATTGAAACGGCACATGTGAAGTCCTCCCCATGGGAAACAATTGTGAATTTTTTTGATGATGTCATAGGTACGTTCGTTAGAACGTCTTAATTGCATCAGTGAAACACTTTTTCAGATCAGTGAAAAAATTTGAGGGTTAACTCGGGCTAAATTGTATTGGGAGAAAAAATTGATGATGTCATTGGTCACATGATTTGGCAGCCATATTGTTTTTAAAATACAAACCATCAAAAATCTTCTTCTTCGAAATGGCTGAACTGATCGAGGCAAAACTTTACAGGTATCATCGCCTTTCCACGAGGAACAAAAAGTTATCCAACTATGATGTCATAGGTCACATGGTTTAGCAGCCATATTGGATTTATCCTCAAATCTTTAAAAAACAACTTTTCCAGAACGGCTTGACAGAGCGAGGGGAAACTTCACCCACATGTTCCTCAAGCCTTTCAGATAGCAGTGATTACAAATAATTAATAGGTCACATGGTCTGGCAGCCACATATTGGATTGAACAAAAATCTTTGAAATGTTCTCTCTCTCTTAAACCACTTCATCAATTGACATGAAACGTCACAATTATGATCGAGTGGTCACGGTGAATATCTATCTATCTTATTATATTACAAAAACTCTCATCTTGTATGTATGTATGTATGTATGTATGTATGTATGTTCCCGAAATACAGCCATAACGGTACACAATAGCGCAAAAATTTTCGGCCCACCTTACTCACCATTCTCTCTGTGGTGTGCAGTATGAAGTTCATTCAAATCGGGCAAAGAAAAAAATTATTAAAAAATCAATTCCCGATTCAGTCAAGTACTCTTCGGGAGAATTTTCAATGCAAAAAAACCTCAGCGGTATAGTTCGCTGGAGCTATCTTATTTTTTTTCTTGAAATGATTTATTTTAAAATCTAAAACATTTAGTATAGACAAAGAACGATTTATTTTTAAGCATAAAATAAACATCGCCATTTTTATCTAATAGTTCCGTGTTCATTAATAAATAAAATGTTGTTTAAAGATTACGCACAATAATTTCTTCGACTTTCTTTTCTCCGTTTTTTTCACATTGACGTGAAATATCAAGTTCGTTCAAATCGGGCAACGAAAAAATTATTAAAAAATCAATTCCGATTCAGTCAAGTCCTCTTCGGGATTATTTGATCAATGCAAACAACCTCAGCGGTATAGTTCGCTGGAGCTATCTTTTATATTTTTGAAATGATTTTTTTTCATCAACCGCTGTCACAACGGGAACCCAACGGGTTCACGGGTCGTCTCGTATGCATTAAATTTCAAATGGATTAGAAGCATGGTCTGGCAGACAGCATTATTAATATTTTGAACCTGGGTTAAGGGATTTAAATTATACTTGTTTAGTGATTTTAAAAAGCCTGGTGTTTGCTTAGTCGTTAGGGTGGCTGGCTTGGGATCCTGAGTTTGAGACCTTTTGGCCACTGAATTAACATTAGGTAGGGTGGGCCCAGCCTGTCATCCTTCTGAGGTCAGTGAAATGAGTACCAGTGTACTGGTATCGGGGCAAAGCATCAGCGGCACAGCCATGCCCCAACAAAATGACAGCGACCCGGATTTTTTATTTTCCCTTGTGAATCACAAACTGCTGGGAACTTATCCTCCTTTTTACAATTGAAAAAAATTCCAACATTCACAGATTCGACATCCATGGCATTTTACCAGAACGTATCCCCCACGAATGTTGGGTTCTAACTGTACATAAAACTTTTCCTGGCCTTGCAGATTCAATATTCAGTTCATTAAGAAGACTGGTGATGTCATCTTTGGACTAGAACACTACCCAGTAGAGTGCAAACCTCCGCCAAGCTGAACAGTTCACATTTTGTATCCCAATTATCGGGTGGATCTGCATCTGGACATTAATCAAAAAGTAAATCGGCTTGTTCTTGTTACCGACCAACCCATCAACCAAATTTTGGCACAACTTGTCCACAATTTTTTGGAATATATCGTATATATCGTTTTTGACCCATTTATCTCAATGGTGAAGAATCACTTTAAAAATAAAAAACTTCTTGTATCCAGATACAGATATTCACCAAAAATCGAATCATTTCTTCCTTGTCAGACGCTCAACCTGTCCACCAAATGTTGTCTGAATCCATCAATAACTTTTTGAGATATCTTGCTCACAGACTGACAAACAAACAGACAGGGATGAAAACATAATCTCCATCCACCTTTGGTGGCAAAGGTAATGATAGAATTTCAATGTGTGTCTGTGTGTGTGTGTGTGTGTGTGTGTGTGTGTGTGTGTGTGTGTGTGTGTGTGTGTGTGTTTCTGTCGCTATCTCTCTGGATGAAAATGAGGAACTAAGCAGTGTAACTGATGTTGGTGCTCTCATCCAATGCGATGAAAAAATGCCACAAACTTCCGTACTTTCTGTTGAAGTTGCTTCTGAAGATAATGGTCAATGTATTCCACTCAGCGAGAAATTGCCATTTTAGACAAGGTCACTTCAGTGAATATTGCATTTTCAATTTATTTTGTTTTTTTTCGGATGATAATATATCTACCACCTTCATGTTATGTAGTCTTCAATAAACTTACCTCGAATTTGGTACATAGTTTAAAGCATTTCTTTAACCCTATTCAGGCTGTGCTATTTTGAATTATGTTTCAGCCCTCCTGGAATGTTTAAGGTTTGGCTATCATCCCCAAGATCTCACAGATGGAAAGTCTGAATGTCACAAAATTTGGTGTGCAATTAGAATTTTTTTTTTTAATCAATATGTCTATAATCATTGCATTAATGATATAATGTCTATTTCTTTTAAAAATATCCAATTATGTAATTATCAATTAAGCAAGTATGCCAATTTTATGCATATTTTCAAGTTATTTTTGCATGAATTTGTTATTAAAAGATGCACAGGACGTCCAAGAAAAAGTCATGAAACGGTGTTTGGCAATTCGCAGGGGTTATGAAGAAATTGCAAAATTTCTACAGGAGGGGTCATTTTGGTTGGCCCCCAGCCTGTACAGGGTTCAGACAAAACAACATCACTGTTTCTACATTGGCAAGAATCATTTAAATATTCTGACATGATAAATGACTATAACAAATAAGTAATGCAATTCAAAATGCTTTTGATAATGTATCCGATAATTTTAGTGACATCATGATAAGCCAATGGATTCCTAAGCTCATTTACCTATTCAACTAAACAACTCTGCTGGATCATGGTGATTAAGAGCTAGCTCAATTACATGTGGCAAACATTGAACAACCTCATTTTTCACCCATGAATTCTATTTGGAATCGTTTGTGTGTACCGAAATACACAGTCTCGCACTCTTACAACTCCAAGCCTGGAGTTGGATTAACGGTTAAGGTGGCTGCCTTAAGATCTTTGAGTTTGAGCCCCTGTCGTGCTGTTGAAATAATATGAGGTGGGTTGCCTCAGCCTCTCATCTTTCCGAGGTTGGCAAAATGAGTACCACCTTACTGGTAACGGGGACACTGCATCAGTGGCACAATCATGCTCCCAGAAAACGATTTAACTAGCAGCCACAAGCTGCATACAAAACCACAACTCTTGAAACTATACCAGAGAATCTCCAACTCATTCTTTTTTCTGGTGTTTGGCCAGAGGGCACGTTCAGTGCTGCCAAAGCAGCCCCAAGGCAAGAATTACACTGGGTGGTTTGCCTTTTCATTCCCAGTGGTGGCCATGGCAGGAATTTGTAACTTTGCCAGTGTGCCGGCGATAGTTCGCTATTCTTTGCAAAGGACACCACAGCATTTTTAACGTTCACCGATTCATGCCAGCAGATGGGACATCTTGTCTAACGTCCATCCAAGGGATGGCATACACATTGATGATTCACCCAGCCTTCGAAATACCAGGGTGACATCTTATAGCTGGGTCGAGATTCAAACCCAGGCTAGACAGCTCAGAGGTGAGTGTTCATACCATTAGGCCATCTAATCAGCCCGCAGAATCTCCAAAATTTTCCCAACAAATGAAAGGAGTTTTCTTGCAGCTAGTAACACCTCCAAAAAGACTGAATACATTGTCTTATCCACCTCCGTACTGCAAAATGATTGATATGAGCTAAAAAAAAAAACAAACCTATGAAGCCCATTTCATGATGATTCAACAAAATAACACGAATCAAAGACATTATTCATGTCATTTTGGTGTAGAAGTCAAACTGGAAAAACCTTGGTGAATGTAATGAACTTTCATTGTCAAAATATTTCATAGCTCTCATTTTTTTTAAGGCTTGCAGAAAGTAAATACAAAGGGAATTAATAATATAAATACAATGCGATTCATCAGCGTTCTATCCAATATAATCTCGAGGATTGGGAAAACTCAAGGAGGTTGGTATTAGAGGTGATGAAAATAAGCAAGAAAAGGTAAACCTCCTGACCTAATGAGAATTTCAATAAGTTTATATAACTTCAGCACTGTGGCCCTAATGAAGGGTGCACTGTTTAGTAAAAATATGGATAGCGTACTGATATTCCTTCAGAGGTTCCTTCAGTGATTGGTTAAAAAAAACAAAAAACACAAAACTTAGCCGTTTTGTTTCACCTTTTAAATTCTTATCCATAAACATCAACTCGTGTCCATCTTGCTTTCCTCAGCACAGTTGCTATGGTCTTTCACCTCTGAAATACCTTGTTGCTGTGAAAGCTCAATGGAAACGCAGCCAATCCACCCCTCTGCCAACCACTCTTTCCATGTTCCATTGTGTTGTCACATTGCAAAACAACATTGTTCTCCCATAGCTCACAAAGCTAATTGTCTTTTGAACCTCAGGTTGAGATGTACTTGAACAAGCCATCATCCTGTTTGGCATCACAACAGCAGATCTGTATTTAAAGTCTATCTTGTAATGTCCATCCCTGTAACATCTTGTTACAGAGCCCTGTAATGTATATCTTGTATTCCCCGTGTTCCCCGCCCCATCCCTCTCCCTTCCACAGATCTCCTAATGTCTCTGTTCCCCACTGTTTTGTCCTTCCCACTCCCGCCCCTCTTGTCTCATGCCCCCCCTTGCTGTGCGTTGTGTGTTAGCTCTTATACGACCCTCAACAAGGTATCCCCCAAAAAAAGAAGGTCAGAGCATGCTTGCAGTGAGCCCCCAAACTCGAGATTATGTGTGTTTCCTATGGAAACGCAAGACATACACAACCCTTCAAATGCTAGTTCCTTCAGTGATGCATCAGTCGGTAGAAACGTTTGTGCAAGTGCTCATTTTTAGGTTTTCCAAAGGAGCATGCTATCAGTTTGATTCGTTTGAAAAAATAATAAAATAAAAAAAGTACAATAAGGTGTGGTAAAAACATTCAATCATTGGATATTATGTTTTCTGCTCATGTAGTTTATGTAATTTGGTCCAGTATGCCTGTATTTTATCAACAACTAATTGCCTTAATCATCATCATCGTCATCATTATCATCATAATCATCATCATCAATGTATCATATTCTTTACAGAGTGTTGGTGCTGCCAAAGCACACTCCTTGGCAAGAGTTATCCTCCTTGGTTCGCCATTGCTTTTCCGGCAGTCCATTTATAGAGGAGGACTTTTTTTCAGCATGCCGGAGATACCTCACAGAGTCTTTGTTAAAGATACGGGGGTCTTTAATGTCTACCGACTACCAATGCTCGCAGATGGTCCTCCGGCTTAACGTCCTCTCATTGGACATCACGCACATTCATGCATCACCCTTAATATGAAACGCACAGGGCGACTGTTTAGAGCTGGATCGAGATTCAAACTCAGACAGAACAAGGTGATTAAACAGGAGATCAAAGGAAAGATCACAAAACTCTAAGCTATCCTGCTAGCCGAATTAACTTAATTTATCATTTTCATTAATTATATTAACATAAGCGCCAACCCATTGCTGGTAACTACCTGCAAGATGGACGATCAATATCTATAATATCCATAGGATAAAAGTCTTCCAACACAAAGGATCATGAAAATATCTCTCTGCTTTCACCATATTTGAATTTAATAAACCATCATGATGAAGATATTTTCTCAGTTGTAAAATCAAAAGCTAAAATCGTGAACATTCTGTATAAAAGATTGCAGTTAGACTCACAAGTGATGTTTTTTTGAAAGTGGCATTAATAAAAATGAAAACGAGACACTATTGCGTCACTTGCCAGATGACTGAATGACACAGAAAGCAACTTTAAATTAAAATGTAAGAAACAAACGATCAGTCGGCACTGCTGTGTTCATGTTCACAAATTCAGTCATCTTTGGCAGCCACATTACAAGTTATGCATGCTACACTCAGATCTTCTTGAGGATGTTGTCGGTCACGCAAAATTTATAGCAGCATGCCATCTACATTTTATTTGTGTCAAGTGTTCTCCTGATTTTGACTCCACAATTAAACTGATTGTTAAACTCTGGCTGAAATCTGCCTGAATATATTATACTTTGCATGTTTTGGCAGCTTGTAAGACTTTGTTACTTTTTATAACTCTACCAAGATTTCTGTCCATTTAAAATGTTTTCTGCTATTCCCACATGCTTGATTAAAAGAAAGCCAATCAATGAAACAAAATAATTCCTGAATTGACATGTTGTAAACCGATATTTTGAGTGATGCATAAAAGATTGTGTACTCCAGACGACAACCACCTTATTCATGGTGGCCACACTGCACAACTCCTGCCACCCCTTACCCCATAAACCCCTGCCACCACCACCACATGCATCCATACCACACACAGCCCTTGAGCCCCAGCTCACTAGACAAACTTTGCCTCAGCTGCCCACAATCTTTAAATGAGAAGCAGATAAATGAAAGGTATGGTTTCCTTGATTGCGTTTTCTCCACAAATAATCCATTTTATACATTAACATTTCCAACAATTTCCAACAACGTACTCTGACCTGTAAATGGAAGTAAATACGTTTTGTTGAAGCTAAGGTTTCATAACTACGGAATATGAAATGGCAGTTTTAACTAACTTGGACGAGACAAAGTTCTTAATTGATAATGTACCCTCAGGCAAAAAATGTGACTACTTCTCATCACTTAAATCACATACATTTAATATAACGAATTAATTCATCACAATCCTATGAAGAACACACAACATAATTGGCATCACAGGGAAATTTAACATGTTATAAGTCCTCAAAATAAAATAAATCACCATGAAATGACTTTTGAAAATGTTATAAAACATCCCAGAGAACAGAATACAGATGGCCATGCCGATAGGTACCTTGCTTAAAATACAACAGAAGAGGTATGAGCAGAAAGGCAGTGAAAGAAAATTCAAGATATCAGAAGAAATGAGAGAAAAAGTTGGAAGGTGATTGTGGGAAACTCTAAACAGGTGACGTATAAAATTGAAAAGTTAAAAATAAAGAGTCATAAATCAGCTTTTGTTTCCAAAAGAAAAAGCATTAGCTGGAACATGGTACAAGATGGAGTCAGGACATAAAACAACAACAAAAAATAGGGGCAATACCCTTGGGCACTCACCTGATAGAATAATGATACCGAAGAGGAAGTCAACGTGGGACGGAATCAGCAAAATGTACTAACGAACCAATGCTACTGCAAACACCTATTTTAGGGGGCAACCCACCCTATAAATCCCATTAGACCCTGATTTTTTAATGTCATGAACAAACTTTGGTACATACCAGGTGATAAAGCTTGTGGTCAAGTTTCATCAAAATCATGTGTGCAGTTTCAGAGAAGAATTTGCAAGTGTTTTATGGACGAATGGATGGACGGACGGTCTGACGATGTGCCATCCCATAAGCTCCCCAGGGCTATGTTCCAGGTGAGCTAATAATAAGCAATTGAAGCTATGAAACCAGTCCACAGTGGGACAAAGGACCTTTTGAAAGAGCTTCCTTAGGATTACAATAGTGCCAACATCAGCCCATTCCTTGCATTCAATAGACTCTAAACTTGACAGCTAAGCATCAATAACTTCATTATGCAATAGATACACACTATTGAACTCCAAAGTAATGCCTTGCTCCCAATAAAAACATGATCAGAGCAAATAAATCATTTAATTCGTTGTGGAACAAATTTACAGGTATCGTTGTGTGTGTGGTGTGTGTGTGTGTGTGTGTGTGTGTGTGTGTGTGTGTGTGTGTGTGTGTGTGTGTGTGGTGTGTGGTGTGTGTGTGTGTGTGTGTGTGAGAGTGAGAGTGAGAGTGGAGAGAGTGAGAGTGAGAGTGAGAGTGAGAGTGAGAGTGAGAGTGAGAGTGAGAGTGAGAGTGAGAGAGAGAGAGAGAGAGAGAGAGAGAGAGAGAGAGAGAGAGAGAGAGAGAGAGAGAGAGAGAGAGAGAGAGAGAGTCTCATATTTTCTTATTCATTAATTCCCTTGATTGCTGCATCCTCCTGTTGCCCCACTGTCGGTGCATTGTTGCCTTTTTACCCTGTGTCATCCAACAGTTCCATGAGCTTACATTTTATATATACGAATATTGGTAAAAAGTAGCACACTGTGCAGTAAAATAATAATTTATTTATTAAAGCCTGGCATTTTGAGAACAAGTTAGTTCTCTTTCGCAGAGTCGTTAAGAGTGGTGTGGTTGTGACACCACGTTAAGTTTCATTGGGGACGGTTCTGCATCCTGGATTGGTCTACATTCTCCCCAATCATAGTGCTCCCTGCATTCAAATTATTCTGCCGCTTGTGTTACCTCCACCACCGAAGGTGAAGGAGATTATGTTTTCACCCCTCTCTGTCTGTCTGTAACTTGCAAAATCGAAGATTTTTTTCAAGTATATTGGTTAGTCAATTTTGTTATTCTGTCTGTTTGTCTGTCTGTCTGTCGCCTACAGGTCACAATTCTAAAACCATTGTCATGACACTTTACTAAGTTGTAGAGGTACTCTCAACTGAGAAGCCTATTGATTTTGAGGTCAAAGGTCATCTTGAAGTCCAATTTCTGAAATCGTCATTTTTAATCCGATTGACTTGAAATTTGAACAAGATTTGCATATCATGTCACTGAACCAACTATTTTTTGAGGTCAAAAGGTCAAAGGTCAAACTTCAAAAATCATTAATTTTCAACTGAAAAATCGTCAATTTACATCCCATTAACTTGAAAGTTGAACAGAATTTGCATAGTTCATCACTGAATTGGGAACAACTATTTTTGAGGTCAAAAGATCAAAGGTCAACTCAAGGTCCCATTTTTAACCAAGCCCATGCCCCCTCCCCTGAGGGGAAGAAAAGGAAAAAAATAATAATAATAAAAACCTTTATAAACTACAAAAAAACCCCAAAACCCCCAAAAAACAAACAAAAACATTTATTTCATTAATTATAATTTTTTTTGCATTTTCTTCCTTGGATCTTGTGTAGATGGGTTGGTGTGGTGCTTGCGCAGGCATTATGGGCTGAATGGCCTCCACCTGTGTTGGATTTTGGTTCACGAAAAAATATTTTCACGAAAAATATAAGTGACCACTATATTCGTTATTGTTGTGTGTC
>CM068955.1:141841417-141857135 GCA_035128595.1 Eptatretus atami | reverse complement strand
TGTCTGTCTGTCCCGAGCATAGCTCCGTGGGTTTTGATCCGATCCTGATGAAATTTTGGTGGGAGGTTTATATCATGATCTGGTTGTGTTTTCCTGAAAATGGGCGTGGTCCGCCCATATTGGGCGGAGCCATGCCCAAAAAACATGTTTATAGGGGGTAGCCGATTTCAATTTGCATCTTCTCCTAGGGTTTGGTCGAATCTGACAGGGGTTTTTGGTATTTGGTTAGCCCAATTGCAACTGCATAGCCCACGGAGCTCGATTTTTCATTTTCGTCCCAAGGTCAAGGCCACAAGGTCACGAACTTAAAAAAATTGCGATTTTTGACATAAAAAATTCTTCTCGAGGGGTTTTGTCGAATCTGGCAGGGTTTTCGGTATTTGGTTGCCACAATGGCACCTGCATAGCCCCACAGAGCTCGATTTTTCATTTTCGTCCCAAGGTCAAGGCCACAAGGTCACGAACTTAGAAATTGCGAATTGTGTTTTAGGGGGTAGCAGATTTCAATTTGGATCTTCTCCTAGGGGGTTTGTTGAATCTGACAGGGGTTTCGGTATTTGGTTAGCCCAATGGCACCTGCATAGCCCCACGGAGCTCGATTTTTCATTTTCGTCCAAGGTAAAGGTCACAAGGTCACGAACTTAGAAAATTGCGATTTTGACATAAAAATCCATCTTCTCCTAGGGGGTTGTCGAATCTGGCAGTGTTTCGGTATTTTGGTTAGCCCAATGGCAGCTGCGTAGCCCCACGGAGCTCGATTTTTCATTTTAGTCCCAAGGTCAAGGTCACAAGGTCATGAACTTAGAAAATTTCGAATATTGACATAAAAATGAGACGAACGCCCAAACTTTGAGAGCTCGGATGACAATATTTTTTATGCATAACTTGAGGTAATTCCCACCTAAAGTCTTGAAACCATTTTTCTCTATCTCGAACACCTTGCCCGTGGTGCCCCCTTCAAGTTTGTTTAACGCTGATTTCATCAATGTAAGGATAATCCGAGGAGTGTGAAATGCCATAAGCCTGTATGACGTTATATTGTTTCTGGAATGTTCCAGAGGAAGTTTTGCACCAAAGGTCATAATCCTTGACCTTTGACCTTTAAAGTTCACAAAGGTCAAATTTTCAAAGTTGTGGGAATCAAACCGGGTTTTCGACCTTCTTCGACGAACTAACTCCATTAAGCTATAGCACGTATCCTGTTTCCTTATTTTAATGTCCACAACATTGTTTTGGGACCTTTAAAGGTTATGCAAAGGTCAAATTTTTAAAGTTGTTGAACGAAACGGGTTTTCGACATTTTGCAGCTAATAACCTGTCACTCGTACCACATCATGTTGATCATTTTTTATAACTTGGTCAAACATTATCACATTGTCTCATCCTTGACTTCTGAAACAATCTACATCGTCAAAATACCGCTCGTGAACCATCGTCGTCTTCAGACTTGTCCTTGTTAAAGTCAAATTCTTAAATCATCAAATTCAATCTGAAAAATAATCACTTTTCATCCGATTGACCTGAACTTTGATTGAGATTGTGAATTTTAATCTTATGAAATGGACAATATGATGTATCCATGGCAACCTTTGGACCGGTGGGGGGGGGGGGGGGGTACGACACGTCTTTTTCTTACTTGTTTGTTACTTACAAAATCTAAAGATTCATAAGTATATTGATCAGTTCCGTTCTGTTTGTTTGTGTGTGTGTTGTTTGTTTGTAGGCACGATAACTCGAGAAAGGAAGAAGCTCCCAATGTCAAATTATAACACGTGATTCAGGAGGGTGATGGCTAGCGCTGATTAGATTTTGGTCAAAATCGGTCAAGGTCAAGGTCACAGTGAGGTCAAACATTCGATTTTTGATGGTTTTGTTACAGAATCATCGTAGAAACTTCTGGTTTGCGTCGCTACCTTCTCTAGAGACAGCTTTTATTAGACAAGGTCAGAGGTCAAGTTGACGATTTCGTAAGTACCAGTCTATGACTGCTTGTTTGTTTGTTTGTTTGTCTGTCTGTGTGCAGGAGACCTAAAAAGTTTTGACAGATCCAGATGAAAATGTTGTGGACAGCTTGGGTGTGTGACAAGGACAAACTAATTAGATTTTGGCGAAGATCCAGATCCAAATACGTGGATTTTTAAAGTGATTCTAAACCATTGAGAGAAAGGGCCAAAATGATATATAGCATGATATCTCAGAAATTTTTGGACGGATTTGAGACGAAACTTGATGGACATGTTGGATGTGTGACAAGGAAGAATTGGTTCAATTTTGGTGAAGATCCAAATCCGGATCCGGATCTGCTAATTTTTAGAGTGATTCTTCACCATTAAGAGATAGGGTTAAAAAAATGATATAGTACTGCATAGCATGATATTTCAAAAATGTATTGGGCCCGATATGTTCTCGTGGATCAAGCATTACGTGGCGGAGGTATGCGCTCCACCGAGTGTCTTTCTAGTTGGTGTTGAAATTGGTTGTGTTGTTCTTTGCATGTGGGATGCAAGTTGATGTGTCAGTTGATGGAATTTTCACAGGAATACCAGGCCCCGATTATCTCACAGTTCAACCTTAATGACCCTGTGCCAAGAATGCTGGTCTGATTCCATATGAACATGACGAGGGAGTGGAGAGGCTATAAATAAAGGTGCAACTGATGATGTCATTGGTAAATGCAGGGTCAAAAATTATTACAGCAATGAAAAGTAAAAACAAGCAGTCATAGACTGGTACTTACAAAATCGTCAACTTGACCTCAGACCTTGTCTAATAAAAGCTGTCTCGAGAAGGTAGCGATGCAAACCAGAAGTTTCTACGATGATTCTGTACCAAACCATCAAAATCGTAACGTCGACCGAAGCAAAAATCTCCATTTCTCCACGCAATTATTTAATATTATTTTATCAAAGTCACAAAAACCTTAATATTCGGCCATCCACCAACAATCTTTACATAATCCGACGGCTTAGCGAGTCAGGCATGCGACGATAACCTTTATTGGGATAAAAAATGACTTTTAAACACCATCTTTATCGAAAACACCGTCAGCGCGCACACGGAAAACCTTTACGTGACTCACGACGCCTCTGCTCAAGCGCGCTGCACCACGTGACGAGCCGTGACGCGGCGAGTGAAATATTTTTTATACAATCTTAAAACGTCTCCAAACATCCGATTTTTACCAGAATTTTGACAACCCAGTGTTAAGCGTCCTAAGCGATCGCAAAAACCGAAGACAAAATTAAAATCGAAGTTAAAACGAACTCGTAACGTCGACCGAAGCAAAAATACTCCATTTCTCCACATGAATTTACGGAATATGTTTGACTCACTGTGACCTTGACCTTTGACCGATTTTGACCAAAATCTAAATCAGCGCTAGCCATCACCCTCCTGAATCACGTGGTGTAATTTGACATTGGCAGCTTCTTCCGTTCTCGAGTTATCGTGCTGCTACAACAAACACACAAACACACACACACACACAAACAAACAAACACACAAACAGAGGACGGAAGTCATCAATATACTTACGAAATCTTTAGATTTCGTAAGTAATAAGACCACTGGACCTGTAGCTTATCTTAGCCCTCGCCTATTGTTTGTAACCCACATTTGTAGCATTCTGACTGGTGGGTCTGGAAATATTTTGAAGGAATTTACGCTGATTCCCCCAAAAGTTTACGAAGTCCGCCATTTTTGACACTTTCAGTCACGTGATCAGCATGGCATCCACAATTTAACATCAGTACCCTATCCTAATGTTGTAACCCAAATTTGGTTGCACTTTGACTGCTGGGTCTGGAGAAGAAGAATACTAAGTCTGCCATTTTGACGTACTTAAAGTCACGTGACCATAAGGAGCTTTGCAATCACCGTTACCAGTCAGGAGCAGAACCTTGCTGCCAAATTTCAGCTGGATCGCCCAGCAGTTTGGCTGGAGAAGTGGAAATAGAAGACAGACGGATGGTGCATGATGACAATACTTATTCTGGAATTCTAATTCCAGATAAACTAAAAACTGGGGTGTCTCACACTTGAATACACTGTGGATGGGCAAGGCCTATTTGTACTCACTGTGACTGTGACCCAATTATCATTTATCTTCTCCATATTCTCATAATAAAGGATTGTTGAAATTTGAGCACCAAAGTTCAAATGGGAAAAACGTTACAGCCTGGACACACAGTCATTATCATTATCATTATGTACCATTATCAATAACCATTATGTCCCATTTTCATGATCATTATTGTCATTATCATAATGTACCAGTATGATTATCATTATCATTCTGTACCATTATCATTTCCATTATCACTATCACTATAAAAATGTACCATTATCATTATATATGCACATTATCAGTTCCATTTTCATAATCATTATTATCATCATTCTGCATGTCCAAAGAAGCCCTGACACTTGATCATTTTGCCTGCTGAGAAATAAACAGTTCATGGGCAGGGGGGAGGGCCTTCACGTTACAGCGCTTTTCCCGAGCAACCACACGTTCCTGGAACCACTCAAAGGCAAAAAAACAACAAAACAAAAAAAACACCATCTTGTGCAGCTGTGTTGCATTGGGTGAATAAGGGCTATTTATGGTTGCTATGAACTTTGCCCTTTCACATTTTGACCAATTTTTAATTATTTTCTCCATATTCTCATAATAAATGATTGTTGAAAATTTGATGACAAAAGCTCAAATGGTAAAAAAAAAATAAAGGCCTGGCATGTGCGCATGCGCACGCAGTTGCAAAACCTCATCACCTGCTGCGCGGCGGACAGGCTAATAAAATCTAGACACAGCCGCTAGTGATTGGGCTCAACAAGACCACATGCCATGCCATTGTGACCCTCCAGGAGTGGGAGTGAAGCTGCTCCAGCTGACTTTTGTTTATGGATATTGTCGTTAATGGACTTAAAAAATATATACACATTTTAATACAACAAAGAAAAACAACAGGAAGTCACATAACCAAAATCAGATGTTTTAAAAAATGTTTTGTTTTTTTCATTGATAACTGACATTGAGCTAATGGAATGATAGTTGGAGTTATATGTTGCCTTTCCAATACAAAAGGAAGCTACATTTTCATGGTGGTGTCTCTCTCGATCTGACTGGATCTCATTTAATTATTTAACTGAAATACAGGGTGGCCACAATGTCTTGTCACCCCTTGTAAAAATTGGGCCATTGCTTTTGTGTTGCAGTGTCAATTCATTTCCTTTTTCCATTTTTTTTCCTATTGAGTGAACGTAGCCATGGGTGATACAAGCAATTACACCATTGAACAACGGATTGTTGTCAGTCTCTGGATTGCCACTTGACTGGCCACTCGAAGCCCCAGAGCTGTCGACGTGTGCTAATTCCCTTTAGGGCTTCATAAAATAAATTGTTGCACAGCAATACTACAAAACCACTGATGGCCTTCAACAAGCAGTGAGACTTGCTTTTAATCATATCACCCCACAAATGCTCCAGAAAATGTCCCACAGAACATGGTGCAAAATTATCCTCTGTAAAGACATGATCCATTGGACACTTAGGCTTGTGTCACATGCTGTAAAATGTATAATAAAGTAAAAGAGTACTGCACATGTTTGTGGTATAACTTGTAGAACCCTTCATTGTTGTCAGCTAATATGATAAAAGGCAATGTTACAATTTTTTCAAGGGGTGACAAAGGTCCTCAATAAAATGTTTCTGCAGAAATTCCATAGAAAATTTTGATAGAAATTCTATGGAACTTTCGGACCAAATTCTGGAGAACTGTAATTTCTATAGAATAGACATTCTATCGAAATTCCACAGTAGTTGAGGACAAAATTCTGGATAACTGTTCTAATTTTTTTTTGTATACCATGTCGAGGCTCATGTAAGAGCTAACACACAGAACATATAATAAGGCAGGAGACAAGAGGGGTGGGAGAGGGAAGCCAAAAATAGTGGGGAACAGAGACAATAGGAAGATCTGTGTAAGGGGCAGGGATTGGGAGAGGTACACGGGGTAAACAAGATGGTACTACAAGGTACTTTCAGAAAGGAAACAGGGAACTTGAAGGAGGTGGGTTTGGGGTGCATTAATGGGGTAGTAAAGATCAAGAGTTTAGATGGGTGAAGATAGGAGATGGTGATGAACAGCTGTTTTGAAGACCTGGAGGGAGGTGTGGGATTGAAGAGAGTGTGGGAGTTTGTTTCAGAGGCAGGAAAAAAGAGGAATGAAAGAGTGAAGGTGAGCAGTGATTGTTCATTTTTGTCAGCTTCACCAAAAGGGTTTTTTGACAGACCTTGAACACCCTGCAGAATTATATAGGTGTGACAGAGCGCAGACAGAGCAGTGGGGGAAAGCCAGAGAGGAAATTGTAGAAGACAGAAAGACCACCGACCTGCTCCGGTGAGAGAGTGAGAGACCCAAAGACTCAGCTTCATCATGAGAGATACCAATGATCCCCAAAAGCCTTGGTTTCCACAGAGTGAAATCGAGCTTGGTGTGAGGTATTAGCAGCACCCAAAGGGGAGAGCAGTACTCCATCAGGCTGTAGATAAAAGCTTTGTAAGTGGATAGAAGCTCAGATGTGACAAGAAGGACTTTGAATGAAGTAGGATGCCCAGTCAGCGACTGGCTTTGGAAGCCAGCATGGAGATGTGGCTTTCCGCGGAAAAGATCGTGGCAGACCATCAAGCCACAAGGCCCCAAAGCTTGAATGAAAGACTTCTTCAAGGGGATTGTTGAGAAAGTAGATGGGCGGGAGGGGTTCCAGATGGTCCTTTCAGAGAGACATAGTGGAGAGTGTGAAATTGTCAGGATTGCAAGACATGTTCCATGTGTTTGACCAGCATGTTGATTTTATGCAGGTCTGCGAAGAGTGAAAAGGCTTCTGCCTGCGATTAGAGGATGAGAGATGGAACAGTAGAGGGTGGAGTCATCAGCAAAGAGAAAAAAAGAGGATTTTCCAGAGAGTCTGAGAGATCATTGATGAAACCAGAAAAAGCAACAGGGCTTAGACACTGCCTTGAGAACTCCAGCCTTGACAGGAAGAGGAGATGAGAGAGAAAGCCATTAAGAGCCATGTGTTGACTGCAAAAGGAGAGGAAGTCCATGAGCCATGAGTGGAGTTTGCCTTGGACACCAGAAGAAGAGAGTTTGGTGAGCAGCACGGAATGCCAGACAGTATCGAAAGCTCGCATATTGTCAAGGGAGATGGCTCTGATCTCATGTTTGGCATTTAGGAAATCCATCTATTGTTTGGAAAGCAGATTTCAGTGTATGGAACTTCTGAGTTCCATGTTTCAGTGCATTTGCATTTTATGGTTCAGCATTTCTGTATGCTCACTGCTATCTTTGTTCCGATTTGGATTGCGTTTTCAATTTTCAAATTCAACTCAAATTTCAGTGTGATAACAAACTCTCAAATTTGTCTTCTGGTTAACACTGGGCTATGGCTTGTTTTTGTGAATCCTGTGAAGTTATCGCGTAATCAGCTGTGGTTGGAGATAAAAATGGAGGTGATCAAGATGCATGACTCGCATAATAGCATAAAGCTGCAGAGAGATCACGAGATGCTCACATGCAAGGCCATTGCTGCATAAATACGTATATCCAAAACATCATGAAGAGGAAGAGTAATTGGATGGAAGAATTTGAGGGCAATGTCCCTCTGCTTCAATAGAAGGCCCTTAAAATTGCCAAGCAGCTCAAGTTCATGACTTCAAGGCTGGAAGCCACTAATAATGAGTGGCTGGAAGCGTTCAGGAGGAGACATAACATCGCCTTCAGAAAAATTATTGGTGAGAGTGGCGACGTTGACAGTGTACAGCGGAAGGATGGAAAGTCAAGATTCCTGAACTTTGTGCTGGTTACGACACACATGACACCTACAACATGGATAAGACTGGCCTTTTCTTGAAGGCATCGGTGGACTCCGACACTCCATATCAAAGGTAAGGACTGCTCTGGTGGGAAATGTTCCAAAGAACATTTGACTGTGGTACTGTGTGCCAATGCTCTTACTGAGAAGGAGAAGCCTCTCATCATTGGAAAGTCCATCAAGCCACATTGCTTCGGAAAGCTGGAAAGGAAGGACCTCCCTGTGGATTACCATGCTAACAAGAAAGCATGAATGACGAGTAACATCTTTGAACTGTACATGAAAAAAACTTGACCAGCAAGAGGGATGCCAGTGCAGAAGGATCTTGATGTTGCTAGACATGCCCCATGCCATCCTCACCTCCAACTGAAGAATGTGAAGCTTCTATTTCTTCACCCAACACGACTTCAAAAGCATAGCCGATGGATCAAGGGATCATTCAGTCATTGAAGCTCAAGTTCAGAAAGAGACAGCTGAGGGGCAGCTTGCAAAAACTTGAGACTGAAAGAGACGATGTTCTGCAAGCCATCGACTGGATCCACCAGTCATGGAGGGATGTGGATGAGGAGATCATCCAGAAAGTGTTTCAAGAGCTGCGGAATTTAAGCTTTAAGATTCCAATAACATGGAGGCAAACGAAGATGAGGACAAATAACTGGACTCTGCATGCAAAGACGCGATCCAAACATCTCTCAGTGAACTTGTGGATGTAGATGCGGGAATCGCAACTACATTTGACAATCGGCTGGCAGCTACCATCGAGGATCTGCAGCGCAAGCGGCTATCAATGACTAGGATAAATAAATGAGTGAAGATGAGGAGGGAGAGGGAGGAGGGAGAGAGGAAGAAGGAGGGGGAGGAGGATTTCGCCTGTAGAGAACAAGATCAAGAGCATTCACGAGTTTGCTTGCAAGCCTTGCCGACATGAAGGCTTTTGCAGTGAGAGCAAGGGTTTCAGTGCTTTGCAGGAGAGGTGCATGGAGATGGAGGAAGATGTTTGAGGCCAAATTATTCAAACTGCAACAAACATGTAAACAGATGACACTTCTGGACTTCTCAAGAAAGTACAAGGCTGGAGATAAAAACATGATTGCCAAAATGACACCATGTGAGATATGAATTACTCACTTTAGAAAATAATTAAGAGAGTAGATAAAGATCACCAAGATAGGTTTGCTTATTGTATACATTTTGGTACTTGCATTTGAATCATCATGCACTGCAGAAAAAATGGCAGCCGCAAACCTGTACAGAAAGACAACCTGTCCATAAAGGCCATTTTTTCCATTCCCCTGAGCAGTCTTTATATACAGGTTTGACTGGTTTTAAAAATGGTTTCCAGAGAACATCTAATTAATTCTCTGGAACACCCATTCTCTGCAGAGATTTATAAATATTAAATGGATTTCTATAGAACGTCTAATGAATTCCACAGAACACCCATTCCCTACAGAGTTTTTTATAAACATTTAAATGGATTTCTCTAGAATGTCTAATTCTTTCGAAACCCATTCTCTGGAGTTTTATAAATATTTAAATGGATTTTTAAAGAATGTCTAATTCTATAGAACACATTCTCTGCAGAGTTTTATAAAATATTTAAATGGATCTTCTGTAGAACGTTTAAATGAATTCTATAGAACACCCATTCCCTGCAGAGGTTTTATAAACATTTAAATGGATTTCTCTGGAATGTCTAATTCTATAGAACACCCATTCCCTGCAGTTTATAACATTTAAATGGATTTCTTGAGAATGTCTATTTCTATAGAACACCCATTCTCTGCAGTTGTTTAAACATTCAAATGGATTATTAAAGAATGCGTAATTATATAGAACACATTCTCTGCAGAGTTTTAAAAATATTTAAATGGATTTCTATAGAACATCTAATCGAATTAATTCTCTAGAACACACATTCTCTGCAGGGTTTTATAAATATTAAATGGATTTCTATAGAACATCTAAGCCAATGAATTCTATAGAACATGCAATTCATTCTATAGAATAACATTCTCTGTGGTTATATAGAGTTTCAATGGATATGCTATAGAACATCTAATGCATTGAATAAAACAACTGACCTCTCCTCAGAGTTCAATATAATTTCATCAGGTTCCATAAAAATATATTGAGTTCTTTTGAAATTCTAGTGAGCTCTGTAGAAATTTGTCTGGAACATTTTTTGAAGGGGAAATTGTGACCACCACCTGTAGTTATTGTTCTTCAGAGATTAAATTAATGTATTGAATGGTTTAGCTGATTAGTCTACTCAAATTATTACAATAAATAATTTGAAACCAACAAAGAACATAAATCAACAAGAAGTGGGAAATGTCCTGTGTCTAGACCCTTCAGTGGGAGGAAAAAAATGAGCAACAGTGCAAGAATAACCCAGAGGTGATATTTTAAAAGTAACTCAGGAAGAGTAAAGTGAATGAAGCAGTGAGGAAGAAGCAGCTGTGTGGCAATAGAAAACACAATGTAATGATCATTGGGTAGGGAAGGAGAATAAATTTGGAGAATGAAGAAAGAATGACTATTTTAGTAGTTTTTAAGAATATGGATATGTAAACAGACTGGAAGATGAAAATCGTAAAAATGAAAAATGGGGAAAAGTGGATGAGAATCAAATGATAAGTCAAGTGGTCAACAGTTGGCCAGCCTCAAATGAACACACATATTTCTTCCTAATGTATACATTATTCCAAATAAAGCAGAAGGAAATGCATGAGTGGTAAAATGATTTGGCACAATACATGAACTAAAATTAGGACCTCCATTTATATTCTGAACTTTTCAGATCTCAGATATGTTACCCAATGCAAAGTTATCTCTGCAGTCAAATACTATTTCAGCAGGATCATGGAAGATTGAATTTTAAATAGGAAAGCCAATCTATGCTACTCTAATTATCATGATGGATATGAGTGTGTGAGTGAGAGTGTGTTCATGCATGCATGCGTGCACATGTGCAAGGCAAGAATGACTAACTGCAATTGCTGGCTGGCTTGTTTTCGAGTATGTAGTGCATCTGCTCAGGTGAGTTGAAGAGACGCATCCATTCACAGTGTGATAGAAGCACAGATTCTCATTCTTCTCAAGGTACACACTGCCGGCGCTGATTTCTCCGCAGTGAAGATAGTCCCAGTGAGGTTATTTCCAGGAACAAGGCTCACCAGCAGTGAGACGCCTCTACGGGCACGCAGCCCATCGACATGCACTGCTCACCACACATGCCCCACGGCAGTTGAGGAAAATGTTTTTTTGATTGGGTAAACAGATTATCGATAATTTCTGGAGAGCATTAAAAACAAAAATTATCATAGTAGACAGTGTAACTAAAATCCATTACAGCAAACAAAAAAAAAGGCAAAAAAAAAATTGGAGCCGCTACTAATCACAATCAATAATGTAAATAATGAAAACACGAAAAAAGCACAAAGCATCAAAAAAATTTGGAATTTTGCTTCCAATATCTGCTGGTTTCATAATTAGACACAATAATAAAAGAAAAGCAGCAATATGAAAGCCTGTACTTGAAGCTTACACTACTGGTTAAAGCATGCTGGCATCGCAACATTAATTATGGTATTTTAATTATGCACTTGATCCACTGCTGCCCCAACCTGTCAGTTCGTCAACATTGATATCCTCGCGTTACCTTCATTGAGCTCAATCTTGTGAAATAGCAAAAACAAACAAAAAAGGGAGATACTTCTTCATTTTAAACCCCAACTGCACAGGGGGGTAGGGGGGGGGACTGGGTTCCCCCTTTCTGCAACATATTCTCCAATTTTTTTCACAACCAACTGGGGATTTCAAATTCTCCCTTTCAGCTTCTTTCTCGAGGGTCTTACGCACATTTTGATACCAAAATGTCCAATCTAACTTACCATTCAGGTGTCACACATGACAGATTTGGGACAATTGACACGTGCCTAAAAAAACTGTAATTTGTTGCACTTGTTATGTACAAAAAACACATGGGAATAAGGGTTAACATTCATTAGGACACTGATGGTGTAAATTATTGGCTTTGTAAGTTCTTCTCGTGTTTTTGCATGTTGTCGAAGACATACTGATAATTTATAGAAAAACAATAAAATACATAAAATAAAAAAAAATTACATTTATGAAAAAAAGAATTTTACCATCGCATTTCATTATGTGATGATCTTTGTGTGTGCAAATTTCAAGTTCATCGGACATAGATGGCCGGATCCAGTCAGGGAAAACTCAAAATCACCCAGTTCAGTTAGGGTCAATCGTATTTATAAGTTAAAAAATCAGAATATTGCTGTTGTTTTTAATCCTCTTTCATTGTTTTAAATCAAGAGCTTTCCAGAATTTTTGAATTGCTGAGTTATCATCAAGTTTTGTTGTAAGGAAGCTTATATCAGTTTTCTTGGCAATAAATTAAAATATAAATTTTCTCTAAAACTTCAGGTCCTTTAATCATTTGGTAAATTAAATAATAACTGATTGGCTCCTGCTTTTCATTACAAATGCAAAACTTCACGATCTTTAAGATATGCGTGTAAGTGAAACGCAGAGCATTCAGAAAGGTATTTGAAATGCGATACTTATCGTTCAAGAGATGCCAAAAGCAGTAATCATGAATAATTAATAGAAAACCTATAAATTATATAGAAATACCTATAAATAATAACTCATTTTTTATATTTTCTGATTAATATCATATTCACAGAAATTGAAAGAAAAAAAAGTGGCATGTCTTGGACGATTGAAAGTCATATCTCATTTGCGCACATTTTTTCATCCCTCCATATGTCAAAAACAAATCATATGTAATATAAAAGCAAAAATCATAAACACAATAACTGGAAAGCAGCACAGGAGAAAATAATCGCCGATATTGCAATTTGAAACAGCAGTCGAGTCGATATCGTCGACCTTTTTGAAGTTAAATGTGGATCTCCCGAGACAGGAGCAGATCAATCTAACAAATGTGCTGAAAGCGGTTCAAGTAAACTGCAAGTTTCAAGCAATCTCCAGCAAGCATCAATCACAACAGCTCAGTTATCTATGATTGCTGATCATAAATGTAATTTGCATTCTTTGTTTGTATACTGCTCATAGTCGAGGCTCCGTGGGAAAGGGAGCTAGAACACAGAATGGAGCAAGACCATAACAGACCAAAAGAACAGTGGAAATAGTGTGTGTGTGTGTGTGTTGTGTGTGGGGGGGGGGGGGGGAAACAAAATTGGGTAGATCAATGAGGAATAAAGGACAGGGGAGGTGTAGGACCAACAAGGGGGTGAATAAGCCTGGAAAAATCTGCAAACTCTTCATCACAAATGTAAGGAATACTGGGAAAGAAGAGAGAATGAAACCTAAAAATGAAGGAAGGGGAAGGAGCAGGAATGAAAACTGGGTCCCATGAAAACCTGGAAGAGGTGGACTGGGGAGTGGTTAATGAGTGCAGAAAAGATCATGGGTGTGGTTGGGGGATGAGCTGAGATGATTGTGAGTGTGAGCTGATCTCTCTTTATTAGATTCTTTTGGTCATTGAAAATGCAAATCTTCTTTGAATTTGCTGGTTATGTCCCTAAAATGGTCAATGAAAACGCAAATGACATAAGGGATTTAAAAAAAACGAAACTAATTTGTTTATATGATTGTGATTTTTTAACATCGACAAACTGCTTTGATATGCTCCTTTCTCCTTTTGTAAACATAATTCACCTTTCAATCACTGTTTAAAATGCATTTTTTGTCCGTGAGAGTCCACTATGGAATTGTGAGGAACTGTGTTTTCATCCCGTAAAACAAAGTCCATTTTCTTATTCAATATAAACGATTTCTAATTTGTTACTTATCCACAAGATATAAATTAACCCTTATTAGTACTCTTATGAAAGCAAATATGTAAAGAGGTTTATCATACTTGTGTAACGCCTGCCTTTAAAGTTGTAGATTTTGCAAACAGTCCTTAGATCTGTCATGTTTTCTGCCAGGCTGGATCATTAGTAACCTGAAAGAGAACAAATAAGGAATATAAAATAAGCATTTTCACAGAGAAAGTGTGGTGTGTGTGTGGTGTGTTGTGTGTGTGTGTGTGTGTTGTGTGTGTGTGTGTGTGTGTGTGTGTGTGTTGTGTTTCACCTTGCTACCCTGTGATTTCTTTAACACTTGCGGAAGACTTTCAGTTGGAAGGGTTTAGCGTGGGATTTTCTCATAAGCATCCCTAAAAATAAATTACCGGAAAGTAAAATTCAAGTAAAACACTGCTGCATCATGTAAAAACTATAAACAAACAACCATTATCCCTATATCTCCATATGAGCTACTTGCATTTGTTGAACAGATTTATGATGACATTTATTAACTAGGAATTTTTCTAATTGAATCAGTAACAATAAATAATAATAATAATAATATAATAGGTTTGCTGAAGTATAATGCAGTATATTAAAAAAAACCATTTTCTGAGCCTCACCACTGGTATTAAAAAAAGGGAAGGCTGAACTTTGCATAAAAATAATTAAATTTACAACCAGCATGTAGGATAGTTTTTAACCTAAAATTTTTGGTGCTTCGTTTAAAAATGGGTTGATTGCTCCCTGCTTCCCATCTTGCTGCTCTTGTGGCGATCATAACAAGGCCTTCCCGTTCCATTGGTATCTTCAAAACAGGAAGCAAAATTCAAGGACTTTCATTTTTCCTTCTGCATGGTGACAGGCAAGTTGGTGGGCTCTGTATTTTTATAAAGTTTTAACATTTGGACATGTTGCCTTGCTCCCTCTACCTTCTCTCCCAAACCCCACCAGGTCATACATCATTCCTCTAGAACCAATCAAACTGCTCACGCCTCCAAAAGAAGTAAGGCTGGTTTTCATCTGCATTCATTCTTAGCCTTATTCTTACTGATTGTGTAATCATCTCAGTGTCCTGTTGTTTCATCTCCTCACTTCGATTCAATCTTTCACATGTGCGGCCCATCGAAATACTCCTGTGCTCGACCATGCACATCCATGGTCCTCTTCTAACACTTGCGATTATTTCCCCATCTGTTCGCTCTTTGGCCATTGTTATTTGCTTTGTATTTTTCCTTTTTCCTACTTGCGTATGTCCATGCCCACCATACTTTCAGGAAGTTTGCCCTTTGCCGGTCAGCACTGGATGAGGCCAAGACCCCTGTATTGCTTTTGGTAATATAAATATGTTGGATCGAATAATGAAGAATAACAAGCACAAATAATTAATGGCATGGCAGAGAGAGGAGAAGAGAGAGAGGGAGAGAGAGAGAGAGAGAGAGAGAGAGAGAGAGAGAGAGATGAAATTTTGGTGGGAGGTTTATATCATGATCTGGTTGTGTTTTCCTGAAAATGGGCGTGGTCCGCCCATATTGGGCGGAGCCATGCCCAAAAAACATGTTTATAGGGGGTAGCCGATTTCAATTTGCATCTTCTCCTAGGGGTTTTGTCGAATCTGACAGGGGTTATCGGTGTATTTGTTAGCCCCAATGGCACCTGCATAGCCCCGGAGCTGAGATTTTTCATTTTCGTCCCAAGGTCAAGTCAATAAGGTACGAACTTAGAAAATTGCGATTTTGTGAAAAATTTTTCTTCCGAGGGGTTTGTCGAATCTGGCGGGGTTTCGTATTTGGTTAGCCCAATGGCACCTGCATAGCCCACGGAGCTCGATTTTTCATTTTCGTCCAAGGTTCAAGGCCACAAGGTCACGAACTTAGAAAATTGCGAATTGTGTTTTTAGGGGGTAGCAGATTTCAATTTGGATCTTCTCCTAGGGGGGTTTGTTGAATCTGACAGGGGTTTCGGTATTTGGTTAGCCCAATGGCACCTGCATAGCCCCACGG
>CM068955.1:141826678-141839615 GCA_035128595.1 Eptatretus atami | reverse complement strand
CAAGCATTACGTGGCGGAGGTATGCGCTCCACCGAGTGTCTTTCTAGTTGGTGTTGTAATTGGTTGTGTTGTTCTTTGCATGTGGGATGCAAGTTGATGTGTCAGTTGATGGAATTTTCACAGGAATACCAGGCCCCGATTATCTCACAGTTCAACCTTAATGACCCTGTGCCAAGAATGCTGGTCTGATTCCATATGAACATGACGAGGGAGTGGAGAGGCTATAAATAAAGGTGCAACTGATGATGTCATTGGTAAATGCAGGGTCAAAAAATTATTACAGCAATGAAAAGTAAAAACAAGCAGTCATAGACTGGTACTTACAAAATCGTCAACTTGACCTCAGACCTTGTCTAATAAAAGCTGTCTCTAGAGAAGGTAGCGATGCAAACCAGAAGTTTCTACGATGTTCGTACCAAACCATCAAAAATCGTAACGTCGACCGAAGCAAAAATCTCCATTTCTCCACGCAATTATTTAATATTATTTTATCAAAGTCACAAAACCTTAATATTCGGCCATCCACCAACAATCTTTACATAATCCGACGGCTTAGCGAGTCAGGCATGCGACGATAACCTTTATTGGGATAAAAAATGACTTTTAAACACCATCTTTATCGAAAACACCGTCAGCGCGCACACGGAAAACCTTTACGTGACTCAACGACGCCTCTGCTCAAGCGCGCTGCACCACGTGACGAGCCGTGACGCGGCGAGTGAAATATTTTTATACAATCTTAAAACGTCTCCAAAACATCCGATTTTTACCAGAATTTTGACAACCCAGTGTTAAGCGTCTAAGCGATCGCAAAAACCGAAGACAAAATTAAAATCGAAGTTAAAACGAACTCGTAACGTCGACCGAAGCAAAAATACTCCATTTCTCCACATGAATTTACGGAATTATGTTTGACCTCACTGTGACCTTGACCTTTGACCGATTTTGACCAAAATCTAATAGCGCTAGCCATCACCCTCCTGAATCACGTGGTGTAATTTGACATTGGCAGCTTCTTCCGTTCTCGAGTTATCGTGCCTACAAACAAACACACAAACACACACACACACACAAACAAACAAAACAACAAACAGAGGACGGAAGTCATCAATATACTTACGAAATCTTTATTTCGTAAGTAATAAGACCACTGGACCTGTAGCTTATCTTAGCCCTCGACCTATTGTTGTAACCCACATTTGGTAGCATTCTGACTGGTGGGTCTGGAGAATATTTTTGAAGGAATTTACGCGATTTCCCCAAAAGTTTACGAAGTCCGCCATTTTGACACTTTCAGTCACGTGATCAGCATGGCATCCACAATTTAACATCAGTACCCTATCCTAATGTTGTAACCCAAATTTGGTTGCACTTTGACTGCTGGGTCTGGAGAAGAAGAATACTAAGTCTGCCATTTTGACGTACTTAAAGTCACGTGACCATAAGGAGCTTTGCAATCACCGTTACCAGTCAGGAGCAGAACCTTGCTGCCAAATTTCAGCTGGATCGGCCCAGCAGTTTGGCTGGAGAAGTGGAAATAGAAGACAGACGGATGGTGCATGATGACAATACTTTATCTGGAATTCTAATTCCAGATAAACTAAAAAACTGGGGTGTCTCACACTTGATACACTGTGGATGGGCAAGGCCTATTTGTACTCACTGTGACTGTGACCCAATTATCAATTTATCTTCTCCATATTCTCATAATAAAGGATTGTTGAAAATTTGAGCACCAAAGTTCAAATGGGAAAAACGTTACAGCCTGGACACACAGTCATTATCATTATCATTATGTACCATTATCAATAACCATTATGTCCCATTTTCATGATCATTATTGTCATTATCATAATGTACCAGTATGATTATCATTATCATTCTGTACCATTATCATTTCCATTATCACTATCACTATAAAAATGTACCATTATCATTATTATGCACCATTATCAGTTCCATTTTCATAATCATTATTATCATCATTCTGCATGTCCAAAGAAGCCCTGAACACTTGATCATTTTGCCTGCTGAGAAATAAACAGTTCATGGGCAGGGGGGAGGGCCTTCACGTTACAGCGCTTTTCCCGAGCAACCACACGTTCCTGGAACCACTCAAAGGCAAAAAAACAACAAAACAAAAAAAACACCATCTTGTGCAGCTGTGTTGCATTGGGTGAATAAGGGCTATTTATGGTTGCTATGACTTTGCCCTTTCACATTTTGACCCAATTTTTAATTATTTTCTCCATATTCTCATAATAAATGATTGTTGAAAATTTGATGACAAAAGCTCAAATGGTAAAAAAAAATAAAGGCCTGGCATGTGCGCATGCGCACGCAGTTGCAAAACCTCATCACCTGCTGCGCGGCGGACAGGCTAATAAAATCTAGACACAGCCGCTAGTGATTGGGCTCAACAAGACCACATGCCATGCCATTGTGACCCTCCAGGAGTGGGAGTGAAGCTGCTCCAGCTGACTTTTGTTTATGGATATTGTCGTTAATGGACTTAAAAAATATATACACATTTTAATACAACAAAGAAAAACAACAGGAAGTCACATAACCAAAATCAGATGTTTTAAAAAATGTTTTGTTTTTTTCATTGATAACTGACATTGAGCTAATGGAATGATAGTTGGAGTTATATGTTGCCTTTCCAATACAAAAGGAAGCTACATTTTCATGGTGGTGTCTCTCTCGATCTGACTGGATCTCATTTAATTATTTAACTGAAATACAGGGTGGCCACAATGTCTTGTCACCCCTTGTAAAAATTGGGGCATTGCTTTTGTGTGCAGTGTCAATTCATTTCCTTTTTCCATTTTTTTCCTATTGAGTGAACGTAGCCATGGGTGATACAAGCAATTACACCATTGAACAACGGATTGTTGTCAGTCTCTGGATTGCCACTTGACTGGCCACCTCGAAGCCCAGAGCTGTCGACGTGTGCTAATTCCCTTTAGGGCTTCATAAAATAAATTGTTGCACAGCAATACTACAAAACCACTGATGGCCTTCAACAAGCAGTGAGACTTGCTTTTAATCATATCACCCCACAAATGCTCCAGAAAATGTCCCACAGAACATGGTGCAAAATTATCCTCTGTAAAGACATGATCCATTGGACACTTAGGCTTGTGTCACATGCTGTAAAATGTATAATAAAGTAAAAGAGTACTGCACATGTTTGTGGTATAACTTGTAGAACCCTTCATTGTTGTCAGCTAATATGATAAAAGGCAATGTTACAATTTTTACAAGGGGTGACAAAGGTCCTCAATAAAATGTTCTGCAGAAATTCCATAGAAAATTTTGATAGAAATTCTATGGAACTTTCGGACCAAATTCTGGAGAACTGTAATTTCTATAGAATAGACATTCTATCGAAATTCCACAGTAGTTGAGGACAAAATTCTGGATAACTGTTCTAATTTTTTTTTGTATACCATGTCGAGGCTCATGTAAGAGCTAACACACAGAACATATAATAAGGCAGGAGACAAGAGGGGTGGGAGAGGGAAGCACAAAATAGTGGGGAACAGAGACAATAGGAGATCTGTGTAAGGGGCAGGGATTGGGAGAGGTACACGGGGTAAACAAGATGGTACTACAGGTACTTTCAGAAAGGAAAACAGGGAACTTGAAGGAGGTGGGTTTGGGGTGCATTAATGGGGGTAGTAAAGATCAAGAGTTTAGATGGGTGAAGATAGGAGATGGTGATGAACAGCTGTTTTGAAGACCTGGAGGGAGGTGTGGGATTGAAGAGAGTGTGGGAGTTTGTTTCAGAGGCAGGAAAAAAGAGGAATGAAAGAGTGAAGGTGAGCAGTGATTGTTCATTTTTGTCAGCTTCCCAAAGGGTTTTGAACAGACCTTGAACACCCTGCAGAATTATATAGGTGTGACAGAGCGCAGACAGAGCAGTGGGGGCAAAGCCAGAGAGGAAATTGTAGAAGACAGAAAGACCACCGACCTGCCTCCGGTGAGAGAGTGAGAGACCCAAAGACTCAGCTTCATCATGAGAGATACCAATGATCCCAAAAGCCTTGGTTTCCACAGAGTGAAATCGAGCTTGGTGTGAGGTATTAGCAGCACCCCAAAGGGGAGAGCAGTACTCCATCAGGCTGTAGATAAAAGCTTTGTAAGTGGATAGAAGCTCAGGTGTGACAAGAAGGACTTTGAATGAAGTAGGATGCCCAGTCAGCGACTGGCTTTGGAAGCCAGCATGGAGATGTGGCTTTCCCGGGAAAGATCGTGGCAGACCATCAAGCCACAAGGCCCCAAAGCTTGAATGAAAGGACTTCTTCAAGGGGATTGTTGAGAAAGTAGATGGGGGGGAGGGGTTCCAGATGGTCCTTTCAGAGAGACATAGTGAGAGTGTGAAATTGTCAGGATTGCAAGACATGTTCCATGTGTTTGACCAGCATGTGATTTTATGCAGGTCTGCAGAGAGTGAAAAGGCTTCTACCTGCCGATTAGAGGGATGAGAGATGGAACAGCAGAGGGTGGAGTCATCAGCAAAGAGAAAAAAGAGGATTTTCCAGAGAGTCTGAGAGATCATTGATGAAAACCAGAAAAAGCAACAGGGCTTAGACACTGCCTTGAGGAACTCCAGCCTTGACAGGAAGAGGAGATGAGAGAGAAAGCCATTAAGAGCCATGTGTTGACTGCAAAAGGAGAGGAAGTCCACGAGCCATGAGTGGAGTTTGCCTTGGACACCAGAAGAAGAGAGTTTGGTGAGCAGCACGGAATGCCAGACAGTATCGAAAGCTCGCAATATGTCAAGGGAGATGGCTCTGATCTCATGTTTGGCATTTAGGACATCCATCTATTGTTTGGAAAGCAGATTTCAGTGTATGGAACTTCTGAGTTCCATGTTTCAGTGCATTTGCATTTTATGGTTCAGCATTTCTGTATGCTCACTGCTATCATTTGTTCCGATTTGGATTGCGTTTTCAATTTTCAAATTCAACTCAAATTTCAGTGTGATAACAAACTCTGAAATTTGTCTTCTGGTTAACACTGGGCTATGGCTTGTTTTGTGAATCCTGTGAAGTTATCGCGTAATCAGCTGTGGTTGGAGATAAAAATGGAGGTGATCAAGATGCATGACTCGCATAATAGCATAAAGCTGCAGAGAGATCACCGAGATGCTCAACATGCAAGGCCATTGCTGCATAAATACGTATATCCAAAACATCATGAAGAGGAAGAGTAATTGGATGGAAGAATTTGAGGGCAATGTTCCTCTGCTTCAATAGAAGGCCCTTAAAATTGCCAAGCAGCTCAAGTTCATGACTTCAAGGCTGGAAGCCACTAATAATGAGTGGCTGGAAGCGTTCAGGAGGAGACATAACATCGCCTTCAGAAAAATTATTGGTGAGAGTGGCGACGTTGACAGTGCTACAGCGGAAGGATGGAAAGTCAAGATTCCTGAACTTTGTGCTGGTTACGACACACATGACACCTACAACATGGATAAGACTGGCCTTTTCTTGAAGGCATCGGTGGACTTGACACTCCATATCAAAGGTAAGGACTGCTCTGGTGGGAAATGTTCCAAAGAACATTTGACTGTGGTACTGTGTGCCAATGCTCTTACTGAGAAGGAGAAGCCTCTCATCATTGGAAAGTCCATCAAGCCACATTGCTTCGGAAAGCTGGAAAGGAAGGACCTCCCTGTGGATTACCATGCTAACAAGAAAGCATGGATGACTAGTAACATCTTTGAACTGTACATGAAAAAAAACTTGACCAGCAAAAGGGATGCCAGTGCAGAAGGATCTTGATGTTGCTAGACAATGCCCCATGCCATCCTCACCTCCAACTGAAGAATGTGAAGCTTCTATTTCTTCACCCAAACACGACTTCAAAAGCATAGCCGATGGATCAAGGGATCATTCAGTCATTGAAGCTCAAGTTCAGAAAGAGACAGCTGAGAGGCATCTTGCAAAAACTTGAGACTGAAAGAGACGATGTTCTGCAAGCCATCGACTGGATCCACCAGTCATGGAGGGATGTGGATGAGGAGATCATCCAGAAGTGTTTCAAGAGCTGCGGAATTTAAGCTTTAGATGCCAATAACATGGAGGCAAACGAAGATGAGGACAAATAACTGGACTCTGCATGCAAAGACGCGATCCAAACATCTCTCAGTGAACTTGTGGATGTAGATGCGGGAATCGCAACTACATTTGACAATCGGCTGGCAGCTACCATCGAGGATCTGCAGCGCAAGCTGGCTATCAATGACTAGGATAAATAAATGAGTGAAGATGAGGAGGGAGAGGAGGAGGAGGAGGAGGAGGATTTCGCCTGTAGAGAACAAGATCAAGAGCATTCACGAGTTTGCTGCAAGCCTTGCCGACATGAAGGCTTTTGCAGTGAGAGCAAGGGTTTCAGTGCTTTGCAGGAGAGTTGCATGGAGATGGAGGAAGATGTTGAGGCCAAATTATTCAAACTGCAACAAACATGTAAACAGATGACACTTCTGGACTTCTTCAAGAAAGTACAAGGCTGGAGATAAAAACGTGATTGCCAAAATGACACCATGTGAGATATGAATTACTCACTTTAGAAAATAATTAAGAGAGTAGATAAAGATCACCAAGATAGGTTTTCTTATTGTATACATTTTGGTACTTGCACTTGAATATCATCACTGCACTGCAGAAAAATGGCAGCCGCAAACCTGTACAGAAAGCCAACCTGTCCATAAAGGCCACTTTTTCCATTCCCCTGAGCAGTCTTTATATTCAGGTTTGACTGGTTTTAAAATGGTTTCCAGAGAACATCTAATTTATTCTCTGAAACACCCATTCTCTGCAGAGATTTATAAATATTTAAATAGATTTCTATAGAACGTCTAATGAATTCCACAGAACACCCATTCCCTACAGAGTTTTTATAAACATTTAAATGGATTTCTCTAGAATGTCTAATTCTTTCGAACACCCATTCTCTGGAGTTTTATAAATATTTAAATGGATTTTTAAAGAATGTCTAATTCTATAGAACACATTCTCTGCAGAGTTTTATAAATATTTAAATGGATCTTCTGTAGAACGTTTAAATGAATTCTATAGAACACCCATTCCCTGCAGAGGTTTATAAACATTTAAATGGATTTCTCTGGAATGTCTAATTCTATAGAACACCCATTCCCTGCAGTTTTATAAACATTTAAATGGATTTCTTGAGAATGTCTATTTCTATAGAACACCCATTCTCTGCAGTTGTTTAAACATTCAAATGGATTATTAAAGAATGCGTAATTATATAGAACACATTCTCTGCAGAGTTTTAAAAATATTTAAATGGATTTCTATAGAACATCTAATCGAATTAATTCTCTAGAACACACATTCTCTGCAGGGTTTGATAAATATTTAAATGGATTTCTATAGAACATCTAAGCCAATGAATTCTATAGAACATGCAATTCATTCTATAGAATAACCATTCTCTGTGGTTATATAGATGTTTCAATGGATATGCTATAGAACATCTAATGCATTGAATAAAACAACCGACCTCTCCTCAGAGTTCAATATAATTTCATCAGGTTCCATAAAAATTATATTGAGTTCTTTTGAAATTCTAGTGAGCTCTGTAGAATTTGTCTGGAACATTTTTTGAAGGGGAAATTGTGACCACCCTGTAGTTATTGTTCTTCAGAGATTAAATTAATGTATTGAATGGTTTAGCTGATTATGTCTACTCAAATTATTACAATAAATAATTTGAAACCAACAAAGAACATAAATCAACAATGAAGTGGGAAATGTCCTGTGTCTAGACCCTTCAAGTGGGAGGAAAAAAATGAGCAACAGTGCAAGAATAACCAGAGGTGATATTAAAAAAGTAACTCAGGAAGAGTAAAGTGAATGAAGCAGTGAGGAAGAAGCAGCTGTGTGGCAATAGAAAAACCACATGTAATGATCATTGGGTAGGGAAGGAGAATAAATTTGGAGAATGAAGAAAGAATGACTATTTTAGTAGTTTTTAAGAATATGGATATGTAAACAGACTGGAAGATTAAAATCGTAAAAATGAAAAATGGGGAAAAAGTGGATGAGAATCAAATGATAAGTCAAGTGGTCACAGTTGGCCAAGCCTCAAATGAACACACATATTTCTTCCTAATGTATACATTATTCCAAATAAAGCAGAAGGAAATGCATGAGTGGTAAAATGATTTGGCACAATACATGAACTAAAATTAGGACCTCCATTTATATTCTGAACTTTTCAGATCTCAGATATGTTACCCAATGCAAAGTTATCTCTGCAGTCACAATACTATTTCAGCAGGATCATGGAAGATTGAATTTTAAATAGGAAAGCCAATCTATGCTACTCTAATTATCATGATGGATATGAGTGTGTGAGTGAGAGTGTGTTCATGCATGCATGCGTGCACATGTGCAAAGGCAAGAATGACTAACTGCAATTGCTGGCTGGCTTGTTTTCGAGTATGTAGTGCATCTGCTCAGGTGAGTTGAAGAGACGCATCCAATTCACAGTGTGATAGAAGCACAGATTCTCATTCTTCTCAAGGTACACACTGCCGGCGCTGATTTCTCGCAGTGAAGATAGTCCCAGTGAGGTTATTTCAGGAACAAGGCTCACCAGCAGTGAGACGCCTCTACGGGCACGCAGGGCCCACGACATGCACTGCTCACCATCATGGCACGCAGTTGAAGGAAATGTTTTTGATTGGGTACAGAATTATCGATAATTTTGGAGAGCATTAAAAACAAAAATTATCATAGTAGACAGTGTAACTAAAATCCATTACAGCAAACAAAAAAAAGGCAAAAAAAAAATTGAGCCCATAATCACAATCAAATAATGTAATAATGAAAAAGCACAAAAAAGCACAAAGCATCATTTGGATTTTGCTTCCAATTATCTGCTGAGTTCATAATTAGACAAATAATAAAAGAAAAGCAGCAATATGAAAGTCCTGTACTTGAAGCTTACACTACTGGTTAAAGCATGCTGGCATCGCACATCATTATGGATTTTAATTATGCCACTTGATCAACTGCTGCCCAACCTGTCAGTTCGTCACATTGATATCCTCCGTTACCTTCATTGAGCCTCAATCTTGTAAATAGCAAAAAACAAACAAAAAAGGGAGATACTTTCTTCATTTTAACCCCAACTGCACAGGGGGGTAGGGGGGGGGGGACTGGGTTCCCCCCTTCTCAACATATTTCGCAATTTTTTTCACAACCACTGGGGATTTCAAATTCTCCTTTCATGACTTCTTTCTCGAGGGTCTTACGCACATTTTGATACCACAAATGTCCAAATCTAACTTACCATTCAGGTGTCACATGACAATTGGGACAATTGACACGTCCTAAAAAAACTGTAATTTTTGCACCTGTTTATGTACAAAAACACATGTGAATAAGGGTTACATTCATTAGGACACTGATGGTGTAAATTAATTGGCTTGTAAGTTCTTCTCAGTGTTTTTGCATGTTGTCGAAGACATACTGAATAATTATAGAAAAACAATAAAATACATAAAATAAAAAATTACATATTATGAAAAAAAGAATTTTACCATCACATTCATTATGTGATGATCTATGTGTGTGCAAATTTTCAAGTTCATCGGACCATAGATGGCCGGATCCAGTCAGGGAAAGCTCAAAATCACCCAGTTCAGTTTGGGTTCAATCGTATTTATAAGTTAAATAATCAGATATTGGCTGTTGTTTTTAATCCTCTTTCATTGTTTAAATCAAGAGCTTTCCAGAATTTTTGAATTGCTGAGTTTATCATCAAAGTTTTGTTGTAAGGAAGCTTATATCAGTTTTCTTGCAATAAATTAAAATATAAATTTTCTCTAAACTTCAGGTCCTTTAATCATTTGTAAATTAAATAATAACTGATTGGCTTCCTGCTTTTCATTACAAATTGCAAAACCTTCACGATCTTTAAGATTAGTGCCGTGTAAGTGAAACGCAAGCCATTCAAGAAAAGGTATTTGAATGCGATACTCATATTCGTTCAAGAGATGCCAAAAGAGTATAATGAATAATTATAGAAAAACCTATAAATTATAGAAATACCTATAAATAATAACTCATTTTTTATATTTTCTGATTAATATCATATTCCAGAAATTGAAGAAAAAAAAAGTGGCATGTCTTGGACGATTGAAAGTATATCTCATTTGCGAACATTTTTTTCATCCTCCCATATGTCAAAAACAAATCATATGTAATATAAAGCAAAATCATAAACACAATAACTGGAAACAGCACAGGAGAAAATAATCGCCGATATTGCAATTTGAAACAGCAGTCGAGTCTGATCGTCGACTTTTGAAGTTAAATGTGGATCTCCCGAGCAAGGAGCAGATCGATCATACAAATGTGCTGAAAGCGGTTCAAGTAAAACTGCAAGTTGTCAAGCAATCTCCACAAGCATCAATCACAACAGCTCAGTTATCTATGATTGCTGATCATAAATGTATTTGCATTCTTTGTTTGTATACTGCATAGTCGAGGCTCGTGGAGGAGCTAGAACACAGAATGGAGCAAGACATAACAGACCAAAAAGAACAGTGGAAAATAGTGTGTGTGTGTGTGTGTGTGTGGGGGGGGGGAAACAAAATTGGTAGACAATGAGGAATAAAGGACATGGGGAGGAGGACCACAGGGGGTGAATAAGCTGGAAAAATCTGCAAACTCTTCATCACAGAAATGTAAGGGAATACTGGGAAAGAAGAAGAAATGAAACTAAAAATGAAGAGGGTGAAGGAGCAGGAATGAAACTGGGTCACATGAAAACCTGGAAAGAGGTGGACTTGGGGAGGGTTAATGAGTGCAGAAAAGATCATGGGTGTGGTTGGGGGATGAGCTGAGATGATTGTGAGTGTGAGCTGATCTCTCTTTATTAGATTCCTTTTGGTCATGAAAATGCAAATCATTCTTTGAATTTGCTGGTTTATGTCCCTAAAATGGCATGAAAACCAAATGACATAAGGGATTTAAAAAAAACGAAACTGATTTGTTATTAATGATTGTGATTTGTACATCGACAAACTGCCTTTGATATGCTCCTTTCTCCTTTTGTAAACCATAATTCACCTTTTCAATATGTTTAAAATGCCATTTTTGTCCGTGAGAGTCCTATGGAATTGTGAGGAACTGTTTTTCATCCCTGTTAACAAACAAAGCATTTTCTTATCAATATAAACGATTTCTAATTTGTTACTTATACACAAGATTTAAATTAACCCTTATTAGTACTCTTATGAAAGCAAATATGTAAAGAGGTTTATCATACTTGTGTAACGTCCTGCCTTGTATAGTTGTCAGATTTGCAAACACCTGTAGATCTGTCATGTTTTCTGGCCAGGCCTGGATCATTAAGTAACCTTGAAGAGAACAAATAAGGAAATATAAAATAAGCATTTTCACAGAGAAAGTGTGTGTGTGTGTGTGTGTGTGTGTTGTGTGGTTTGTGGTGTGTGTGTGTGGTGTGTGTGTGTGTGTGTGTGTGTTTGCACCCTTGCTACCTGTGATTTCTTTAACACTGCGGAAGACTTTCAGCTTGGAAGGGTTTAGCGGTGGGATTTTCTCATAAGCATCCCTAAAAATAAATTACCGGAAAGTAAAATTTCAAGTAAAACACTGCTGCATCATGTAACACAACTATAAACAAAACAACCATTATCCCTATACTCATATGAGCTACTTGCATTTGTTGAACAGATTTATGATGACATTTATTAACTAGGAATTTCTCAATTGAATCAGTAACAATAATAATAATAATAATAATAATAATAGGTTGCTGAAGTATATGCATGTATATTAAAAAAACCATTTTCTTGAGCCTCGACCACTGTATTAAAAAAAGGAAGGCTTGAACTTTGCATAAAAATAATTAAATTACAACAGCATGTAAGGATAGTTTTTAACCTAAAATTTTGTGCTCGTTAAAAATGGGTTGATGCTCCTGCTTCCCATCTTGCTGCTCTTGTGGCGATCCATAACAAGGCCTTCCGTTCCATTGGTATCTCAAAACAGGAGGCAAAATTCCAAGGACTTTCATTTTCTCACTGGTGACGGCAAGTTGGTGGGCTCTGTATTTTATAGAAGTTTACATTTGGACATGTGCCTCTGCTCCCTCTACCTTCTCCCTCCCAAACCCACCCCAGGTCATACACATTCCTCTAGAAACCATCAACTGCTCACCCTTCAAGAGTAGGCTGGTTTTCCATCTGCATTCATTCTTACCCTTATTCTACTGATTGTGTAATCATCTCAGTGTCTGTTGTTTCATCCTCCTCACTTCAATCTTTCACATGTGCGGCCCATCACTACCTCCTGTGCTCACCCATGCACATCCATGGTCTCTTCTACACTTGCCGATTCTTTCCCAATCTGTTCCTCTTTGGCCATTGTTATTTGCTTTGTATTTTTCCTTTTTTCCTACTTGCGTATGTCCATCCCACCATACTTTCAGGTAGTTTGCCCTTTGCCGGTCAGCTACTGGATGAGCCAAGACCCTTGTATTGCTTTTGGTAATATAAATATGTTGATCGCAATAATGAGAATAACAAGCACAAATAATTAATGGCATGGCAGAGAGAGGAGAGAGAGAGAGGGAGAGAGAGAGAGAGAGAGAGAGAGAGAGAGAGAGAGAGAGAGAGAGAGAGAGAGAGAGAGAGAGAGAGAGAGAGAGAGGTTAAGGAGGAAGGTAAATCTGTAGGTAATCAGAGAACAAAATGTAGAGATTTGAGACAGCTCACCCATTGATTCCAGTGACAAGAAATGCAATATTCCCATTGATCTTGGTACAGTTTTCAAAGTTGGCTATGTTGGTAATGTCCACTGTCTGCGCTTTGGTCAGGTTTCCCGTACCTAGGCCATCACAAGCTGTGCAGACACAATTAATCAGC
>CM068955.1:141819178-141821678 GCA_035128595.1 Eptatretus atami | reverse complement strand
TTGGAATTGGTGGGGGATGTGCACTTGGAATTGGGGAGGGGAGGAATGTGCACTTGGAATTGGGGGGAAGTGCATTGGATTGGGATGTGCACTTGAGTTGAGTGGGGGAGGGATGCAGACGCGGAGTTTGGAGGTGGCAGTGGGAGGGATGCGGACTTTGAGTTGGGACGGGGCAGAGATAGCTTCAGCAGAGCACACTCAAGTTTATTTTAATGACCGAGGGTTTATCTGGGCAAAGAGCGAAGTGGTACTGCCATTATGGCATTTAATGCCATGATGCATTTATCGGGTCAGAAGGGTCTTGTTTTGGTTTATTGTTACGTCGAACCGCAACCCCACCTTAAGGTTGCTGGGGCAGTGAGGCATAGGTAATGTGCTCGTGTGGCACAGGGACAATACTGCTCACAGATCACGCAGCATCAGCTGGTATGGGATGCAAACTGTGCCTTACCACACTATCCGGCTATGAGGTTTAACACAGTATTGAGCCGATTAGGTTTGCATGGTCACAAGTAAATGAGTATGTGGTGTGTCATCTTGATGAACTCAAAACAAGGGCGAAACTATGGTCGGCAACTTCACTGTCCTTTATGAGTTACCATAAATCCTCAGTTTTCAGAATAGACGAGTGTGCACTGTGAAAGCAATCCAGGTGGAAGCAAATCGATACACATGTGCTCATGGTATTTAATTCCAGGATGCACTGATCTGGTTGAAAGGGCCTTGTTTTGGTTTATTGTTATACTTGACCACAACTCCAACTCCTGGTTAGTGGGGCAGTGAGGCGGAGGGGATATAATCGAGGGGCAGACAGGCATTACTGCTCACAGATCAAGCTTTGGCTTGTTTGGGACTTAAACTGCACCTTCCTGCTCTGTCAAGCGAGGAGGTTTAACACACACAAGCAAAAAAAAAAATATATATTGTTTCCTCACCAACCCCCTTAGGCTATGACTGCCGTAGCCCAATAGGGACTGATACTGGGCTCGCGTCAGACCTATGTACAGAAGATTAAATTCATTAAAAAAGAACCCGGAACGCCGGTTGCATTCACCTCGTGTATATATACATATTGTTTACGGCTCTGGAATTCGCAAACACCATAAAGGTCCCGTAGGTGAGATATATTTCTTAAGTAATGTGTAGTTAGCCCAAACCCATTGTATAGAGGGAATTAATGTGATTCTTTCGGGCTGCGATCCTTTGAGTTAGGCGTTTTTCTGTTCTACTGTTTTTGAGCACCACGCCAACAACAACAACAACGCCAGCAGCAGCAAAACTACCTTCACCACTCGCTAGAACGCAAACCTCACATCACGCCATTCCAGGCAGCTCCATGGCCATCGGACACCGCCGAAACCCTCCACCACCTTCTCTACCGCCGAGCGTCGAGCTGCTTTCAGCGAGACACGCGAGACGCGAGTGCAGATGGCGGGGTTTTCTGAGGAGAATTCGGATCAGGAATGATGCACGCCCACATCTGATCCACCCAATCAGGAAGCGCGGGGCGGCTTGGCCCCCTCCAGACGCGCCTGACGAAATCGGCATATGCAAATTTGAGGATCAGGAATGATACACGCCCCCTTTTTCTCCGTCCAATCGCGAGCGTGGCTCCGCCCCTGAGGTCGTTTGGATCCGATAATTTGATATTGGTGGGTTCCCGAAGCCGATAAAAAGGCGAGCGCAGTGAGGAGCTCGAGCAGTATCGTGGGGCGAAGTCAGTATCGAGCAGTGTCGGTGGAGGAGTGTCGGTGGACGAGCAGTATCGAGCAGTATCGTGGGGCGAAGCAGTAGTCAGTATCGAGCAGAGTGTCGGTGGAGCAGCACAGATCGGTGAGGCGAGTCGGTGGGGAGACGGCTGCGGAGGCGAACGGCTGAGGTGGACCTGGAGGCTCGCGTCGGGGATCAAGCAAGCCAGCCATACTCCTCCCCAGAGCATCAACAATTCCCCTTTTTCCCGGCTGAGAGAGTGCGAACAAGGGCCCCGTTCCACCCACACCAGCAGGTGCCCACGGAACCGCGTGCAGCGACATTCTGCGGCTCGCCACGAGGGCGCGGGTAGGACCCTTCGGTCTCGTGGCCTGGCCGCTCATCCAGGCCCACGCGCATTAGGCCACGGGCCCAGTCTGACTCCCTTCGCTTTGAGGGGTCTTTTCTTTGCTTCGGTGTGAATGCGTGTTGTGGCGCCGTGTCTTGTAAGGTATTAATTGTATAAGTGGTCCGTGTGTCGTGTAGTCGGTTTTAACTCCTTTTATATGTGCATTTCTTTTGTTCTGTGGATATATGTGCAATCATTAATTGTGACTGTAATAGGTGTGCTCGCGGTGCCGCGGAATAAATGTGCATTGTGTGAACTGTTTCCTCCGTTTCGCTTCGTCTTTTTCTTAATTGAACCTCCATCCTGCTTCACGTAAAGGGTTCGTAGTGGGTGCAAAACGCCCGGTAAAATAATCTGAACCGTCGAGGTCGACGATAACAGCTCGGTTATCCCATAGTACGG
>CM068955.1:141796364-141813029 GCA_035128595.1 Eptatretus atami | reverse complement strand
GTGTGTGTGTATACATACACACACACACACATACACACACCTTTTCCATGTATGGCAAGCATTTCCTGTTGGTCAGGATGCATGGAGCAATAGCTGGTGTAGCACTTGCTTCCTGGTACCCACTACAGTAATGGAGTCCGATCTCGACTTAATGTCTTTTGGAGTCTTCAGTTCACTCCGGGGAAGAGATTCTGTTCCTTGCTGTCATTGGTGTCACAGGGGTCTACTCCAATTTAGGAGTGGTCTAATTGTATGACCATGCATTCAGGCCTTTGGGGTTAGAATGTGTGTGTTTGATTAACCATGTGCTTCATCCTTTGGGCTGAGGTGCATGTGTGTGCTCATGGAACAGTCTTGCTGGACTGTGTACTTTGGCCGTGGGATCAAGGTGTGCATCCCTAGCTGTTTGAATATATAAATTTATTTTTTTTGTATTAAAAAAAAAAAACCACAAAGGCCTCCCTCATAAGACGAGACATAACATGCCCAAAATACATGTCCGGGGATGTTCCTTCACCTGAGTGAACGTCAGTGTAATTGAGAATTAAATTCCCTTCCGGTATTGGCTGCTGGACAATCCTATGGAGGTGTGGGAGGCTGTGGCTCTGCTAAGCTGATGCCGAAAAGAAGGAGCCTTGGCAATTGTTTACCCCAAAGAGTCTTTTTCAATTATGTGTATATATATACACATATATATATATATTATATATATACTGTATATATATACACATATATATACTGTATATATATATATATATATATATATTCACCCCCCCAATGAACGGATACATTGTTGTATGGTTGGCGGGAGGGGGGCTGTGGGTTTCTTTGATCGTGAGAGCTATGCCGGCAGGAGATATTTCTCCTGGTAGGGTCACTCAAGCCGACAGGTCAAGGGGGAGAAGCTGGACAGGTGTTCTCCGAAAATATACACAAGCTACAGAAACCGCAATGAGAAACTTCAGGTGAAATAGTTTGGCTCTTGGATGGGAGATGTGTTCCGAGGGGAATGAAAATATGACGCTTGCGGGTGAAAGCCGAAAGGAAGCTCATCTACTCAAAGTCTCTCTGACGAGTACCAAAAGAGTCATTTTGGTCAGAACATGGAATGTGCGTTCCATGTTTGAAACAGCAAAAACAGCAGTGACAGGGGAGGAAATGATGAACTATGGGATAAACATTGAAGATGTAAGTGAGAAATGGTGGATGAGGAAAGGAAAAGTAAAACTACAAACAAGGGAGATAATTATACAGGGTGGAAATTATTTAAGGTTCTCAAAAATAAAATTAATACAATAAAAACTATATCTGTCAGGAAACTAATATTTTGCGTAAATGTAGTCGAATGTTACAGAACGACGTGACATGATCCTGAGAGTTATCAGGTATCACGTGATTTATCACGTGACCCGGCAGTGACTGTTAACGGTTTTCACTCAGTCACGCCATTGCGCTGACTGCAGAAGAATGTGTGTTTCTCGGAGAGCATTCCATCAAGTTGAGGGAATCTTGAATTGCACATAAAAAGTCACTTTAGTAGTCGTATGAAACCTTCAAAATCAGTGATATGGAAACTGGTAAAGCAGTGCAGAGAAACAGGCTCCATTAAAGTAAAAAAAAAAAAAAAAAAAAAAAAAAAAAAACATGCCAACCAAGTGTTGTTACACCAGAGAAAGTGGATGAAGTGTGGTAAAGAATGGAAGCAATCCAGAAAAAAATCTCTGAGATGTTTAGCACAACAGGCTCACTGTTCCCAACTCCATGCACTCTTGGTGAGATAAAAGCAATCACTGACACAATCAGCAATATTCCTCAAGGAATGCTACAATCTGTGTTGGAGAGCACGCTGCGAAGTAAGAATTTGTTCCTGCAACATGGTGGTGGACACTTTCAGCACTTCATTTTGAGTTCATCAATTGTGTGGATCATGTCACATCTTTCTGTAACATTAGGCTACATTTACGCAAAATATTAGGTTCCTAACTGATATGGTTTTTAGTGTATGGGAATTATTTATGGTTATCGAATGAAAAAAAAAATCACCCTGTATTATCAGGTACTTTGGAGGGAGAGCACGGGAAAGGTGTTGCTCTGATGATAGATGTGCTTGTGGAGAGTCATCAATGGAATGGACACCTGTAAATGAAAGACTGATTATAGCTAGGTTTGATTCAAGGCATTGCAAGCAGAGTATAATACAGTGTTATGCTCCAGCAAATGATGCAAAGGAGGAAGAGAAAGAAACATTTTATGAACAGTTGTTGGTAGTGGTTCGGAAAGTAAAGAAACACAATATGTTGTTGATATTGAGAGATATGAATGCAAAAGTTGGAAGTGACAAAACAGGAAGAGGAAGAGTTGTGGGAAAATTTGGTGCTGGTAAAATGAATGATAATGGAGAGAAATTTGCCAATTTCTGTGGTGAAAATGATTTTGTGATTTGTGGAACATGTTGGCACCAGATGGTGGTGCAGAAAAAAAAAATCAGGGAGACCATGTGGCTGTAAATAACAAAATGGAAAAGGTTATTGATTGATGTAAGAACAAGGAAAGGCACTGACGCATGCAGCGATCTTCAATGAGTAGATATTAAGGTAAAAATAAAACTAAAAAAGCAGACAAGAGCACATATAAAGAGGAGGATAGACATAAAGAAACTGAAGTACAATGTCGAAAGGTATAATCTTAAAGGTTATAAATTTCAAGTATTGATGGACAAATAAGAAGAAGAAGAAGAAGAAGAAGAAGAAGAAGAAGAAGAAGAAGAAGAAGAAGAAGGAGCGATGGAGATTGAAGAGCACTGGGAAGGATTGAAAAATGCAGCCGTGCAAGCAAACAAATCTTTGGATACACAAACAACAAAAAGGAAGAATGGATCTCAGAAGAGTCATGGAAGGTGATTAAGGAAAGAAAATAACTTGAAAGAAAATAATTTCAGCAAAAGAAGACATCTGGAAAGAAGGAGATAAAGACAAAGATAATAAGTAAAAAGTACAAGGAAAGATAAGAATATTTTTTATGAAAAAAAGCGAAAGAAGCAAAAGAAGGAGCGAGGAAAATGACAACAGAAGTTTGTATCAGATTGCCAAAGTACTGCCGGGAAAGTTTCAAAATGCAGCAGCTTTAGTAAAGAGCAAAGATGGAAATATTTTATCATCCAAAGAGAATCAATTGCAGCAATGAATAGAACATTTTGAAGAGGTATTGAAGAGAAGAGCCACACAATACTCCTGATCTGGATGAGAACACGCTTCGATTACCGATACAAGTGCAGGATATTTTACAAAAGAGGAGATAAAACAAGCTATAATGAGACTAAAAAAACAACAAGGCAGCAGGAGAAGATGAAATAGTGGTGGAGATGCTGAAGACTTGAACAGAGGAGATTGCAGAAACATTGGAGAAGTAGTTCAAAAAGATATGGGATAAAGAGGTTTCACCATCAGATTTGAAGAAGGGTCTTCTTGTTAAACTTGAGAAAAAAGGAGATTTATTTATGAGAGTGTAACAATTGGAGGCAAATAACTTTACCATCAATTATTTAAAAAAAATTTTATAAGATGCATCTCAACAATAATTAAATGTTTGGCGAAGAGTTTTAGATATGAACAAGCTGGATTTTGGAAAAAACAAAATTTGAGAACATTTTTTTTCTATTCTACAGTGGTCTGCAAAAGCATTCACTCCCCCTCCAAAGTTTTCACATTTTGATGCCACCTGAGCTTATTTAATGATGCTTTCAAGTCAAACTATACAGAGTCTTCACAAACTACTCCAAAGTGATAAAGTTTTAAAAATGCAGATAAAATGTGAATAAGTTAGATTAACAGAGAAAATCAGATGATTCTCACTTCCATCAGTATTCAACCCCTTTGCCTAATTAACCTTAAATCACTTCAGGAGCAAATTATTTGTTTGAAAGGTTACAAAATAAGTGCAATTGGTTCCACCTGTGTGTAACCAGTGGTTTAACTAATAAATTAAGCTCCCCCACTTATCTAAGGAGTTTTAAAGTGAAACTCACTTGATCAACCAACAAGACAAAAATTGAAGATCAAGTAACTTTCTAAAGAAGTCAGACATAAAGTGGTGGAGAAGCACCGTTCATGAGAGGGTTATAAGAAGATTTCAAAGTCTCTCATTATCCCTTTGATTACGGTGAAATCCATCATTACGAAGTGGAAGACGTATCATACCACAGAGACTCTACCCAGATCAGATCACACATCCAGACTCAGGAGCCGGGCAAGCAGAAAACTGGTTTGGGATGTCACTGTAAATTCAACAATGACTTTGAAAGATCTGCAAGGCTCTATGTCCGGGATGGGGGTCAGTGTTCATCAATCAACAATATCCCGTTCCCTCCAATTACAGGTAAGAGAGGTGATTGTTTCTTGTTATTTGAATGTTCCTACCCAGAGCAAAGAGTGGATGTGAATGGGAGGTTGTCTAGCTGGGAAGATGAAAGTAGTGTGGTCCTCATTGATCAGTTCTGGGACTATAACTATTCATAATCTACATCAATGATTTGGACAATGGGGTTACGAGTCGGGCATTTCCAATTTTGCAGAAGATGCAAAGCTTGGAGGTAAGGAAAGGTAGATAGCAGGGAGAGGGGAGGGGAGAGTGAACATAATTTTAGAGATTGGGCAAAATATAGGCAGATGCAGTTTAACATAGAGATGCAAGGTGCTTTGGATGGGTAAGAATAATAAAACAGGGACTACAGTATATATTTCAAGGGGCATCTTCGAGCATGACAGAAGATGTGTTGGTGGGGATGGGGGGGGGTTGTTAGTAAATACAGGGGTTAAGCAGACAATACAATGTCAAGTATCTATAGGTAAGGCTAATAGGGTTTTAGGTTATATGCACAGAAGGATATGTTATAAATCAAAAAATATGATTGTGTTTACAATGTACAGGAGTTCAATCAGGCCTCTTCTAGAATATTGTGTATAGTTGTGGTTGACACAGGCCTGAAGAGGCACATAGCTGTCACAAAAAAGTTCAGTGGAGAGTGACAATATTGATTCCAGGGCCAGCGAGACTAAGCGATGAGAAGAGACAGGACTTTGTACATTAGAAAGGAGGTGATTCAAAGGGGACCTGATAGAGATGTTTTAAATAATAAAGTGTGGAGACAAAATATGTTTCGAAGGATTTTTTTCAACAGAATGGACAGTAACAGGCCCAGTGACCACAGCCTGAAGTAAAGACGAGAGTTAGGATGGTAGTAAGGCAGGGGCCTTTCACTCAGAAAGGAGTTCATGCATACATTCTTCTTTCTGGAAAGGTAGTGGCTGCAGAAACAGGAGATAGGTTATAAATTGAGTTAAATAGGTACCTATAAGAATTAGGAATAGACAGGTACAGGGATATTGACGGAATAAAATAAGTAGCTGAGTATGGATTGGTGATTGGATACCTGTGTTAAGATAGTGTTGTCTGTGAAGGGTCCAATCAACAGATTAATGTTCTGCCTGGTTTGTTCTTTCCTCAACCTACAACTTAATAAGAAATAGTTTTCATATTTTATATGTGTACAAAACACCTCTGGATGTCTGTGCCTGTCCCACTCTTCTCATCCCCACTACCCCATCTCAAACCCTCTCTCCCAGTGAATTTATACTGATAACTGTGAGAATGAATCAATGCTGTATAGATATAGCACGGAATGATCGGCCAAATTGCTTCTTCCTGTGTCCAAGTACCTTGTGTATCCTTAAGCATGGTTTAAAAAAAGCAAATTCAGAAATTACAAATCATGGTAAAATATGTGTAGGACAGGGCTCCACTGCAACATCATCTGATTACCGTGACATCTTCCAATGACCAAAAGACCCAACAAAGCTATTTGGACAAAAGTGTAAGCGAGCCGTGCTGATTTCCATGGACCTGGTGGCCCGTACACGGATATACCGCGACACACAACTATCCAGTGTTTTTCAGATTTCATTTTGAAGACAACGACTTTATGTTCACCTGCAGAATGGCCAGGAAGATGAATTTTGCAAGTAAGAAGTAACTTGAACCAGTATGCTTTACCTTACGAAATTTTTCCGAAGTGGAACCAACTTTTGGCATCAACTGAAATCAAAATGTCAATGGCTGTAGGATTGAGGAGATCAACAGTTGAGTGCACTTTTAATACACTGTTAAACTGGATCATAAAGAAGCTTATTGTGAGATTTGTTGAAGGAGATAATGCATATGAACACACATTCAAAACTACAAGGGCACTCAGAAGAGCGCATACCTCCACCACGCAATGCCTGATCTACGAGAACATATCGGGCCCAATACATTTTTGAAATATTATGCTGTATATCGTTTTTGGCCCTATCTCTCAGTGGTGAAGTATCACTTTGAAAATTAAATTATCCTCGTATTCAGATCCGCATTTGGATATTCACCAAAATCAAATCAATTAGTTCTTGTCACACACCCAACGTGCCCACCAGGTTTCATCTGAATATGTCCACAACTTTTTAAGATATCCTGGATACAAACATGGACACAAACATCCTGGACACAAGATATCCTGGACACAGACAGAAAGGGGTGAAAACATAACCTACTTCACATTCGGTGGTGGAGGTAATGAAGAAATTCATATTTGTGATGTATTTGTGATGATATCTGGCAAATGGTCACTCAATGTGTTCAACATCTCTCCTAAATATAAACATTTGAGTTATTTGTCAAATGGAGCGAGGAGACAAATTCAAGTTGGCGAAATTAGTTGCTCGATTTGAGAGGACACATTTTGCAGAGTCTGGAAATAGTATAGTTTGACAAGTATTTCTCAATTATGTTCTCCCACTTGACAAGCACCAAGCTAAAAATAACTAAAGCATATTTAACTCTCTCAAGACAAGCAAAGGAAATGTCTTGGAGCTCTCTGTTTATACAGCAGCTGTAGGTTATGGATTTGAAAATTGCACTTAATTGCTGATATGCACAATTAAAATATAAAAGGAACTTGGATACACGAGGACACAATTTCATCAATCATGCCTGCAATCGCAATGTCAATACCACATTAATTTATTCTTTCAGTTTATTTACTTAACTTCACTGGGGGGGGGCAGGGGTGAAGTGGAGAAAGAAATACAGTGTGGCAGGAACTTGGACATCACCAGGGTGTTTTACTATTATTTTTTTGTTTGTTTCTGAGAAAGCGGTGGGGGGAGTGGGTTGTAAGGTTTGGAATGAACAAACAACATCAGCATATTCATTTTGACGATACCCTCTCGCAGACATCGTGATCACTTCACAGGTATCCATTGCCCATTCATTCATAATCTACCAATCAGTCCCACCAATATCGATGTAGCCCTCAATGCTCAATGCTTACAGGTACATATATGATTCAAATTTATACATATCTACAGTTTCTACTGCTACTACCTTTACAGGGAGACCATTCTGTGCACCAATTACTCTTGGATTGAAAGGGGAAGGACAAATAATTTTCAACAAAAAATATTTTTCTGAAATTTTTGCGACTATAAAAATGAATTTGTAGAGATAGTTTCATCGTGTCATCATTCCATATCTGGTACATCGGCTGTCCACCATTGTGGAGGTGAATGGACCAGAGTTAAGACTCAATTCATCAAGCGAAAATAAGCTCTTATTCTATCAACAATGGTGAACTACTACGCTGCTATGGGCTGTGCAAAAAAACAGGTCGGGAAAGACCCAGTTTTCTTTCATCTACTGGCAGTTACAACCAACCAGGGAGAAATGACATTTGAATTGTCCGACAAAAGACATCGGCCTTGGTTGTCCCAAATCAGACAAGATATACGTTTTGTCAATCCTGTCGGGATTTGTGTCATTGATTAGATTAATGTTGTCCTGGTATCTCTATCTACTGATAGCAAAGTTTGAAGCCATTTTAGAAGTCATCATCATACATTTAACAAAAATACACAAATGATTTTTTTTCTACGTTCTTTCATTTGTTTCCCTTCACCTCCAAAATGGCAGGATACCAGCAAACAGCCTGAAGTATGGCGTCATCGAAAACTATCAATTGTGTAACCATAATTTATCATTCTCATTCTTACACCGTGTATAATATCTTGCTTGTTTGTTTATTGAAATATTTTGATCGGACATGTCGGGGGATTTACCATCCCTCTGTCGCTAGTTGCTCCAACTTCTGCGCTTCTGACAGCGGTGGGAATTCTGTGGAATTTCCTCTCGTCTTCGATAGCAATCGATGAAGTATGACTGTTGTTTAAACTAATATTGGAATGATCAAATTAGAAATTTTCACAGTTCAATAGTTCAGAAGAATTATAATTATTTGTATTGCTGTCAGACTTGGGTCGTACTTGTAATGATTTCAATATGGGGGTGGTCTTTTCCCCAATTTCCATTTTGTATGCTTTGGAGTGATTGCCTCTGGTCCAATTATGCATTAAAAAGTTAATTTCTCCAAGTTGTATAATGCAAAGGAGGTTTTCCACACTGATGGACCAAGGATGAAACATTATGTTAACTTTTGACAGGTTAGTTCAGATGTGCTTCCAGAGCCCTTTAAAGGTCAAGTGTTGAGTTTTCTCGAGTGACAAGTTTTAATTTTCATCTAGCAATATTAAAATGACAGCATCCTTCATCACAGGTTTTCTCCATCGCTATAATTTAGTTTTCCCTTTTATTTTCTTCAAACCCATCTTCTAGACAGATGCAAATCATGTTCTCCCCCACCCTCACCCCAACTCCTCTCTCTCCTCTTTTCCTGTTCATTCCCTTGCTCATGTCCAACTGTAGCCCCAATGTTTTACCCTCAATTGCCTCGCTCTTCCATGCACCTATATCTTCTATAAAGAAAAAATGTGGACAAAAAATTTGCAAGGCGTTGACAAGAAAAAGAGCAATGGGCAATTACAGACCCTCACCAGGACTTCTTTTGAGTGGTGTATTTTTAGAGGTTTTAGGGTAAATCCAATATGGCTGCCAACCATGTGACCTATGTATGATATATGTGTGAACTTTTTTTGTTCCTCATGGACAGGCGGTCATACGTGTAAAGTTTCGCCTCGATCTGTTCAGCCACTTCAGAGAAGAAGATTTTTTAAGGTTAAAAAAAAACAATAAAAAAACAATATGGCTGCCAAATCACATGACCAATGAGGTTATGAATTCTTTTTCTGTGGACTATTTTATCCCTAGATGACCCTCAAAATTTTCATACTGATCGGATGTGGCGTTCTACATATGCAATTATGACTTCATAATGAGGCACCTATGATGTCATAAAAAATCAAACTCATTTCGCATGAGGAGTACTTGCTATGTGCCAAGTTTCAATCTTTTCCTTGTTGTGGTTTCAGAGATACAGAGGTCCAAAGTTTTTCTGTTTTTCCAATAAGGCTGCCACACCACGTGACATATGACACCATAATTATCATTAAACATTCTCCATGAGTAGTCGCACCAATGGTGAAAATTTCGTCTCAATCTGACAAGTGGTTGGGGAGAAAAACACGAAAGTTCTGTGCGGACAAACAAACGGACCCAAATGCAATACCCTCTCCTTTGGCAAGAGTAAAAATGATGATAAAATTTAAAATTAAAGAATCTAGTGTAAAGGTGTCCCAAGTTGTCAGGAGTCATAAACAAGGAGTTATATAAAATGTCACACGAGTCTGAATCGAGTCCTGAAAGTATCTACATCAACTACTGGAGGCCATGTATATCCACAAAGCCTTGCGATGTTTCCCACAAAAATATAAATAAATAAATCACTCCAGATAAAATTTGACCTCCTGTATTTAATAGCCCTCGATGTGATAGAAAAATGTACGATAATATGAAAATTCTATTTAACATTTAGAACATCTGCTGCTCAAGGATAATGGGCTAAGGCCATTTATAAGTGGCATATTGTCCCATCATCAATAATACCACATTTAATTAGCCATGCTAACTCCAGAAGAAATGCAATACTATATTGAGTGTGAATTATTGAAGCTCTACTGCTCATAAAGATAATATTTTAACAAGTTTTGTTTGCACTTCGGTAATGACGGTGGATTTATAAGTGCTAAAGGTGTACATGCATATGTGGATCTGTGCACATGTTCCGTACAAAGCAGTGAGTGTTCTGTGGCCCGCTGCACCCAGCTGCACATTGCCCGTTGCAGCACTGACTGAGCTTCGGTCCATAGCAACGGCTGTCACACTGTGCCACGCAATTTAGCCTTGTAACTGTGGTGGAAAAGAGAAAATGCATGAAAAAGAAAGTTGTAAAAGTACACTTGTTTGTTATAAACATTACTAAAATAACACTTACCAGATACTGTTCACCTTTGGGCTAATTCCCTGACACATTTCTCTACTTGACAGATTATGTCAAGAGCAAAATGAATTGATGCCTCAATTACCTGGTGGACCTTGACTCACAAACTACCATGTATTCACACTTAGAAAATCAAATTACAGAATAAACCAGGTTCATTGCTAACTCTGACACCTATAAATCAGAATGACACCTATATTAGGCATAACATTGTCCAATTCTATGAAATAACATTTTAAAATGCTTTTCAACAATTTAAAGTAACTTTTATGACTCAAACATTTCGTGTGCATTTACAGGTGTACAACAATGCTTTGGACACTCAAATGAGCATGGTGCTAACAGAAGGACGGGAAGGGAATTATGCTTGGGTGCTTCTCAAAAATATTAACAACTAGCAGAACCCACGCTCTGCGCGACATGTTGGGGTGGGTGTGTTTGAGAAAGGAACTGATGCAGAGTATCAGTAGTAATTTTACTTTAATGCAGTAAGTGGAATACAATGTTCAAAGTACTTCTTGATACACAATGTTTTGGGTTATAGCATTGTCATTGTGGAACCCTTGTTTTGTAGTTGGTATAATTTGCACCGTAAAGCCAAATGCAGTAACCGTTTTTGGCACGTTTTCACTGTTTCAGAACCATTTTATTTACTTTTTTTGTACCATGCACCTCATATGGTCTTTGAGATAATGTAAGCTGAATATCACGTTACTCGAGCGCAGAACAAAGTCGAAGATAGCGCGACACGAAACCACAAACTCGGAAATAATATATAAGATAGCGGCTTGCGTTCCTGTTACATTAAATTGAATAAGAATTTTTGTACTGTATAGTTTAATAAATAATATGTTCATTGATTTGTTCAAGTAGAGTACTCCTGATAGCTGAGATACAAAGACAATATGCTGTCTGCCTCTTTTGCATCCCATGTCAACCATCTGTGACGCACCTACACTCCCTGGAAAGACGAATTCATTTGGGTGCAAACTTGTGAGAGTACACTGCGTGTTGCAAAAAAACAATAAAAAAAACAATATTCATCAAATAGGCTGTATCCATTGATTCAAAATCATCACACTTTGTAAAACAAAGACCATTTTGCAAAATGAAATGGTATCAAGAAAGGGCGCTTGTTCATTGCAAGAATAGAAAATCTCAAAAATATAAACCGATTGGATCCATGAACATGAACGAGATTGCAACAATTACTAGCGTGTGGAATATTTTGATTGCCATTCACCATGGAGTCCATCAAATATCACAATGACAGCTTTACACTCGTTTTGTCATTTGAGAAGCCAATGTACCATTACATGAGATGTATAATAAGAGTATCTGTATAATTTTCGGAAACTCATTAGTAAGTGTATTTCAATTTTGTGGAATATTACGAGTGTCAATACAATGGGTGTGTTACTTGAGTTTGTTGTTCCTTTTATACTACTGTTTTAATAAAGCTAACATAAGACTAGTAATTGAGGGAAGAGTTAGAGTTTGATGGCAGAGGTAAAACCTGGAGAACATTAATGTGCAATTTGAATAGGTCAAACTAACCTCTTGTTCTTGATCTTAAGCCTTGGAAATTTGGTCAAACTGCTTTGGCCATTGGGTTGTCAGAGTTAAAGGGTATGTGGAGTGTCAACAAATACTGTAAGCCACGGAAACCCAGTTGGTAAAACAAGCTGATTTAGATCACAATATATTATTTTTTAAAGTAGAGCTGTTAACTGTGAGATATTAGTCTGTTGTGGGAAGTGCTGAGGCAATGTGCACCACTGAGGATGATGCAACATTAACATTGGGATTATTTATACGATTGATATAAATATAGCTCATTTGTTTTAAAAGCCTTATGAATGGGCAGCCTTTCCCCCACATGCAGCATTCAAACCCCAATACAGGTCGTGTCATTTCAGGATGCAAACTTACAGTTGATGGACCCAGAAATTGAAATTTTTAGCAAAACAACATGCAGAAATAAATGAGGAGTCAGGATCATGAGACTGGTCATGGGCTGATGACATCACCATGCTGACATCCAGCACCAGATGTCACTTTCGTTACTCCATCTAGCCAAGCATTCCTTTGACCACCGTCAGTTCTTTATGATTTACAAAGCATTCATTATAAATGAAAAAGAGTGCAGCTTTCTTCTGGTAGGATGGTTCTTAGGCACCATGCATCATAGGAGCCTGTGGACTCCAAAGACATGAGTTATCGGAGTCTCCTCTCAGTATCACCTATGGTAGTTCGAAATTTGGTTCGTGATCTGATTTAGTGATTTTGAATGTCATAAACACGTGCTCCCAGATGGTGCTCCATCCAGACGGCTTTATTGCCATAAAGATTGACACATCATAAAGGTTATGTCATAAAGATCAACATCAGTTATGTCACGCACAACAGATTATGTGACATATTTTTCCTTTCAACGGTTAATTAACAGTTATCTTACCCATAAACTACACTTCAGCCATACGATTTAATGCAAAATCTCTACACTATATAGTGATCACTACACTGCAGCCACACAATTTCACCAGAACACAATTTGAGAGACAACATCAATAAACTATGTTCTACAGGAATTATAAAAACTATTTAACACACATTCTCAATAGGTTGAATAAACTACAGGCATGACACTGAGCAGTACAGCACCACACTCTTCAATTTATATCTTAAAAGTACAGTTATCAAACAGATCTCGGGGAGGACGACCGAGTGATGAGGTTTCACCGACATGCTCTGGTATGTTAATGTCTGTTGGCCATGTTTGATGGCTATCATCCTTGGGAAATGCATTATATCCTTTGAGTGCCAAGTGGTTGTGGATTCGTTTCTGTTGCAGTGACAAATTACTCAATCTTGTGTTTTGTGCTCAGTGTTGGATTGTTTCTAGGGCTGTCATGGTGCCTTAAGATGTGTCCTCATCCTCCGGCAATGACCATGACCCTTCTGTACGATATAAGAATGCGGTTGACTGGAGCTGCCAACTACAGTAGCAAAGGCCCCCCAGTGTTTACCAACATCGATCTTAGAATGTAGACAGATAGATTTGGCTAAATAGATTTCCTTCAAGTGTGTGCTGGATGAGGTTAAACAAGTCCTATACCCTTGTCACGTCTGAGTTTTGTTTTATCTGTATCTTGCTGTGCAATGACTCGAAGATAATTAAAATCAAAAATGCATGAAACTCCATTCATTGTTTTCTGGCAGTTGTATGAAGAGCGCCTCGGAAAAAAAAAAACTGGAAAGAAGCTGATCGAGATATAGATGCCCACAAGCTGGACCCAACTGGAACAGTTGGGTAATGTCAAAGTCAAAGGATATGTAAAGGAAGGCTCTGCTGGCTAGGAATGTGTGGAAAAAAAACAACACACCAGTGTAGCCATGGCAGGTCTAATTATAATTGGCTGGGCTTGCTGGTTCATTTGCAGGATCAATTCAAGGTGACCATGGTTGCAAGTTCAACTCAAGCTGGCTGTTTTGCCATAAAAAGCCAAAGTAGAGCAGACTTGAGTAGTGGGCTGCGGTTGATAGAGTTGGTGAATAGTGGAGTTGAAGCCAGGGCTGGGTGCCTTTTTATGAGAAATGGGGACATCCTGCATGCACCATCAAAAGCCAAGGGTGTGTTTAAGTACTACTGAGAGGACATCATGAGTGAACATGCAACTCACTGTACGGTGTTTCCATCATGGTACGGCTCAAGGAGGACAGCCAGTTGGTGTGGCATGTGCGAGGAACAAGCTGCCAGGAGCGAGACTGATGCTACATTTTATTGGAACTGTGAGTTGTACCTCACCCCTCAGTTAACTTTCACCTTTCAAAACCTGGCAGACAGCCAGTTTGATTTTGGCAAGAGAGTAAATAATAGAATGAAGCTCCAAACATAATTATTTGTGTGTTTTTACACCTGTCTGCTGTGTGGTATATGGTGTATATAAAAGCTGGAGAATATATATATATATATATATATATATATATATATATATATATATATAAATGTTATATATGTATGTATATATGTATATATGTATGTATATATGTATATATATGTATATATGTATATATATATATATATATGTATGTATGTATATATGTATATATGAGGCCCGGCGAGGAGGAGTGATGTAAGCGACATTTTTAAATAATATGATTATGATAGGCTCGGATGATAGGGGAAGGGTTAAAATAGTGCTACATGGCATTAACTCCAAAATGGCCGATGTGGCCCTTACATCACTCCTCCTTGCGGCGCCTCATATTATATATATATATATATACAGTGGGGAGAACAAGTATTTGATACACTGCCGATTTTGCAGGTTTTCCCACTTACAAAGCACGTAGAGGTCTGTAATTTTTATCATAGGTACACTTCAATGTGAAAGAAGGAATCTAAAATAAAAATCCTGAAAATCACATTGTATGATTTTTAAATAATTAATTTGCATTTTATTGCATGAAATAAGTATTTGATCACTACCAACCAGTAAGATTCGGCTCTCACAGACCTGTTAGTTTTGTCTTTAAGAATCCCTCCCATTCTCCACTCATTACCTGTATTAACTGCACCTGTTTGAACTCGTTATCTGCATAAAAGACAGCTGTCCCACTCAATCAATCAGACTCCAACCTCTCCACAATGGGCAAGACCAGAGAGCTGTCTAAGGACATCAGGGACAAAATTATAGACTTGCACAAGGCTGGGATGGGCTACAGACAATAGGCAAGCAGCTTGGTGAGAAGGCAACAACTGTTGGCGCAATTATTAGAAAATGGAAGAAGTTCAAGATAACAGTCAATCTCCCTTGGTTGGGGCCATGCAAGATTCACCTCGTGGAGCCTCAATGATCATGAGAAAGGTGAGGGATCAGCCCAGAACTACACGGCAGGACCTGGTCAATGACCTGAAGAGAGCTGGACCACAGTATCAAAGAAAACAATAAGTAACACACTACGCCGTCATAGATTAAAATCCTGCAGCGCACGCAAGGTCCCTCTGCTCAAGCCAGCGCATGTCCAGGCCCGTCTGAAGTTTGCCAATGACCATCTGAATAATCCAGAGGAGGAATAGGAGAAGGTCATGTGGTCTGATGACACCAAATAGAGCTTTTTGGTTTAAACTCCACTTGCCGTGTTTGGGAAGAAGAAGGATGAGTACAACCCAAGAACACCATGCCAACCATGAAGCATGGAGGTGGAAACATCATTCTTTGGGGATGCTTTTCTGCAAAAGGGACAGGACGACTGCACCGTATTGAGGGGAGGATGGATGGGGCCATGTATCGCGAGATATTGGCCAACAACCTCCTTCCCTCAACAAGAGCATTGAAGATGGGCGTGGCTGGGTCTTCCAGCATGACAACGACCTGAAACACACAGCCAGGGCAACTAAGGAGTGGCCCGTAAGAAGCATCTCAAGGTCCTGGAGTGGCCTAGCCAGTCTCCAGACCTGAACCCAATAGAAAATCTTTGGAGGGAGCTGAAAGTCTGTGTTGCCCAGCGACAGCCCGGAAACCTGAAGGAGCTGGAGAAGATCTGTATGGAGGAGTGGGCAAAATCCCTGCTGCAGTCTGTGCAAACCTGGTTAAGAACTATAGAAACGTCTGATCTCTGTAATTGCAAACATAGGTTTCTGTACCAAATATTAAGTTCTGTTTTTCTGATGTATCAAATACTTATTTCATGCAATAAAATGCAAATTAATTATTTTAAAATCATACAATGTGATTTTCAGGATTTTTGTTTTAGATTCCGTCTTTCACAGTTGAAGTGTACCTATGATAAAAATTACAGACCTCTACGTGCTTTGTAAGTGGGAAAACCTGCAAAATCGGCAGTGTATCAAATACTTGTTCTCCCACTGTACATATGGGCAATTCCACGAGAAACGGTCCACAGAAGTCAAATTTATAATTTGACCGAAAAGGTTCATGTTATGTACCAAAAAATGAAAAAAAAAAAGGAAAAAATGAAAACATGGTACTTTAGATAATTATCAAGATCGCCGAGTTAGGTTGCTCTGTTGGCTTACATCACTCGTTGCAATTAATGAAGTCATTCTTCTGAAAAGCGCAGTAAAATTGGTCATCGATAATGCAAAGAACTATTAATTCATTCGTCACTCAATTCATTGGAACGAAGTCAACAAATGCCATCCATCAGAAGCTACCTGTATGAAGATTATTTCAAAACCAATTGAAAATAATATGAGTTGTCCTTCTGTGCTTAATTAGCACTCAAATTAGGAGTCAGATGTCACTCCGTGACATGTCACTCCATAACGAAAATTTGACATTTGTTTACTTTTCTCTTTAACTGGTGGATGAAAAACCAAA
>CM068955.1:141758840-141773415 GCA_035128595.1 Eptatretus atami | reverse complement strand
AATGGTGAGGATAGCGTGGTCGATGGGGCGTGGGTGGGCGACGTGGAAATATGTTTATCCAAGCCAACATTGGCTAACACGTGCGTCTCCTCCTTTCTCTCCTGGATCCTTACCATACCGCCATGTCTTGTGTCAATGTCTGTAGTGGCCCAGAGAACCACAGATACAGCGCTATCATTTTCGTCTTTCTTGCTTAAAGTGAATTCATTGCATTTTTGACGATCGATCATTTCATCGCCGGCGGATGTCGACCAAGTTACAGCACTTGCTCTGCTTAAGCATGATATGTTTGTTAGTGTGCGTGTGGTATGTGTGTGTGTGTTGCACAATCAAGTGGTCAATAAATATGTTATCGATCTTAACATCTGGTACATCCTGTATTACGCAATGTTCCCCGGTAACTTCATTATTACGAAGCTGCACCGTCTTTAAAGCATCGGAAATCGAAGGTCGCACAAGCCCCGTTTGAAGTTAGGTGGCACGTTGGGCTTAATGGTTGCTGCGCTACGTCGGTCGAGAGTTGGTTGTAGTTTAGTTGCGCTACAGACGCCAGTGAGTTTCATGCAATCAGTACAGGTGTTTTCGAATGTTGAATAACGGGGGGGGGGGGATGGCAGTTGGGGTTAGGGAGCAAAAGAAAGTTCCTTCAACAGGCCATAAGGTGTGCAGTGATGAAGCGATCACAGTGATGGTCAATAAATGGTTCGAGTAAAGCCAGGTAAGGCGATGCGATATGTAGGCTCGCGTGTGAGTGAGTTTACAGTCCCAATGCCGTTTTACATTTATCCTAGGCTCTCGTCCTTCTGTGTTTCGCTTGTGCTCGTTCCAACGTAACCAGTAAAAATGCGCATTTTCCCTCCGCGCTATTCACCGGTGCGAAATGTGATATGTTGAATGTTTCTTAGAATCAGTCGGAGTGGGGGTGAGAGCGGTATGTCAAGAGTGCGCATCACGACCTATGCCGTCATGAACAGACCGCCGCAGAGCAGGTAGCGGCGACAGCGCTGGCTCTCGCCGGCCGCTCCGGCATTAGCATATCGAACCATGGCGCCAGCGCCGCTGCCTCCCTCGTGCGGCGCGCTCCGCAGGCTCACTACCCGAGACACGCTCGGTAACGTGATAGGAGGTACAGGGGTAATGATTGTTATACGTGGGAGGGGAGCGAGCGGGCGAGCTGTGGGCACGAATGCTTTATATTGCCTCATTAGCTGTTTTTGTGTTATGTGTGGTGCTGGGGGGGGGCGGAGAGGGGTTGGGGTGGGAGACCAAGTAATGATAGTCGCGATTGAATATGTTTGCTGCAATTAGATTTTTCCAGTATTAATTGTCGCAGTAAAATTTAAACAAATAAAAAATAATACAATCCACTTCATGTTTGGATGTAAAAAATGCATGGATACTCTGTATCGTTTGTCTTGTCACCTTTTCCATGAATAATTGTATATTATTTAATTAATTGCCATGATGATTATTTTATTCACAAATTTAATTCATGAATCATACTTCTACAGTCAATATGTGAATGTTTCCTCTTTAAAACATGGCTGTACTCGTTCATCGTGTAATCAGGTGAGTAGGTTCTTAAAAATACATCCTTCAAACTGGATCACCAAATAGAAATATTATTTTACCGTTTTGAATGATGGAAATGACGATATGAAGACCTTTGGGTTTTGTTGTCAACTGGAGTCACATGAGCAGAACGGTCCGTGATTCAGTAAATGTTGCAGTCGTTCTTGTAAATTCTCTTTCCCGCAAGGGTCACGGTGCCGATTTGCGCTGGGTGTCCCCCCCCAGAGTACCGGCACCTGAATTTCAATTTTTTCAGAGGTTTGGAGGTTCTGTTCCATGGGGATGACCAGCAGATGCTTTGATTTTTACTGATAATTTTACGTTTCACGGATGCAAGGTGATGTGACGTAAGGTGTTACGATGGTAGTGCAGCCTTTCCAATACGATTAGTTTTTATGTGTGCACAGGTGAATTGCACATCGGCATTATCGCGTCTGAGTCATTTCAATAGGTTATAGATGAAGTGGGCACTGAAGGACATCTCTAAGGGTGGGTCCCAGGCACTCAGCTGAGTCAACAAGATTGACCTCAAACAGGCGATGGTGTGATGTTGCATTACAATCAAACAATGAGCATCAAAGCACCAAAATGGCTTTACGTATGAAGAGCTTCGACGGCTTTTGGTGTGTGTTTTTTCTTCCTAGCTGAATGGGGGCATATACCATGCCACTGTGTGGCAGCATAGGCCGTGCATGTAATGTACTGACTGTGTTCGGTAACGTAACAACGTTTGTTCAGTGTAAGCAGGTGCCTATCACGACATTTGTATATCTGAAATATTGCGGTGTCCTGCATCATTTTCAAGACATAAACTCTCTTGAACCGCATTGGATGCCCAGCCCAAAGGGTTAGAGTATATATTACGTCCATGAATATGTTTGGCACATATCAGCATGTTCTAGTAGCAAGAAAAAATTCATGCAGGATTAGCATAAGTCCTTAAATATGTAACGCTCAGTGTAAAACCAATTGACTTGACGGGAAAATGGCAGTTGGTTAAAGTAGGAGAAATAATGTTAACAGAAAAAACTAGATAAATTTCAGTAACATTGTACTGGTTAGTGCCGTAATCCGGCTTGTCTTTTGTGTCTAGTCTCGCTTATGGAATCTCCTTCCTCGTTGTTCGGTCAACTTTTCCCAACGGATTTCTCCTCTCTCCTGCTCAATTATGCCTAATTAACTTTCGCAGCGATCAATTTCTACTCTTCCTCATAACAAGGTTGTCCCTCTCTCTCCATTTGTGAAATCCTGCAGTCGTCTTCCTCATGGTTGTCATGTCATCTACAATTGTGACCTCTTCCTCAGTCGTTCAGCCTTTCCTTAAGGTGTTCTTCTTCTACTCTCATTGTTGGATCCTCTCTTTATTTGTTCTTCACTCTTCTAAAGTGGTTGTTTGTCTCCTTTTTATTTACAGTTAGAACATTTTCCTCGTCTTTTGAAGCCACTCTTCCTCTGTTCAGGTTGGACAACACCTAGGCACCTCATTCCTGCCTGTGTCATTGTGTTCTTGTGACTCGACCACCCCTTCATCTATTTTAAGTGTGCTATTCTTTCGTTCCCTTTCTCTCTTTCCTCTCCCCTGTTGTCTCCTTTGTCCATGTCCCTGTCAGTATTGCTACCCTGTATGCACCTCATCTTCCAACAGGACTAGCTCTTGCATACAAGAAAATTAAAGTATGTCAAACATGCATATCATTTTCAAATGACAATGGAAAAGTATGTCAGATAACCATGCTTGTAGCGATGGTTATTCTTGTATCATGATAAACATTCTGACAGGAATTTATGAGTCAAAGCCAGTTGTGCAACTTGTGCAGAAAGAGGTTATAGGCTTAACATTTCCTTCTTACCTGGCATGTCAGGTTTCTGAAACAATGTCGAGTGTGTAGGGTCTTGTACCAACATGGCATGGTTCAAATACCTTTTATCGGGGAGAGGTAGACTGGTTCTTATGAAATGCTGATGATTTTCAGCATTGTAAGCATTTCTTAGCATGGTGTGTAAACATGTAACCATGTGCAAAGATCTTTCCCAACATGATGTATCAAGTTAAGCTGGCACCTACTTTCCCAGTTTGGAACTTCGTTTATATTCAATGCAGTATTCCTGACCAGTCCGCATTTGTAACTTCTTGTGCCATATCTGGTGAACTTTTTCATTAAATGGTGTGTCCAAGCATCCGAGTTAGATTAGCTCTGGATGTGAGGTTTCAGAGAGCTGTAGTCTTATGGGTTTAGATGAATTTGTTAATACTTGTCCATGAAAGATCTAAAACGTGTAGATATCCCCCCCCCCCCTTGTGATGCTTGCAACTAGATCTGATGCAGTGTCAGGGATGCAATCAGATATTTGCAAATGTCACAGGGAGGTCGGTAAATGCGTAAATCGATGTAGAAAGACATCTAACACTTGAAAAGACCAAACAAGGCATAATAATAAAGTGAGAGCAGTAGTGCTCCGGAGGGTTGTGTGTGGTGTGTGTGTGTTCGTGTGTGTCAGTACAGCCTTTAGTACATGAGTGGCTTTGGATTTTCATGGCGAGAGGTTGAAGTATGTCGTCGGGACATAAGACCACTTGCTGGGGTTCCGGGGGAGAGGGATGCGTAGTCATTTACATGAATAATTTAGTTAATTGATATTAGCAAGTTATTGAATTATAATAGTTAGACATAAGGTCACGAAAATTTACGCTCATCGAAATAATAATCGAAATAGTCGAGACAAACTCTTAAACCAATGGGCCTGACATGAACGATCTTTTCTGAGTTTGTTGTTCATGAATTCCCATCATTGTTATTATTGGATTCCCTATTCTGACAATAATAAGGATGTCTGGCACGTTCTGTTTAATAGTAGTGAAAAGGTGAGTACCTTTGCGGAGGTACCCCCCATGATTTTTGTTCAGCTTATGATTATGCTCACCCCCCCCCCCCGCCCCACCCGTCCCTTGTGCTGTTTTGATTTCATTATTCGACTTTTTCTTCGTTTTCACTGACGCTTGATCCTCAATGTGAAACTTCAATATATGAGTGAACCCGTGGTAATTTTTTTTAATCTCTGACATCAAATGTTTGAGTATGAAGCTTAATTAGCTTTTATTATGATTATAATATGATATATATATAATATTATATATAATTTATTATAATTATATATATATATTTTATATATAAACACCACATTCTTCTCGGAATGGAGGGAATCATAGCTCTCACCTCATTCAAAGGTGGCTAGATTATATAAATGATACCCGTCCATGTTCCTCTGCCAAAGTAGCTGCATTAAAGCACCAGAAGATTAACAAGCAGTTGCCTCTTAACGCTGTTTCGACCCTTCCAGAGTTCATACAACTATAACGTTCACAATGTCACACATGACATCCATTGCCTTACATCTCTAGCTTGGATGTTTATTCACTTATATGGAATCATCGCGATAGCGAGAAGCTAATGCACCACAATGAAGTTCTCAAGATGTACTTCTATATATATTTTAATATATATATTTATATTTATTATATATTGTTACGCTGTAGGAAATTCATAACCACTAAGGTCCTCGGAGATCTATCGATAATTCATGTTGTAGTTATACCCACTTTGTTAGTGGAATATGGTGATTATCGCTGCGCGTTGAGTAGCTTTTGTTTCTTATTGTTATTTGGACATTAGCCACAACACTCACTACACCACCTTTGTCTTACCTCCACTCATCCCACAAATCGCTTCACCTGCATTCCCAAACGACACCCAACCAACCACACAGCAATCCCACACTTGCCTTTCTCTTCACACCATCGACCCCACAATCACCACCGAATGTACGCCAAGCGTTCGTGATTGTGACGACCGCAGCCTGCGAGTGTCTGATCCTTTAGGAGAGAAATCGGATCAGGAGCTTCACGCCCTTTCCTCCGTCAGAGGCGAGAGGTCTGGCGTTATGCCGACTCAAGCGCGATGAAGTAGGTTCTCTTACGGGAGAGAATTCGGAGCTAGAGGTTCACGCCCCTTTTCCTCCGTCCAAAAGGCAGCGTGGCGTATGGGCCCGCCTCCAGTCGCTAATGTGTGTTGTTTACGGGAGAGAATTTGGTAGAAGGCTTCACGCCCCTTTCTCGTCATGGCGAGGTCGGGCGGTTGGCCGGCAGCGATTTGAAGTGGATTCTGTACGGGAGAGGAATTGATCAAAAGAGGTCAAGCCCTTTTGCCCAATGCTGACAAGAGGGTAGTGTGGTGCCCGCCTCAATCGCGTTTTTGTCCTAAAATCTGCATAAGGTCTCCCCCGTCTTATAAGATGCTGAGTCTGTGTGACTGAGCGTAGTAGTGTGGGTCGCTCGTCATCGTCGTTTGGTGTCGTTTCGTCGCTGGTAGTTGATAGTCTGTCGCTTGGGATCGAGCACTATGCTTTCACGGACAGCCAGCCAGCCATTTTTTCGATCGCCTGGCATACATCGCCATCCCGTGAGATGTCGGTGGCCGTTCATTCCCCCCTAGTAGGTTGCCGACCACTGTGCGGGGCGAGCCGCGGAGGGCTACCGACCACGCACAGGGGCACGAGTCAGGGCGCAGTGTAGGGAATTGCGGCTTGCTGCCATCAGCCACAGAGGGCGGGTAGGACGCTTCTCTCGTCGACGGCCGTCTCAGTTCCGCGCCACTTTGGTCACGGACCCGTCTACCTCCGCTGCTAATGGGGAGAGATTTCCTGTTATTTTGCCATGCATTGATGTTGGCGCCCAGTCACAAGTCCTAATTGTTTTAAAGATGTGTGTATAATTATAAGTCGTGAAGTGTTTTGTTTGGTGATTTTCATTTTTTGCTTTTCCGCATATTGCATGTGTACATTGCATGTGTGTGAAATAAAGTGCTTGTTGTCAGACTGTTTCCCGTTCGTTGCGTCCTTTCCTCCGTTTGAAGTTGCCATCTTGCTCATAAGATTGATAGTGGCGTTGAAACAACCGATTAAGTAATCTGAACCGTCGAGGTCTGACGAATAACTCCGCTCGGTTATCCTGCCAGCAGGAACGAGCTAACGGTGTTCAAGGACCTTCTTGTGCGAGGTACGATCGCCGTCGACACTCGCGCAAGGTACTAGTAAGGTGGATTGGCGAGCACCCATCCTCATGCGACGTGAGCTGGATTGCACGATCGGTGGTTGAGTTAAACCCCACCGTACTGGACTCCTGGTGATTTCCGGAGGGTCACGACTGAATTGTCCGTTCCAGGGCAACGCGTCGGCGTATCGAGTTACGTGAGCCAGATCGACGCGGACGGCGAAATTTTACGTAACAACTATATATATATTTATATATTATTATATACATACATATATAGTTATTATTGCATTATTTTTGTCAAATATATTTGATATAATTTACTGTACTTTGACGTTTGCACTGGTTGTACTGTTGAGAGCTTATTTGGATGCATTGTTGATTACAGCTATCGTGATGTTCGCATTAAGTGATGAACGCGTCAAGTATCTGAGCGAGTTGAATAGCATTGGGCATCTCCTGTGGTTCTATAGTCAAGTTTCATGTGTTGCGACTCGGGAAGGCGTTTCACAGCGTTTAGCTTTATCTGTGATTTTTGGGTTCTTTATGCGTATTTGTTGCAGGAGGAACATGGAGGTCGCATTATTATATTATAATATATATATTTATATAATATTATATAATTAATATAGTATATTATTATTTCGAATCGCGCCGCCGGGTGCGATCGACGCTTTCACTAATAGCAACGCGTCGCCCACCGCGACGGACAATTCAGTCGTGACTTCCGGAAAGTAACGCGAACCAAGTCACGGGTGCGGTTTCTAATCCCCAACCACGGCCGAGTCACATTGTACTCGTGCAAGATAGGGTCATGCCGATCGATATACCTAAGTACCTGCGCGGCAGCCGACCGGGCGACCGTATCCTCGACGAGTGAGCTTGGACACACGCAGCGCCGTTTCCGCTTCTGCTGTGCATACCTGAGAAGTATTATCGCACCGCTCTTGGATCGATCTAATTGACACGGGTGTTTAAACCAACTATTATAATTCCACATTGGCAAAGATAGACATTTTCCCATATGGTGAAGACGGGCGCGCGAACGGGGAGGTACATTTGAACAGCACATTATTTACACTCCGTATTGTACACCAACACAGTTACATGCAAACGATATAAGCAGGCAACCAAAGGAGCGAAGCAGCACGAATTGTTATTTATTAGTCTCTTTAACAATTTCATTCAGAACGAGCCGCCAAGATTTCAAAGGAAGGAAAGGGCAACTCTCAGAGCAGCGAGATGGCAACGGGTCCGGACTTTATGTGCGTGATGGCTTAGTGACTGGAATGGGGCCGCGAGACGATCAGCGGCTTACCCGCACTCGTGTCGACGAAATGCAGAGGTCGCGCGACCTCTCTCAAGCACCAGACAGCGCGACCTGATCAGGCGCGCATGCAGGTCGTTGAACGGTATGATTGTCCACGGTCCACTAGGACTAGTCGACGCTGATTGCGGCCCTTGCGAACGATGCGCGGATTGATGACGTCTGTTTCCCACGGCCACTGGACAGCGCGCGGCATTGGGCCTTCAAGGCTGGAGAGGTGATACCGGGCCCCCGGTCAGTGCAAAGCGTTTGAGCGACAGAAGGTCTTTTAGTGCTCTGTCAGATTGTAATGTCCCTATAAGAAGTGATGCACCGCATAAGGTTATGCCTCACTCGCCCCCGTAACGCTCCTCAGCGATCCGCGAACTGTGCCGAGGTCCGATCCACTCGAGACTGCTTGCAAGCGCAAGCTCCCTCCGGCTGTCGTTCCACGCAGCTCTGCTATTCCCGATTGACTCGCTCAGACTTCAGGGCTCATCGCACTCGACCCCTCCAGAAACCTGCTCAGCTCGTATCTGCAGGCATTTATAGGGCTGAGTGAGAGGAATTCGATTCCACACTATCTCACCTCTGACCCTGACCTACTGCCCGGAAATGTGGACGTAGTGTACAGGGATCACGGCCCTTTGGGATCACCGTTCTCCGAGGTTAGCCGAAGCTTCAGCAATGAAGGCGTAGGTAGAAATTCAAACACTTCGACCCCACAGCCCCGCCTTTTCTCTGTGAATCCTTTTTTCGAGGCAAGCTTTACACAGAAGCGGACGTTGGTGGCATCACGACTGCTGTGCTCACAACGAAACCCCTGCGTCCGGTTTTGCACAGTGAACGCTGTTGCTGCGGATCCGTGGCTGGTGCAAAGATGGGCGTCTTCGGAGACGAGTGAGGCGAGTTCTTGTGCGTGGAATGTGACGGTTGCTGGCGGAAGCATGAAGTGAGGATTGGCCGTCGATTGTTTAAGAGAGGCAGGTGTGTTTGGTTGGGTTCGTGCTAAAGGGAGTACATGTGGTTTTGTAATGGTGGTGGAGAGATCTGTGGTTTTGTGTCAAATACTATTAGAAAAAGAAACCTACTCAAAGTCACACGCCTGGACACGAATAATTCCATTTTTTAAAAACGGTGGGGGAAATCTTATTGACACGACCTTATCTCTATGAATCTCGGACTGATGGTTTTGCAATTTCCACAGCACATACACACCCCCCCCTTTTATCAGATCGTCCGAGTCGGCGACTTTCGTGTGCCATCATTGTAAGTATTCCCCTCAGTCTCATTACTTCTGGAATCTTGACGTTGCACAATATTAGTGTTTTGTCCAAATATACTACGGACTGAGTAACTAATGTAAAACACCACTTTCATACAGACGATTAATAATTGCCGAGCCTAAGAACATTGCACGGGGCAACAAAACTGTACATCATTCAACTCTAATTATTTTAACACTTTACAACATGGCCCAGGTCGATGGGACTATTTGTGGAAAAAGAAAGCAAGGGCATTAAGCTAGGCGCTACATATCAGTCTCTGCTCATGCAATCCACATGCAGTGACAGGGATTTTGCCGCTGCTCACACGCAAGTCCTAGGCGCTCCCCCTTGAAATGGGCTGCGACTCGTAACATCAAGCCGAGCACGGAGCGCAATTGTCGCCCGTGCAATGCGGTGCCGTACAGGCGTCCTGCGTACGCCGCGATGATAGTGACGCAGCAAACACATCCGGCCCGCCAATGCCCTGTCGTGACTGCGGCTGCCTTACAGGGCATCCATATGCTAGTAACGCCGCGGATGATCTGACGCAGCAACAAACGTGACGGACCGCACAATGCCGTTCCCGCGATCGGATGCATACAGGCAGTCCCTGCAGTACGCACGCGAATGATCTGACCAGCAAACACCGGCAACGGCCGCAATGCAGGTCCCGATATGCGGACTGCCTAAGGGCACGTCCCTGCCAGTCACCGCGCACATCGACGCAGCAAACCAACGTTGAGGCGCCAATGCAAGTCCGTGATGCGGGAGTGCCTCAGGGCCCTGCAGAACGCGTGAATGCTCCTGGCGCCATGCACATGAACGGGGGGGGGGGGGGCAATGCAAAACAGGGCACAGGCATGGGGCACGGTCACAACGCGGCAGCAGTCCATGGCAAAGGCAAAACAACTGCCGTTGTAGCAAAACGGCGGTTCGGTGAAGCTGCCGGGCACAGACGTCTGTAGTAAAACAGCCGCAGATTGCATCGACCTGCACAGGCCTTGCAGTAACGCCGGCAGATAGATCCGACCGGCAACAGGCTTGCAGTAAACAGCGCTCTTATCCGTTCACAGATATGGCGGGGAGAATGCGGTGGTGCTGGCAACTCAAGGCGGGCTCGACTCCCTACTGTCTCCCTCACTTCGCCTCTGCTGTCTTGTTATACACTCCCTTAATTTGCAAAAAATCAAATTGCCCAATTATTTTTTTTTTATTTTTATTCTTTTTTTATTGTCGCTATATATCGTCCTCCCTGAACCCTTTATTGTCTCATTCGGCTACCTTATCATGTTTCCTGCCTACTCCACCCCTACCTTTCCTAACCTGGAGGGAAATAAGCGAGAGCTAGCGTACATGTGTCCGAGCCCATGAGTCACAATGCCCCTCCTCAGATTCAGCGATCTCAACCCAATGATGTCCAGCGGGCCACAACATGAAGCGAGGGAGGATGGACTGCGAGGAGGATACACTTCCTAATCTACACCTAAACCATTTACCTGTTAATACCCCGAGCGCGCTTTCCAAGCGCCTCTACGACTTAAACCTATCGTGTCTATCAACCAATTCCCGCTCGCTAGTGTTGTGTCCTCACATTTACGGCCTCACCCATTCAATTATTCTCCCCGTGCCCTCACACGAAGTTTCGTGGCTGGACGCAAGTGGCTCCTTGCCCAGGCACTACCCCTGATCCGGACTTCCATCAACGGATGGAAACCCCGGCCTACATAGCCTACGAAGACACCTACCAGAGCTGCCTAAACTGGAAGTAAGCCTCTCTACAGGCGACTCCCCTCGATGCCCACGATAGGCGTGTTGGCAGCCCCGGTTCCCATGTTCCAGGTCGCCCATGCCAGCTTACATGCCCCCGTGGAATATGGCGCCCGGGCACCGCATCCATGCGCGTGATCACCGGACCACTACGCTATCAACCGGACCCGCCATCGGACCAATTGGTCTACCGCCGGCCGAACATAGCCCGGTGCCCCGGACCACTCAGCAATATACCTCAACCGTTCGCATGCCCATGACTCCAGCCGGAACGAGGCTCTGCACCCCTCAAAATGGTTATCGAGCCTACACTATCCCATCCAACAGCAAACGAGAGACCTCATGTTTCCAATTTAGTAACCCACTAACTCACTTTATTCTGACCCCGGCGTCCTTGCGGCGAGGAATCACTACTTCCCACCACTCATCCATCGCACCCATGCAATTCAAATTCACATCAATACAACTCAGACCCAGGCTACGGCCTCACTCACTACATAGTTTTCACTTCACTCTTCAACTTCTCACACTATCATCGCTGATATGCCATTCCTCTATCTAAATCCTTATATATCTCGTGCTCCCTCGTCTCCCTCATACACTATAGCACTTCCTTATAACACTAGTACCTTAGCTAAGTTCCCCCTCTTACACACTCAAAAGTACACGTCGTGTCCTCTTACACAATCATTCTCCATCTCCATCCGCATATAATGACCTAAAATTCCCTCTAAACATCCATTCCACGCGGCCCATGAAAGGACTCTAAGCCTGCCACATGAGCCCTAGTCTAGTATCACATAACCTTCCCCCTAACTAGTTGTATATCTTAACTGCCAGGCAAAGGGGCTCTTCCAACCCCTGCCTGGAAGCCTGTTACCCGAAACCGAAGGTTGCTTTGCCCTCAACTTTTTTTTTGTTTGTTGTTTTTTTTTTACGCTCACCAGCCTGCGGCCACTCACAGCCTGGCACCAGCCGCCGGCCAATCACAGCCGCGCAACATTGCCACCTTTCCGTGACGTCAATGGCAGACTGCTCGCGAACTATGCACATCTCGATCGCCACATATCCGGCAGGGATTTACCATCCTTGCCGGTATCCAACCAACACGTCCAGCACATGACGTCACTCCTGCGCATTAGCAAACTCCAGCTCTCCGAGGGGTTCACAGCGACACATGTGCAATATGCCGTTCACCGCTAACCTGCGCAGTGCGCTCTGCGACAACAGAACAACCTGCCGCGGCCAGAATTAGACGTCTACACCACACGCCGCCTGGAAACCAATCGTATCCGAATCATTACCAGGCCTTAGCTTTGTCCACGTCGCCCAGGATCAGAGAAATCACCGCGACTGTTTCCCGGAGACGGGGTTTCACTTCCGCGCATGGCGAGACGCGAGCAGCTCTTGCGACAGCACGGCAGCGAAACTCGACTGCGTCGCACTTGCGTGTGTCAACCGGCCCGCGGTCTCGATCATACTTTTGGCCTCTACCTTGGACTTTGATCCGCTTAATTACAGTCGCCAGTACTTCACTCGCCCCATTCACCACGCACACTCTGCGTTTCACGCCCGCTCACCCACACCTGCTCTTACATTCACACCGGCATGCGGCTGCCAGTGCTCTCGCATGCCAACGCGTACATCTCCATTAACTACAGCGACCTTCACACACGACTCGTACTCTCTTACCACTACGGCCGTTCTTCACTCCGCGCACAAATTTCCCTTCGCCCAACGTGGATTACACTCAAACAGGCCTTCCATCCGACACAGCAGTTTCACCCACCAATATCATTCCTATCCACACATGCGGGGTTATTCACACGCAGGATGCTCTTACCACAGCACAGCGATTGCTCGCAAGCACGCCATGGATCATGTGACACATCACTACTCCACGCACGGCGATCTCCTTTCAACACTCGGGGTTATCCCGTCCAACACTGGTGTTTCTTTAACAGCGCCCAGCTGCCACACACACCATGCACCCACACGCTTCATGGCGTTGCAGCACGCATTTTACCAAACTCGCGAACCACATTATCGACACCACACAACCGCGCACATCGTACTGGGATTCGCGGCACCAAGGTTCGGTGGTCTCTATAACCCCCCAGCACTCGGTGACACCGTCAACAGCACTCGCCCTCCTACTCGCCAACAAGCCATCGATCCGGCAGCCACACATGTCGTGATCAGCTTCGAGGATCAGCATTAGAGTCTTCCTCCGTTCCCGAAGGCGCATCAGAATGCTTTGCACGGGTCAGCGACAGTCCGCAAGCTCGCGCGCATAACAGCCTCCGATAACTCTGTGTGATGTGTGCTCGAATTTTCCACCCGTCTTCGTCGTGTAGTCTCTCTCTCACTTTTTCTATCTCCTTGTCTACTGTGTATTATTATTATTTCCGTTTTCTCCTGCTCCTTTCTTCCATTCAGTCGTTCTTCCTCTTGAGCCCTTGGCTCGATTCGTTATCTTTCCGAGTATTTCCATCTCTGGACTCAATTTTGACTCTCCTGAGTTTAATCTCAAATTCATATCGTTTTTGTTTTCTACGCCACCGTCTCTAAGTTCTTCATTTCCAATCTCACTCGTTTCTCTATCAAATTTGGCCGATCTCCTTTTCCTGTCTTCATTCGTTTTCTTCACATATCTCCAACGTACTTCAACTTTGTTATCTTTTTTATTTTTTATTGTTGTTGTCTCTCTTTTTAATTTCTATTCATCCCCCTGTCCACGACGCTCTTATCTCCAATTTCATAGTTTCCTTCTCACTTGGCCATCTCCCTTCTTCCTGTATTCCTTCGTTCTTCCCTTCATTTATATCATGTCTTCTTACCTTGCTTGTTTCTTCGTTGTTCCAGTTTCAAATTTCATACTTTTTTTACTTGTTATCTCTACTGTCTTCTTTGGTTCCTCATTCTGCATTGTTGTTTCCTTCCATTGGCTGATTTCTTCTCTGTTTTATTCCTTGTTCTTCCAGTACTCTTTCTTGTTCCTAATTCTTTTAATCCTGGCACTCGCTCTCGGCTGGTCGATTTGCTTACAGTGTGAGTCCTAACGCTATTCATTCTCTGTTTCCTTCGCTATATCCTCTCTAACATCTCCAGCTCGTTTTGTAAAATCCCGCTCTCTTATATTTTGGTCATCTTTCAGTTAACTAGAAGCTACTTTTTTCCATTCCACTTTCGGGAGAGACTACACGATAAAGACGGGGTGAAAGACGAGCACACACACATGGAGTTAGTGGAGGACGATGAGTGGGAGCTCGGAGAATGTCTCGTGACCCGGAGCAAGCAGCCGGATAGCCTCCTCCAGGAACGGAGGGAGACACTATGCTCCCTTGAAGCGGATCTCGACCAGGTGGGTCCGGTCGAGCTTTGCGAGGTGGGAGGGGCGAGTGCTGTGGATGGGTGCACATGGAGCTTGGGGGGTTTGAAGGCCCCGGAACCACTTGTGGTAGCGCTAATCCCCAGTGCGATTGTTCTGGTGTGTGTGGTTTCAAGGTGTATGTTTATGAGTGTGGCCAAATGCGTGCTGAAACGCGCGCATGGCGTGGGTGAAAGGTTGTGTGTGAAAGGAACCGCGTGTGTGAGTAAAATGGTGTGCGAGGT
>CM068955.1:141703946-141749692 GCA_035128595.1 Eptatretus atami | reverse complement strand
TATATATATATATATATATATATATATATATATATACATAAATACATATATACAGGATGGCCTGAAAGTCGCTTTACCGCAGAAACACTCCACAAACGTTACACGAGATGTCGAAGAGGAATTGACGACGATTTCAGTGGTGCAAGCAAGGAGAATGATGGAGCACATCCAGATACAACGATTGATTATTATAAGTACTGCACAATATAACCTTTGTATTAAAATGGTTTAACAACGAATGCTTTTACTGGGGAGAGGGTAAAGGGACTTTTAGGCCACCCTGCATGTATATACTACATATATAATACATACATATATGCACATACATATGTATATATATATTTTTTGTGTATATATATATTATATATATTTTAATGTATATAATATATACACATACATTGTAGTATAATATATACAGTGGGAGAAAACAAAAAGTTTTATTTTTTTTTGAAAAACCACCTTTTTTGGCCGGGAATTTTTTTTTTGGCAAAGTTTTTTTCCCCAACCTTTAAACCAAAAAAAAAAAGGGGGGGCGCAAACCGGTAAGAGGGTTTTTTTTCTTTTTTGTAATTTTTATTCATAGGTACACTTCAACTGTGAAAGACGGAATCTTAAAACAAAAAATCCTGAAAATCACATTGTATGATTTTTAAATAATTAATTTGCATTTTATTGCATGAAATAAGTATTTGATCACCTACCAAGCAGTTAAGATTCCGCTCTCACAGACCTGTTAGTTTTTGTCTTTAAGAAGCCCTCCCATTCTCTACTCATTACCTGTATTAACTGCACCTTTTGAACTCGTTATCTGCATAAAAGATAGCTGTCCACACTCAATCAATCAGACTCCAACCTTCCACAATGGGCAAGACCAGAGAGCTGTCTAAGGACATCAGAGGACAAAATTGTAGACTTGCACAAGGCTGGATGGGCTACAGGACATAGGCAAGCAGCTTGTGAAAGGCAACAACTGTTGGCGCAATTATTAGAAAATGAAAGAATTCAAGATAACAGTCAATCTCCCTCGCTCTGGCTCCATGCAAGATCTCACCCGTGGAGCCTCAATGATCATGAGAAAGGTGAGGGATCAGCCAGAACTACACGGCAGGACCTGGTCAATGACCTGAAGAGACTGGACCACAGTATCAAAGAAAACCATAAGTAACACACTACGCCGTCATGGATTAAAATCCTGCAGCGCACACAAGGTCCCTCTGCTCAAGCCAGCGCATGTCCAGGCCTGTCTGAAGTTTGCAATGACCATCTGGATGATCCAGAGGAGGAATGGGAGAAGCATGTGGTCTGATGAGACCAAAATAGAGCTTTTTGTTTAAACTCCACTCGCCTGTTTGGGGAAGAAGAGATGTGAGTACAACCCCAAGAACACCATCCCAACCGTGAAGCATGGAGCTGGAAACATCATTCTTTGGGGAGTGCTTTTCTGCAAAGGACAGGACGACTGCACCGTATTGAGGGGAGGATGAGGGGCCATGTATCGCGAGATCTTGGCCAAACAACCTCCTTCCTCAACAAGAGCATTGAAGATGGGGCATGGCTGGGTGTTCCAGCATGACAACGACCTGGAACACACAGCCAGGGCAACTAAGAGTGGCTTCGTAAGAAGCATCTCAAGGTCCTGAGTGGGCCTTGCCAGTCTGCAGACTGAACCCAATAGAAAATCTTTGGAGGAGCTGAAAGTCTGTGTTGCCCAGCGACAGCCCCGAAACCTGAAGCATCTGGAGAAGATCTGTTATGGAGGAGTGGGCCAAAATCCTGCTGCAGTCTGTGCAAACCTGGTTAAGAACTACAGGAACGTCTGATCTCTGTAATTGCAAACAAAGTTTCTGTACCAAACATTAAGTTATGTTTCTGATGTATCAAATACTTATTTCATGCAATAAAATGCAAATTAGTTATTTAAAAATCATACAATGTGATTTTCAGGATTTTTGTTTAGATTCCGTCTTTCACAGTTAAAGTGACCTATGATAAAATTACAGACCTCTACATGCTTTGTAAGTGGGAAACCTGCAAAATCGGCAGTGTATCAAAACTTGTTCTCCCACTGTTATATATATTATATTATATATATATAAATATATATATATATATATATAATATTACATATATGTCTATACATAGACAAAAAATATATACATATATATATAATATATTATATAATTACATAATTAATATAAATATATACATAATTATATATACACATAATATACATATATATATTATATATTATATACATATATACATATATATACATATATACACATACACATACATATATACATATATGTACACTACAGTTCAAAAGTTTTCGAACAACCCTATTTTCCAGTTTTTTTTTGAAGTTTAAGCAGTTCAAGTCCAGTAAAACTGAAATGGAACAAACCGAAGCGGTAAACTGCCAGAGGTTAAAAAAAATAAGTTTAGGTTGCCAAAAACTGAAAAAATAATGTAAATTTCAGAGTTGTTAAAAAGGCTCTTTTCAGTGAACAAGTAATGGGTTAGCAACTGCAACTGTTCTGCAGCAATGGAAGTAAATTAAGGCTTGAAAGTTGATGAAAACAATTCCTGCAGGTGTCCCAACTTTTGTTGGATATTTGTAAACCCTCTGTCTGTATTCAAGCAGTGTTGGAACAGACTGTGTTGCTGCACCCTCTGAAGCATTATTTGGACAATATTGCACAGCAGGAAGTAGCACATTGCTATCACAATGGTGAGAAAAAGACAATTAACAAAGGAAGACAGACAGACCATTATAACCCTGAAAAGTGTAAGTCTTTCCTTTTGAGAAATTGCAAAGCAAACCAAGGTGTCAGTGAGTTCAGTTTCCTTCACCATCAAAAGGCACTTAGAAACTGGAGGAAACTCTGACAGGAAGAGGTCTGGCAGACCCAAAGCGACAGAACAATCAGAAACAAGTTTCTTAGAGTCAACAGCTTGCGTGATAGGCGGCTCACAGGACAGCAGCTTCAAGCACAGCTTAACACTGGTCGAAGTAAGGAAGTCTCAGTTTCAACTGTGAAGAGACGTCTCCGAGCTGCAAGTTTGACAGGTCGAGTGGCAGTAAGAAAGCCATTGCTAAAATGGCAAAATAAGAAAAAGAGGCTTGCCTGGGCCATGAAGCACCGACAGTGGACGACTGAAAACTGAAAGAAGGTCTTATGGACCGAAGAATCAAAATTTGAAATCTTCGGTTTCTCACGCAGTGATTTTGTACGCCCTCGAGTAGGCGAAAGGATGTTTCCTCAGTGTGCGACACCAACTTTCAAACATGGAGGAGAAAGCGTGATGATCTGGGGCTCTTTTGCTGGATCCAGAGTCAGCTGACTGGCACAGAGTGACTGGCACCATGAACCAAAAGGGTGACCACAGCATTTTGCAGTGCCATGCAATACCCTCTGGTCTTCGCCTAGTTGGTCAGGGGTTCATCCCACCGCAAGAAAATGACCCAAAACATACCTCCAGGCTATGTCAGAACTACGTAAGAAGAAAAGAACAAGACAGTAGGCTTCAAATCACGGAAGGGCCAGCACAGTCTTCAGACTTAAACCCAATCGAGCTGGTTTGGGATGAACTGGATTGAAGGATGAAAGCAAAGCAACCTACAAGTGCAACACATTTGTGGGAACTTCTGCAACAGTGTTGGAAGAACTTTCCAAACAATATTTGATTTCCATTGTGGAAAGAATGCCACGAGTATGTTCGTTGTTTATCTGCAAAAGGTGGCTACTTTGATGAGTCAACATTTAGATTAAATTTTGTTCAACAAACGATTCCATGATTCTTTTTTATCTGCAATTGTTTATTTTTCTTTGCATTAATTTCAGAGTACATTGAAACATTAAACTGCTTAAATTTCAGTAAAAACTGGAAACATGGCGGTATTCTCAAACTTTTGACCGGTAGTGTATATATGTATATATTATATACATATATATATATATTAATAATATATTATATATATATATATATACATATATATATATATACATTATTATATAATATATATATATTATATTTATTTAACTATAATACAGTAAGTCCTCGTTTCGCAAGGGTGCGTTCCTGCAAAACCTTATGATAAGCGAAACTGTGTTAAACGAAACATATTTTCCCATAGAAACCATGTGTTTAAAGGGGGATGTGTTTTTGGCTCGGAATTTTTGGACATAAACACAAATAAACAAAACACACTCCTCGAGTAGTGGCGACTTACCCGAGGCTGGGAACGGAGTTGATTGCGGTGGACAACTCACACTTGCGGAGTGGCAGAATCGTCCCCCTCTTCACTTGACACTGTGCTGTCACTTTCTTCCAGCGGGAACGGTCTCTTGGCAGCTGGTTGAAGGAGCATCCTGGATGGTGGATGGAGTTGTGCTGCATCTTTTGGCTTGAAAATGCATGGAGAGTGGGTGGATGGCTTTCTTTTCTTTGCTGCATAAAGTTCCTTGTAGCAACAAAGGGCATCATTAACACACGGCTAAAATCAGTGCTCCTTTCAAGATTTGGATCTTGCTCGATAACAAATTCTATGGCATTTTCAAACGAGCTGAGGATTTGGCTGAGGTTTTCATGGTGAGATGCTGGATGAAGTGTCACAGCATTTTCTTCTTCCTCAAGAGCCCACTGCTTTTCCAACTCCATAAGATCTTCATTGCTTAAGGTTCTGCATGAGACTCCAGTAAGTCATCCACGTCCTCTTCGTCAACCTCTTCAAAACCGCTCCTGCGCAGGTCTACAATTTGACTTGTAATCAATGGAACATCAGCAAACCCGTGAAATTGTGGACACACTCAGGCCACATTTCTTCCACACAGCGTTCATTGTGGAGGCACTCACTCCGCCATGAATCCTTAATGTTTTCCAAAGCATTTTAGTTGTATGTTCGCCAAACTCCTTGATTGATAGCTTGTCCTTTCAGTTTTTTTGATAAGCTGCAGCATGGTATGCTTAACTAATAGGCTTTAAAAGCAGCAATAACTCCCTGATCCATAGGCTGTAAAAGTGAGGTAGTATTTTGGTGGTAAAAATACTACCTGCACGTTTTCACACAGTCTTCCATTTGCTGAGGATGGGCAGAGGCATTGTCTACAAGCAGCAAGATTTTTGTCAATGTTGTTCTCCTTGAGTATTCTCAACATGATTGAGAAGTAATTGATCACGTAATCGTGGGTCAATGCCCAGTCATCCAAACCTTTGTATTTGACCGCCATATTACAGGAAGTTGTGGCTTGAGGCAACCTTTAGCGCTCGTGGGTTTTCAGAAACGTAAACAAGAAGCGGCTTGAGTTTACATCCCTTCTGCATTTCACCGAGTAATAAGGTCAGCCTGTCCTTTGCTGCTTTAAACCCTGGAGCAGCTTTTCTTCTGGTGCGATGTATGTAGGGAGGGCATTCTTTCCAAAACAATCCGGTTTCGTCATATTGTAGACTTGCTTCGGTGAGTAACCCCCTCTCAATCATCTTCAACTTTGCTGGAAACTCTGATGCGGCAGCATGGTCCGCACTTGCAGCCTCACCGCTACACTTCAGGTTGTGGAGGTTGGCGCGATGACAAAACTCATGACCAGCCTCGGCTCGCTGTGAAGGTCTCTGCACTTCACCCTTCCTCTTCAGCTTCCTGTTTCTTCTTTAAATCGTTCCACAAACTACGCGCTTTTCTTTGTATCACAGCAAGAGATAAGGCATGCGACGTTTAGTTTGATCTTCTATCACACACATAATAAACGCTCCATGTTGTGCATGGCACCATCTCTCATTCTCGTTAGTCGTTGCACTCGAACTGGTCGCAATCTGTGATATTTTCTTTATCTTTGCCGAACTTTGAACGATCGAATGTACAGTCGCAGCGATTGCTGCGCGCGGCCGATTTCGTTGTCCCTTACCTCGTTCTTGTCTTTTAATTATATGCAATTTCACTTCAATGTGACGGCCTTTCGTTGTCTCTTGAAACGAGGTGTTGCTCGGCAAAAGATTGCGGGTCGCTTGGGATTCATACTGGAAGGTATGCAGGCGAGCGTGAAGAGATACAGTACAGTACATGCGCAGAAAGGTGAAAGTGTGTTTATGCGCATCTGTGTGATTGTTGTTTTTTCAGGCAGTTTGAAACTTTTTTTTGCGTTTTTCCTTGCAATGAATTACGATCGCATAAAATGTTTGCGATACTTGAAAATTGGTCATTAAAACTAAATTACGAATAATCGAAACTCGATATGCGAACTTCCGGTTAGCGAGGACTTACTGTATATACATATACATATATATATATATATAATATATATATATTATATATATATATATATATATATTGTTGCGGGCCGGGTACGGCGACGAGCACGACCGCTAGATGGAGCTGCAGAGTCGACTCAACAAACACCCGGAATCTAGATCATACCTTTCGGAAAACTCGACAAGTACGGGTCCCTTCCGGACGTGAATCGTCAATAATTGCACCACGTGGTACAGGGTTATTTGCCAATCTTCAAAATACCTAGAGCTCCACGTGGCGAGTTTACCGAGTATTCACAGTTCACACTCTCGACGGCCTCCTACGAGTCTAGCGTTAGCGTGCCCACCCGTACGCAACCAGAGCGGACGTTGCCGAAGTTCCGTCGGTCCGAATGTACATTTACAGCGGCGACAGCCTTTACAATCCACCAACACGCGTCACGCTAAGCCAATGGAGGAAACACAGCAATGAACTGATACATTTAACAAATGTATTTATTTATAATGGGGCAGGGGGGCATGCAAGAAGTCAGAGTTAACTGAATATGGAAGGAATAGCAATTTATGTACAAGCACTTATGCAGTTCTACTTAATAGACTGGTGCCACAAACCACACACACACACACACACACACATACGCACGTACACCCAAGAACCGGTGGCCACAGCCTTTATTGAGGCTCCAGCTCAGAGGAAAGGCGAGCTGAAGACCAGAGCCTGCACTCGGACCTGTCACCTCGTGTGGTCTTCGAGCTGGTGGGGGGGCGGGACTCAGACCTTTCGCGTGTGAGGCGAACGCGACAACCACTCATGCAGGCGAACGCGATCTCCACTCGTGCCACCCGTCTCTCTCTCCTCGCTCACCAACAGAGACACGGTGCGCAACCCTTGCGGTTGGGGTCGAGGAAGGATCTCTTGAGCTCTCACTGTGGTCCGATCGCCCCAACCTTATTCACCCCTGTCTCGGGGGGGGGGGGGGGCGGGGAGACACCTCACCCTACCTGCTCTCCCTCACTGGACGGTTTTGGCATGCAGAATCGCTCGTCGCCCTGTCACTAGCCAAACGAGCGGCAAGTCCGTTGATTGGCCCGGGCGTGGTGAGTCACACGGACCGCCTTTCTCACGTCGCGGGGTCTGATTTGCCGAGCGGCGCCACCCACCCGTAGAACGCTGATTGGTCGAGGGCTGCCGCGAGGCTCCTCCTTGAACTCGCCCACCATGGCGTCGGCGTGAGGAAGGAGGTGAAGGTGAGGGCGATGTAGTTTTTGAGGATTTAAAATAAAGAAAACCTGACTATCAAAGTAACTCACAGCGTATGTACATTTATTCACCCATTAAACAAGGAACTGGGACCCTAACTAAAAATACATACTTACCGAATATAACTGTCTATAGACTGTATGTTGAGTTCTCACGGCTTCCAGATTCGCAACAATATATACTAGCAAAACCCCGTCACAGACGGATTCCGTTCATTCAACCACCCTCACCAGCTCACCTACACTCGAGGGACATGGACTGGACAGGGCGTGCTTGCCCGCCTACTCATCCCCGCCCTGCCCATTCCCCCCGGCCTTCAATTTGCTAACCCCGCCCAAAATTTAATTACCCGCCCGCCCCCGCTCTTCACTCCCGCACACACACCACTGGTCTCTTGATTCCCCGCCTCACTTGTCGCGGGCCCCGCCCCCTGTCACCCCTCACACTCAACCGCGCCTAATTCACCCAGCCCCGCCCACTCATCCCCCCCATTTCCCCCGTCTCCCGCTTTCCATTTGCTTACCCCGCCCAAAAATTTGCTTACCTTGCCCTGCCTCTTCACTCCTCGCCCCCGTCTCAACGAAAAGTGTTTATTCTGCTTCAGAGTTGAAAGTTGACTATTGCCACTATGTGCGATGCACTCTTACAGGTACAAAGTTTGTTTCAGTCCAGGTCACAGTACCGAGAAAAACGTGACGCGACCACTAGGAGGAGCACAAAATTGGTCTTCAGTATTAATATATGGAAGATACAATGTTTGTTACATTTTTTGTGTCAATTCACATTCTGAGGGACTCAGCATGTGCAGAAGAGGTTTTACATCGCAGACGCTATTTTCGAGTGGAATTACACCTCTCGCAGTAACAGTCTGTCGACGACAGACGTAATGAGTCAGTGAATGACCGATGATGTCATGAAGTCCTGACGCCTCTCAGCGGTGACGTCACACGTCGCCATGTAAACGAATGTAAAACGAAAAGTGTTTATTCTGCTTCAGAGTTGAAGTTTGACTATTGGCACGATGTGCGATGCACTCTTACAGGTACGAAGTTTCTTTCAGTCCAGGTCACAGTACCGAGAAAACGTGACGCGACCGCTGGAGGAGCACAAAATTGCTCCTTCAGTATTATATATAGACTAGCTGAAACCCCGTCACAGACGGATTCCGTTCATTCAACCACCCTCACCAGCTCACCACACTCGAGGACATGGACTGGACAGGGCGTGCTTGCCCCGCCTACTCATCCCCGCCCCTGCCCCTGCCCATTCCCCCCGTCTTCATCCCCACCCTGCCTGCCCCATTCCCCCGCTCCACCCCAGCCTTCAATTTGCTTACCCCCGCCCAAATTTAATTACCCGGCCGCCGCCCGCCTCTTCACTCCCTGCCCCGTCTCTTGATCCCGCCCCACTTGCCCCCGGGCCCCGCCCCTGTCCACCCCTCACACTCAACCCGCCTAATTCACCCAGCCCCGCCCACTCATCCCCCGCTCCATTTCCCCCCATCTCCCGCTTTCAATTTGCTTACCCCGCCCAAAAATTGCTTACCTTGCCCCCGCCTCTTCACTCCCTGCCCCGTCTCTTCATCCCCGACCCGCCTCTTCACTCCTCGCCCCGTCTCTTCATCCCCACCCCGCCTCTTCAGCCCGCCCCCGCCTCTTCACTCCTCGCCCCGTCTCAACGAAAATGTTTATTCTGCTTCAGAGTTGAAAGTTGACTATTGCACTATGTGCGATGCACTCTTACAGGTACGAAGTTTCTTTCAGTCAGGTCACAGTACCGAGAAAAACGTGACGCGACCGCTAAGAGGAGCACAAAATTGGTCCTTCAGTATTAAATATAGATAGAAGATAGATAGAAGATAGAAGATACCGTAGACGCCACATATAAATCCACGGTTATAAATCCAGCCGCTGATTGTGACCAAAATGAGTTGGAACGGATTTTACATCGAGAAATCCTCCGTTAATAAATCCACCTGCTTGGCACGTGCGCGGTCTCACCTAAGCTTGATGTAGTATGTGCTGCCGCAGAGTGAAAAAAAAAAAAAACCACAACAACAGCAACTGTGACCGATTCGAATCCGCCGCCGCTCGAAGCCCTCCGACCCGAATCCCAATAGCCAAGGGAAGAAAGCGACGACCAACCCGAGCCGATGCAACAGCGCAGAGATGCGGACGGCACTCGCCAAATTGGACAGGGACTGCAGCTCTCAGGTTTTGCCCATCCGATTTCCGCACATGACGGATTCAATAAAGGAACATTTGCGCAAACCTTCCCTCCCAAGCAAGCGACCTTGGAGAGATTCTTTTGAACAATCCCCTTGTCACCGTTTGATAAATCAATGTTTTTGTAGCATAAAGCAGTGTTTAACGACATTCGCTTTTTGTCTTATCTATCAGTAGGTGGCTGAAAATAGGTTCTCCGCTTAATAAATCCAGCCGTTAATAAATCCAAACGGCGTGTCCCATGGTGGATTTTATAAGCGGTGTCTACTGTCAATGTTTATTGTTCATTTGTGTCAAATTCACATTCTGAGGTAGTCTGCATGTGCAGAAGAGGATTTTACATTGCAGACGCTATTTTCGAGGATGGAATTACACCTCTCAGCGGTACGGTCTGTCGACGGCAGACGTAATGACGTCACGAATGACGATGATGTTATACGTCCTGACGCCTCTCAGGTGACGTCCAACTGTACGCCATGTCGTAAAACGAAAAGTGTTTATTCTATCAGATTTGAAAGTTGACTATTGCCACTCTGTGCGATGCACTCTCACAGGTACGAAGTTTCTTTCAGTCCAGGTCACAGTACCGAGAAAAATGTGACGCGACTGCTAAGAGGAGCACAAAATTGGTCCTTCAGTATTAATATATATATATAATATTATATATATTTTACATATACATATATATATATATAAATATGTATATATTGTACATATATGTATATAATATGTATACATATATATATATATATATAGAATATATATATATGTATACATATATACATATGTATACATATGTTATATAATGTATACTATATATACATATGTATACATATGTGAATATATATACATATGTGTATATATATATATATTATATATATATATATATATATGCAGGGTTTCCTTATTTTTTGGAGTAGGAGGCTACCATTAAAAAGTAGCAGGTTACCATCACGCGAGCGAAGCGAGCGCAGTTGTATGGCCGGGGTCCAGGCCCCTCCTAGGGCCCTGGAAGCCGGAGGATCCTAGATGGCTGGAGTGCATTCTAGCATGATTTCTGACATGAAATAGTTCTCATATTATCATGCTGTTGGGGTGGAAAACTTCACAAAAACAGGTGGTTAGGCCTATACTGGATGTAGTTGCATTAACATACTGACTGACTGACTGACTGGTTGACTGAAATCAGCTATACTGTATAGTTAGTTCAAGCAGCTTTTAAACAGGGTTCATTAATTTAAGGCATGGTTGAGGCACACCAAGGTGTCTGGAAGATGGAGTATCTAAGCACTTTAAAAGAGAGGCATTTTAGCAACATTTGGGCATACCTTAGTTCTTAATAGGTTGATGATACTGCACATGGTGGAGTACAGTGAGCAATCTGAAGTAAGTGTGTTACATAATAATAGTGTAGATGAACTAACATTCATTTAGGAAACCATATTCCATTTCTCGGATTTAAAACAGGGTGTAGAGATTTCGTGGTGACAAAAAAAACAAAAAAAAAACGGCGCTGAAGTAGGCGGCGACTTTGACTTTCTCTGAGTAGACGGCTGCGGGTCGCCGGTAACCGGCTTCTAAGGAAACCCCTGTATATGTATATATATATACACCCAGGCAGCAAGTAAATTTCCTGAAGAATTGAAATGGATTATTGAAAATGGCATCTGTCCAACAAATGTAGTGTTTAATGTGGACAAAACAGGCTTATTTTGGAAGCACACTACAACGTACACTTTCCTGTCTGGTGAAGAAAAACATGCTTCCAGATTTAAGGCTGCTCAAGATCATCTTACCCTCCTGTTTGGGAGTTGGGTGGGGGAATGCTAAAGATCACCTTACCCTCCTGTTGGGGGAAATGACAGTGAATGTTTACTTCAAAAACGAACAGCATTTCGCTGCACAACTTATTGTCACAACAGGAGGAGTCAATGAAACGTCTGTGTCTGTGCTATAAGTTGGTATCCTGGACTTGGGCCATTACGATGCTTTCATTCCAACATGCAATGTTTTGACAATTTCCTTGACAAATTGCTCCCCTCACCACAAATCCTCCTGAGGAAAAGTCTCATTTCTTGGATTGTACTGACAAATAATTAATCAGACGTAATTCCTAACTTTGTGTGCTGCAATCCTCTGTGTTGTGTTGAATTTTGTGCATCCTTCAGTTTGACCGGCTTTTCCCCTGGTATATATGCCTTCACTTGATGATTATAAGTTTTAGTATTTCATTTTTATCAACGATATGTCTCATTTCGCCGTAGCCTCATTGTTGACTACCATTTCCTTAGTGACAGCTTTGTCACAATACAGCTTTATGTAACTCTCTCCTCTTTATTCGATTCAAGATCGACATTGAACAGATGGTGGAGTGCAGACAAAAATGTAAAGCTGTTTCCATCAAATGTATGCACAATGTTTCTCATAGAACATGCAGCATTATTCCCAGTATTAAAACTCACATTGTTGGCAGTAGTTTGGACCTGAGCCCCAGCAGTGCCCATTACAGTTCTTGTTGCATGGCAGACCTTGAAGAAACAGACAACAAATGAACTGTTAATCCTTTGCAAATAAAATATTATCGTTCAGATTGAGATTTTAGCACAAGTAATAATCATCTCAAAATAAAATTAGGAAGGCAAAGTAATCTTTTGGAGAAATATTTGTCATACCATCTTGTATAGTTTCCATTGTAAGATCAGAACACTGCATGTAAACACTGTAATGGCTGCATTAAATATTCTAAGGCACCTCATGCCATAAATTTGACTCGGTGTTTTCAACAAAGACACAGAAATTCAACTTGTCAATGTACATTGCATTCAAAAATGGACAAACTCAAAGTTTAGCATTAGTTAATTAACTTGCAATTGTGAAACGTTTTGAAAAATGCAACTATTTTCACTTCTCGAGAGCCTGATCATTAATCGTCATCAAATGCAAATTTGCAATGAAGTGTAGAACCATGTAATTTGTTGTAATTCGTCAACGATGAAAACAATTAAAGAAAACACAGATTTGAGGACAACAAAAATCCAATGCAATCATATTATTTTCTGAATCAAAAATGTAATACAATCATATTATTTTCTGAATCAGAAAACTATATAATCCAAACAACTAAGTTTCATGTATAGCACCGCACGACAAAGCATACAGTATTTTGAACATTCAGAAAGGGAGACGTGAGTGGTACCACATTATTAAATTCATCATTTAGTTCTAAATACAAGATTCCTCAAGGGCACTATTATCAGATTGTTGAAAAAAAAAATCCAGCTGATTCACGAATGATATGTCAGCCATTCGTGAGCCAGCGGGGCTTTTATCTATCGATATAAAAGAAACATTAATTCTCCTGGAATAAGCTCAATTTCCAAAAGCTTATAATCCTCAATACTGTTATATTCAATTTTAATTGAACCTTCAAACCTCTGGAATGCACATGTAGTATCCTTAGCCCAAAGCAACCATAACTAGATGTTTCATGAAGTTGCACCGTATTGCTTTCTTTTTTCTTTCCTCTCTCTCTCTCTCTCTCTCTCTCTCTCTCTCTCTCTCTCTCTCTCTCTCTCTCTCTCTCTCTCTCTCTCTCTCTCTCTCTCTCTCTCTCTCTCTCTCTCTCTATAAAAGTTTGCATGTTCTGTATCTTACATTCTCTCTCAACAGACACCGACACGTTGGTATCCTTCACAATGTCATCCCATTCAATGGTATCTTGATAGCAGAGATGTTGATTTTCAGATATCTGCACCCCACCGTTGAGGATTTCTGCAAGAGATGCAACAGTTTTACAGATATTAGGCTTACTCTTCGCAAAGGACACTGTGGTACCTTTAACGTCTCTCAGCTCATGCCAGCCGATCGGACACTATGACCACTATGTAAAATACATCGATATTTTCAAAAGGTTTTCCACATATTCCTTTGAATTCTCTTTTAGTTATCTCTGAAAGGTCAAGGCTAATGCATGAGCAGGGTGATGAAGGGGTTGGACATGAACACAATACGGAATGCGAGAGCTATTTAACACTTTTGAAAGAAAGCTAATCAAAAAAGGACAAAACCACTCCAAAAGAGCATTGCTGCTTTTGCAGTGAGATACAACAACACATAATTAGTGAGGCAAGATTGACCACTGATGACAAGTTATCATAAGAAAAGTCACAAACAATTTCATGTTCAACATTTATATAGTTTCATCAGATATTTGATTCATATCTAATTTTCTTTTCTTTTCTGGGGACACTTGTTCTTCTTGTATCATATGCAGCGCGTGACTGTGGGGAGCAACATTACTGGGGGCACGGCTTTGTTGCTGATGCACTGCCACCACATATTAGAGCAGGAATTTATAATTTGTTTGGGGTGCTGGTGACAATGCACCTACTTTTCACGAAGGACACTGCGAGATCTTCAACATCCACCAACCAATACTGGCAGATGGTACGCCCTGTTTAACGTCCATCTGAGAGACGACACACACACATTGATGAATATCACTGTCTGCAAAGCACCAGGGTGATGGTTTAGAGCTGGACCGAGATTCAAACCCATGCAAGACAGCTCAGGGGCAAGTGTGCTTTCCTGTAGGCTATCTTGCCAGAACTTGCAGGGGATAATGTAGTGCCTGACACTAAACTCTTATTTTTTAAGGGAGTGGGTGGGAGAAAGTTATCCTGTAGGGCAACCATGTATTCTGGTTGCCCGAAGTCAAACTTTGGTTGCCCGGAAAAAGAAAAAGATTCACTAATATTACAAACATTCATTAAGAGACCACAAATGTGCTTATTTCCAAATAAGTATAACTTTTATTTATGGAACGTTTCAACTTGGCAAGTAAAAGAAAAGGAATAGCACAGGAACATATGCATTTGTTAAAGTTACAGATGTTGGGAGAAAAAAAGACGTCTGATCAAGATAACTCACCATTGCTTGTGCATTGTATTAAACGGCTTTGTAACATATTAAGAGCATGCCGTTCCTTGTCCATTCAGATGATGTGGTGAGGAATAATCGCTGGTGAAGCAGTTACAGAAGAAGTTTTTTTTCTCGAATCGTAAGTTTTGTTCCATCAGCGCACTCATGATGGTGTCTGGAAGCATGGTGCTTCTGTACATTGTCCAAGGGTCCAGACATGTCAGTGAAGCCTGGGAAGCTGCGACATACATTGCAAAACATCTCCTCTTCATCATATCTATCTAAGCCACTTGAATTCTTCTTTCCATTTTGCCTGGAACTTCCTTTGTGTTTCTTTTTCATACTGATAGGCACTCTGCTTATTTGAACGGGGGATTTCCACCATAGGTCCTGAGAGAGAGCCAGTGGTGCTCGTAGATGCAGATGAACATGACGGATGGACATGAGAATCCCCTTCAGCATCCTGTCTATCAGCAGGTACACTCTCCTCTCAATGTTCAGCTTCAGCATCTCGTCTTTTAACAGGTGCAATCCCGAAATTGAGACTGCCTGTTCTGATTCATCGTTACTTTGGATGTTGAAAATGACTGCTTGAGATGAAATGAAATTGCGCTTGGCACAGGTTGAATCTCATTAATTATTCACCTCTCGCTCGTACATAGAAGGTGCCCGAAAACGTACTTCCATGAGCAAATAAACCTAGATATAGCATGCCACGTCAGCACGCTTTACAAACTGTTGGCCTCAGTATAAAAAATTTCTATTTTTGTGAAATTATTTTCAATAATTATTTATGTTGATGCATATGCTTTCCATATAAAATTACAAATAATGATAAATAATAACATAAATAAACCAGATAAGAAACCATCTGAAAATGCAAAGCCAGTCCACTTTGTATTTGGACTTCTTCCGAATGCTAAATGGTACCTTTGACCTTTTGACCAAATTATTATTTTTTCTTGTCCGTATTCTCATCATAAAGCTATATTAAAAATTTGACCACAAAATTTCAAATGATAATGAAAATTAAAGGTCTTTTGGATGAAATTGGGATGATTTTACATGATGCTGACTTTTTGACCTTTTGATCAAATTTTCATTTGTCTTCTCCATATTCTCATAATAAAGCTTTGGTGAAAATCTGATGACAATTGAGCTCAATTGGTAAAAAAGTTACGGCCCAGACACACACACACACACACACACACACACACACACACACAATTTCAAAACCCTGTCTCCCGCTGAGCGTGGGTTAGTGGAAGCAACAGAACAAAAGGAACAGTTTATCATTACTGGCAACATTTACCTTGTTTACAAGTTTTTAAACTACTTAGATGCACGTGCAGTACCAGCCAAATATGCATGTAAATATATAAATGCCAAATGCCATCTTCCGAACCATGAAGAAGTTGTGGACCCCACCCTTTCATAACTTTGTTCAACAATGGCAGTATTATTAGTTTGTGGTGTAGAATCACTGAGCTTTAGATATACATAGTATCAGCCATAATTGGACAAAGATAGTCTAACAAAGGACCAGACTTAAAATTTGCTGTGGTCGAATGATCTGCCTTGGTAAACACAGCCTTTCTGGATTTGCATTCTGCTAGAAATAATGGATAATTTGCAATACTTGATTCAAAAGTAGTTTAAATGCTACAACAATGACTTAACTCTGATGAATAAGCTGAAACGAATAGCCGAACATTCATTCTGCCAAGTTGAAAATTATTAAAGTTGCCATGATGACGTGCAGTCCCACTGAGAAGTGTCGGGCGTTCGAGCAAGCTGCTTACCATTTGATTCTTTAAAATATACCTTCATTTCACCTTCCAGTCTAACTTGCATGAACAAGGCATTTTTGGTGAGTAGACTTTCCTTTACTTGAATATGTCTTTCAATTGAAACAATGCTCCATTCACTTTCTTCAGTGAACCGAGATTTTGCTTACGAAAAAAAAAACCTTACATCAATGAAGTATAAAAGGAAATTCTGCCCCTTTATTTAAATTACCATTCTGACTCAAGTGATGACATTTTAGATAGATAGTCCGAGATTCGAACCCAGGCTTAACCCAACTTAAAAGAGAATGCAGCATTGTGGAGAAAGAATGAATAAAAATTTAAAAAACCAATGTCACCCGTAGGGTGATCCGTATCTTGCCAAAAGGTGACCACGTGTGACTTCTTTAAGGGTCACACTGAGGTGAACAGAGCTGCTATCCACCAGGAGCGACTCCTTGAGGAATATCTGCCTACGAGAGATTCCGATGAGAATCGTTCTACAGAGTAACCATGAAAAATATGTGTTTGCCTCATAACGTCACCAAATCACGTCATAATGTCTCAAGCTTGATATATCTAGAAAGCACTCATCGAGGTGTTCAATTTGAGGTACTACACGATATGGTTCCTAAAACTTGAAAATTTGACCTTGGGTCAAATATGTTTGACCTTAGGCGTTAACCATGAAGGTCAAGGCCAATCGCCACCAAAAATTAATCAGCTGAACGCCAGACCATATACTACATTCCCATAAGTTTGAAGACGATCCGATCAAAATTACTCCAAAAATAAGGGTTTCGTCGACTCCCTGATTTGCGACAAAGTGACCTTGACCTTTGACCTTGACCTTCAAAATTTTATGCGCTGAAAGGACCTCTATAGGCCTCTGATATGCGAAGTTACAAAAATTTGCAATGAAAACTGTGCTCTGCAGAGTGATTTATACGTGATTACAGATAAAAAAAAAACAACAAAAAAAACACATGAAGGTCAAGGCCAATCGCCACCAAAAATTAATCAGCTGAGCGCCAGACCATGAACTATATTCCCATGAAGTTTGAAGACGATCCGATCAAAATTACTCAAAAAATGAGGGTTTTGTCGATTACCCTGATTTGCGAAAAAGTGACCTTGACCTTTGACCTTGACCTTCAAATTTATGGCCTGAAAGGGACCTCCATAGGCCTCTGATATGCGAAGTTACAAAAATTTCCAATGAAAACTGTGGTCTGCAGAATTTTTTTTTCGTGATTACAGACAAACAAACAAACAAAACAAACCAAAAAATAAAAAATAAAAAAAACATACAGACTGACTAACATATCTTGCAAAAACTTCGTTTTGGCAAGATAATAATGTCAGAAAAAAGAAACATGCCACCAAAGTAGAGTTTAACTTCAACAACAAGAAACAAAAAGATGTTATGGTTAAAACTAGTTTGGCATTGAGAAAGAAAACATAATGCTCTGGGCCTCAGATTGCGTATTCGCAATGTGAGGCAGCAGCAGTTTCCATTGAATGCTTTGTTTCATCAACAATACTTTAACTCGCAGAACAAAAAAGGGAAAACTTTTTGCCCCTTTGGACTTTTTCCTCAGAACCAAAATTATGCACAATTAGAATGGTTTGCAGTGCACACAAACTGAAGGAATTCATGATGTCTACATTGATGCACAATGTGAATCCTCTTTTATCAGTGGTATAAATATTAGAAGAAATGACATGATTCATGCAAACAGCAATTTGTCAACGAGAATGTAGGGCGTGTCCTGAGATGTGATTAATTTGCCTTGAGACATTATTCCTATTATCCCGCTCCCCGGAGGGAGGGAGCGGGATATTGTAATCGTCCGGTTTGTTTGTCTGTTTGTTTGTTTGTCTGTCTGTCTGTCTGTCTGTCTGTTAGCAACTTTACGGCAAAACGGCTTTAGCAAACACTATCAAATTTAATCCACAGGTGGGCAATGAACCTTGGACGACCCCATTAACTTTTGGGTCCAATTGGATCAAAGGTCAACGTCAAGGTCACGAAAAGATCTAAATCGTTTTTCGCTCATAACTTCGTCAAAAATGATCTGATTTACTTCAAACTAAGCTTATAGTGAACCTTATTCTATTTGTCACTTATAATCCGACCCATTCCTATAGTGAAAAATGCATATTTGTGAAGATCGGTAGGGTCCGAAGTTTTGGGGGTCATGGTCATCGGTCAAAAATTACAAATTTTCCATTATAAATCAAACAAGTGGTGCCAGGCACAACAAATCCCGCCCATTTATTGACGAAGTTATGAGCGAAAAACGCGTTGTCTCACCTTTAGATCGTGACCTACCTTACGCACCTTGTGACGCTAATTGACCGCGAAAAGGTTACACTCGGTCGCCCGAGGTTCTTACCCACACACCTGTGGATACAATTTGACATGTTTGAGCCAGCCTTTCCCCGCTAGAAGTTGTATTTTCGTACCAGAGTGTCTCTAGTTTAAGTGAAAAATCTTAATTCTTCGACGCGTGACCACGACCCCATACCACACTTCGGACTCCTAACCGTAGTCGTTACACACAAATATGCACATTTTCCTACTAGAGAATGGGTAGATATAATGACAAATAGGATAGGGCTTCAATTATAGCTTTAGTTTGAAGTATATCAGCCATCATCTTCTTGGACAGCACGCAAAGTTTCTACGTTGAAGCGAAAAAACGAATTTAGATCTTTACTTCGTTATGACGTCTCTATTGAAGCTTGACCGTTTGGCTAACTCCCAATGTAGGACCAACAGAAGTTCAGATCAGGTGGTTTCGATCGCACTCCAGAGAGCCTTCACTCCTTGCCACCCACCACACAGCTGTGGAATTATATATTTGACCATTAGTGTTTCAGACGCTACAAAAGCACCAGTGGTTATGCACCCGTAAAGTCTAGCCCCTGTAACACTACTGACGACTACTTTAAAAGACACTCAGAGATAACAATGAGTAATTCTAGATTCTAGTAATCATATAAGCAAATTGTCTAAGAAACGCTGAGATACATAACAGAATGCAGAAAATATCGTTCACACTAGGTCAACCGCTTATTATTAATAAACTATAACATCCACGAGCAACACACTGAAAACACACTGCACTAACGTCGTAGTACGCTGGCTTTAAACGTCATACTTTTGGTTTTCCTCAAATTTTTCATGCTTGAAATTTTACGACGTATGCCGCGTATGACTCACACGTTCCGCTACGCTGGCCATAAGTTGTAGGCACGTTATGCGATCGTTGAACACGTCGAAAACACGTTATTGGAAGTTACTAATAAGTCGAAACACGTCGAGGTAATGTTTAGCGTACCCGAAACTTATTTCTAACTATGAGTAACGTTTTGTAAGCACGCTACACGAACGTTGTTCACACTTTGCAACACGTTACTTGAAGTACTACTACTACTACTACTACTACTACCAACATCGACATCACTAAATCTCTCTGAACTACTACTACTACTACTACTACCACTACTACTACTACTACTAACATCGACATCACTAAATTCTCTCGAACTACTACTACTACTACATACTACTATACTACCAACATCAACATCACTAAATTCTCTCGAACTACTTCTACTGCTACTACTACTACTACTACTACTACTAAAATCGACATCACTAAATTCTCTCGAACTACTACTACTACTACTACTACTACTAACATCGACATCACTTATTTCTCTCGAACTACTACTACTACTACTACTATGTTAAACATCGACATCACTAAATTCTCTCGAACTACTACTACTACTACTAAAATCGACATCACTTAATTCTCTCGAACTACTGCTACTTCTACTACTACTACTACTACTACTACATCGACATCACTAAATTCTCTCGAACTACTGCTACTACTATACTACTACTACTACTAACATCGACATCATTAAATTCTCTCGAACTACTACTACTACTACCAACATCGACATCACTAAATTCTCTCGAACTACTACTACTGCTACTACTACTGCTACTAACTACTACAAATACTACTACTACTAACATTGACATCACTAAATTCTCTCGAACTACTTACTACTACTACTAATAACATCGACATCACTAAATTCTCTCGAACTACTACTACTACTACTACTACTGCTACTGCCACTGCTACTGCTACTGCTACTGACATTGACATCTACTCAACATGGAGTCTGGAACACTGACGGGTTCCTCTTGTGAAGCCATTTGTATATACCAATTCCCCTAAACGCTGCCAATACGCCATTATACGGTAACTGTAAGCTACAAACACGTTCAGTAAGTTCTTGTGTCGTCCGGAAGACGTCAATCAAATCGTCTACATACGCCAATGGCGTTTGAGATACGTTACACATAGGTTCAAAGCACGCTACACATAGGTTCAAAGCACGCTACTAATAGGTTCAAGGCACGTTACTCGTAGGTTAAAAATTAAGTTTCGGGTATGCTAAACATTACCTCGACGTGTTTCGACTTATGAGTAACTTACAAGTAACGTGTGGCCGACGTGTGTAAACGATCGCGGAGCTCTCCGAGAACTTATGCCAGCGTATGCGGAACTTGTGAGCCATACGTCGAGTACGTCGTAAAATTTTCAGCATGCTTGAAATTTCACGACGTACTAGACGTATCACGTAATATGCCAGCGTACTTCATTATTTTTCAGCGTGCTCCTAACGTTTACACAACTTACCCATACCGTATTCGACGTGTCCCAGCGTTTTAGACACATTTTTCATAGGTCGGCATACGCTGGCTAAATCGTCAAGGTGTGACTGCGATGTTGACACTTCCAATTTTCAGGCGGTTATGATTTAAATCGCGTGCGGCAGGTTTTTAACAGAGAACGCCACGAGTTCGTCGGCGATATGTGCAGCGCGCTATGACTAAGTTAAACTATCGTTGGGCATAGGTTGTGAACGCCAACAACAGGCTAAGCATTCGTTGGTATAAGTTATCTTTAACACAACGAAACGTTCTGTGCCCGATACTAATACGTTATGCATACGACCAACACGTTATGAATACGACCAAAACTTTAAAAAAAACTCAAAACTTCAGCGTTCGCCAACGTTTTACGTGCATTTTTATACGTTGCGATTCCTGGCTAAAACGTCAAGGTGTGACAGGGCCTACAGACAGACAGACAAACAAACAAGCAGTCATAGACTGGTATTTACGAAATAGTCAACTTGACCTCTGACCTTGTCTAATAAAAGCTGTCTCTAGAGAAGGTAGTGACGCAAACCAGAAGTTTCTATGATATTCTGCACAAAACCATCAAAAATCGAATGTTTGACCTCACTGTGACCTTGATCTTTCCACGATTTTGACCAAAATCAAATCAGCGCAAGCCATCACCTCCTGAATCACGTGTGTAATTTGACATTGGTAGCTTCTTCCGTTCTCGAGTTATAGTGCCTACAAACAAACAAACACACACACAAACAAAGGACGGAAGTCATCAATATACTTACGAAATCTAAAGATTTCGTAAGTAACAAGCAGTCATAGACTGATACTTACGAAATCGTCAACTTGACCTCTGACCTTGTCTAATAAAAGCTGTCTCTTGAGAAGGTAGCGACGCAAACCAGAAGTTTCTACGATGATTCTGTACCAAACCTCTCATAAAACATCCGATTTTTACCAGAATTTCGACAACCGAGTGGTAAGCATACATAACCATTATCAAAATTGAAGACAGGATTGAAATTGACTTTAAAACGAGAGCGTAATGCTGTGTGTTACAATCCCCCTCATTAGCATAATCTTCAGTTATCCTCAGACACGACACCTGACATAAATCTCATAAAACATCCGATTTTTACCAGAATTTCGACACCGAGTGTTAAGCATCCTTACCGTTACCAAAAGTGAAAACAGAATTGCGATCTGAGTTAAACGAACTCTTAACGTCGACCCGAAGCAAAAATCTCCATTCTCCAAGCCATTATTTAATATTATTTTATCAAAGTCACAAAACCGTAATATTCGCCATCACCAACAATCTTTACATAATCCGACGGCTTAGCGAGTCAGGCATGGGACATAACCTTTATTGGATAAAAAAAATGACTTTTAAACACCATCTTATCGAAAACACAGTCAGCGCGCACACGCAATCCTTTACGTGACTCAACGCCGCGTCTGCTTGAGCGCGCTGCACCACGTGACGAGCCGTGACGCGCGAGTGAAATATTTTTTATACAATCTTAAAACGTCTCCAAAACATCCGATTTTACCAGAATTTTGACAACCGAGTGTTAAGCGTCCTAAGCGATCGCAAAAACCGAAGACAAAATTAAAATTCGAAGTTAAAACGAACTCGTAACGTCGAGCGAAGCAAAAATACTCCATTTCTCCACATGAATTTACGGAATTATGTTTGACCTCACTGTGACCTTGACCTTTGACCGATTTTGACCAAAATCTAATCAGTGCTAGCCATCACCCTCCTGAATCACGTGGTGTAATTGACATTGGTAGCTTCTTCCTTCTCGAATATCGTGCCTACAAACAAACACACACAACACAAACACACACACAAACAAACAACACACAAACAAGGACGGAAGTCATCAATATACTTACGAAATCTTTAGATTTCGTAAGTAACAAGCAGTCATAGACTGGTACTTACGAAATCGTCAACTTGACCTCTGACCTTGTCTAATAAAAGCTGTCTCTAGAGAAGGTAGCGACGCAAACCAGAAGTTTCTACGATGATTCTGTACCAAACCATCAAAAATCGAATGTTTGACCTCACTGTGACCTTGACCTTTGAACGATTTTGACCAAAATCTAATCAACGCTAGCCATCACCTCCTGAATGCATGTGTGTAATTTGACATTGGTATCTTCTTCCTTCTCGAGTTATCGTGCCTACAAACAAACACACACACAACACAGGACGGAAGTGATCAATATACTTACGAAATCTAAGATTTCGTAAGTAACAAGCGGTAGGTGACAAGGGATTCACTAAATCGAAGCGCTGGTTACGATGCTTTTCATTCTGACCGATCCACCGAAGAAGATTCATTGCCAAGACGTATTGGTTCACATACATTGTTCCTCTGCCTGGCAAGATTTTTCCTATTGCGTATTTTCCAACTGGCACTCCTCATAAAAAATGACGTAAATAGACACCTATTTTTGAAGGACTACCATTTGAAAAATAATCGTTTGCTGGTTTGTGCTGTGGAGCCTCATTGCAGACAACACACACACACACACACACACACACACACACACAAAACACCCGAACTAAACTTCTCTCAATGCTCTTGTTTGACCACACTTCCTGAGCCACACAATATTTTTCATAAGCCACGCCCACTTTCCAACGCCACTCCCACTTTTCATCAACCACGTCCACTTTCCCTAAGCTCCGCCACTTTCCTAAGCCCCTCATAAAAAATTAGGTGAATAGACACCCGATTTTTGAAGGACTACCATTTGAAAAATAAAACCTCAATCAAAAATCGGCTCGAGTAAAATTTTCTAAACATCTCGAAGTGTTTAATTCCGAAGTCTCGTTTCCTACATTCAAAACTGAAGGACAAGTATTGAAAATACTGTACGCGTTTTTTCGGCCGCTGTACAGCAATGGTTGGTTGCTGCAACGAAATTCAAACGCGCAATTCCAGCCCAATGGCACATGTTCGCCAAGTTTACGAAATCGGTTCGCTGGTTGTGCTGTGGAGCCTCGCGTTGCAGACACACACACACACACACACACACGGAAAACCCGACAATAAGGGATATCTAGCATATATAGCGAATCCAACAAACAGACAAACAAGTGGTGCAGGCACAACAAATCCCGCCATTTAAGGCATAAAGTTATTTTGGGGATCAAATTTAAATTTGATACATCCTTAACCTGAATGTGATTATAAGGAATAGAAATAGGAATATTTTAGTCTTAGTTTGAAGTCAATTAAACCATTTTTGACGAAGTTATGACCGTAAAATGATTTTGACCTTTCAAGGCCATTAAGGTCAAAGTTCATGGTGTCAAATGAAAGCCAATAAAGGACTTGATATACGTCTTCCATAGTAAACACGCATATTCCAACCTTTTTTGATTTATAATGAAAATATGTAATTTTGACCGATGACCATGACCCCAATACTTCGGACCCTACCGATCTTCACAATATGCATTTTTCACTATAGGAATGGGTAGGATAATAAGTGACAAATAGAATAAGGTTCACTATAAGCTTAGTTTGAAGTAAATCAAATCATTTTTGACGAAGTTATGAGTGAAAAACGATTTTGATCTTTTCGTGACCTTGACCTTGACCTTTGATCCAATTGGACCCAAAAGTTAATGGGGTCGTCCAAGGTTCATTGCCCACCTGTGGATTAAATTTGATAGTGTTTGCCAAAGCCGTTTTGCCGTAAAGTTGCGAACAAACAGACAAACAAACAAGCAGTCATAGACTGGTACTTACGAAATCGTCAACTTGACCTCTGACCTTGTCTAATAAAAGCTGTCTCTAGAGAAGGTAGCGACGCAAACCAGAAGTTTCTACGATTGATTCTGTCCAAACCATCAAAAATCGTAACGTCGACCGAAGCTAAAATCTCCATTTCTCCACGCAATTATTTTATATTATTTTATCAAAGTCACAAAACCGTAATATTCGGCATCCACCAACAATCTTTACATAATCCGACGGCTCAGCGAGTCAGGCATGCGACGATAACCTTTATTGGGATAAAAAATGACTTTTAAACACCATCTTTTATCGAAACACCGTCAGCGCGCACACGGAAAACCTTTACGTGGGTCAACGACGCGTCTGCTCGAGCGCACTGCATCACGTGACGACCCGTGACGCGTCGAGTGAAATATTTTTTATACAATCTTAAAATGTCTCCAAAACATCCGATTTTTACCGAAATTTCGACAACCGAGTTTTAAGCGTCCTAAGCGATCGCAAAAACCGAAGACAAAATTAAAATCGAAGTTAAAACGAACTCGTAACGTCGACCGAAGCAAAAATACTCCATTTCTCCACATGAATTTACGGAATTAAGTTTGACCTCACTGTGACCTTGACCTTTGACCGATTTTGACCAAAATCTAATCACGGCTAGCCATCACCCTCCTGAATCAGTGGTGCAATTTGACATTGGTAGCTTCTTCCGTTCTCGAGTTATGTGCCGACAAACAAACACACAAAACACACAAACAACACACAAACAAACAACACACAAACAAACAAAACAAACACACAAACAGAAACGGAAGTGATCAATATACTTACGAAATCTAAACAGACAACAAACCAGACGATTACAATATCCCGCTCGCTCCTCCTCCGGGGGGGGCAGGATAAAAAGGTTAGGATATGCGTGTTTACTATGGAAGACATATATCAAGTCCTTTATTGGCTTTCATTTGACACCATGAACTTTGACCTTACGTGGCCTTGAAAGGTCAAAATAATTTTAACTTCGTCAAAAATGGTTTAATTGACTTCAAACGAAGACTAAAATATTCCTTATTCTATTCCTTATAATCAACATTCAGGTTAAGGATGTATCAAATTTAAATTTGATCCCCCAAAATAACTTTATGCCTGAAATGGGCGGGATTTTTTGTGCCTGGTTCTTATTGTTATTAGCATGCCCTCTGCACAGCGGGAATAGAGTTTTACAATCGCGCGCGTGTGTGCGGTCCATAACCTTTTTCACCATTTTGAGCTTTTGTCATGAAATTTTCAACAAACCTTCATAATGAGAATATGGAACAGATTAATTAATAATTGGGTCAAAATATCAAAAGGAAAATTCACAGTAAGTACAAATAGGTCTCATTAGCCTGTCCGCCACGCATCAGCATGAGACTGCCAGGTTTTGGAATCGCTTTTGTTATCTTTGTTAATTCACCATTTAAGCTTCGGTGTGTGTGTGTCCTGTCCAGGCCATAACTTTTTTTTTTTTTAAACCATTTGGCCTTTTGTCATCAAACTTTCAACAAACCTTTATTATGAGAATATAAAGAACATTAATTAATAAATTTTACATTTTTTTTTCGCTGTCGTTTTCGAAAAGTTTAGTTCATGTACAAAGTGGATGCAGACAGGCTTTGCATTTTGAGATGCCTTCTGGCTGTTGTTGTTTTGTTTATCATTATAATAATTATTATTCACCCCCAACTGGGCTTCAGCCCAGCTGGGGCCATATTTTATTACTATTGTGGACCATCGCTCCATACAGAGAGTCAGTTCTGTAGAAACAGTTTAGTGGCCAGGGTTACAAACCTATATGGGTCACCACTCTGGTGCAGGATACACCGAGTGTGAAGGAAGTCATAAGTTATTCAGAGCATCAGCGATAACTCGCCGACTCTTCACAAAAGACACCGTGGGATCTTTAACACCCACCAAATAATGCTGGCAGACAGGACACCCAGTTTAATGTCCATCTCAGGGAAAGCACACACATTGATGAATCACCCTGAATGCAAAACACTCAGATGACAGTTTATAGCTGCGTTGAGATTCAAACCCAGATAGCTTGCAGGCGAGTCTGCATACCTCGATACTATCCTGCCATCCCTCTAAGACCTTGGCGACATAAAATTGAGAATTTTGTGAGAAGATTGTTATCGTTTCCAGTATTTTCATTATGGCAGCAAGTAGCCATACAATGTTCGATTCTCGAAATTTGAAGCTCCACTAAACTAACATGTCAAATCCATCTATTTTTTTTATTGAACCCTCAATCCAGCCACTGCGTGGATTTGACAATTTATGTAACAGAGAGCATCCTGTACGAGGTCAAATCATTTTGTCTGGACTGACAGTTTCTGGGAGTCTTAACAAGTCAAAAGAGATTTTCCAAATGCACAATGCTCCCAAACTCTTAAACTATATACGAAAAAATGATGGATTTAAATATAAAAAAACAACACAAATTCCAATTCCCCCCACACCACCTCCTCCTCCTCCTCCTCGTGTGGATTAAATAGAAGGCCAAGTACCTCAGACGTGCGGCTGTTAATCTGGCAGAAAATGATTTGGTCCACCCAAGTTAACATTCTCATGCATGGGCAGGCAAAGAAGACAAGTGACAACAGAAAGATGTGAAAGGTCAAAGCATCAGGAAGTGTAGGGTAAGTGGTTGCATCAAATAATGAAATAAAAGTAGGCTCAGCATCATCAGCTGTGACAATGTACGAGTCAGTGGTAAATGACTTTTGAAGAAATTGCACAAAATTTATTTTGGCTTCCATCACAGTGGCCTTCAAGTTCCAAGTGCAATATCTCTCTGGCAGATAGTTAATGTACAGAGGGATGTTTAAACAACGACTGCCAGCCAAAGTCGAAAGAATGCCACGAAAACAGAGGGTCCATGTGTAATTAATCGTGCTCTTTCATGCATTTTGATTTTCCACTGATATTTACTGTTCTTCACAATGTTTGCTCAATGCATAATTGGATTTTTATAGAATTCCCTCGTTCATTCCTCCTTCATCCAAATTAGCTCTCACTTTTTGCTATGTGTTGTTTAATGTAAAGGGTCGATGAAAATATTTTCTGACATGTGCGAATACAACACAAGAAAAACCTGAAAATATTTTGTGATACGACAATTTCAACCTCTTTTTATAAATGACACAAATAAAGTGAAGCAATAACGACTAAATTATTGAAAGCCAATTGTATGCCTGTTTAAAATGCATGGCAAGATGCGTTTTGGAAGTCACACCAGGGAAGTAGATTTTGTAATGGTTAGACTATGGCATACTATACGGAACAGGTAGATCATGGATGAAATCAACGGAACATTGATCGAGGTATGCTAATTACCAAGGGAGGCAGGGAGAAACTGACGATTCGGGAGTTAACCCTCTTCTGTTCTGTTAATGCCCAAAATATCAGCTCTTTCTTGCTTCCCAGGGTGGTTCGCATACCTCGATCAAAATTTTGCTGATTCCATCCATTGTTGTACGCAGATCGACCAACACGAGCCTTCACGAGCAATAAGTTTTTCATTATACTGCATGGCATAATAGGGTTATGCCTGGTGTTGGCTCAATGGTTAGGGTGGTGGGCTTGGGATCCTCTGATCCTGAGTTCAAACCCCACTTCGCTGTTGAATTAATACCAGGTGGGGTTGACTCTGCCTGTCATTCTTCCGAGGTCGGCAAAATGAGGGCCAGCTTGCTGGTATACTGTGTCGGAGTGGCGACCCGTCCAGGATTGTGTCCAATAGCCAAGGAGTCTGCTTTGGCAGCACGAATGCTCTGCACAGAGTATGGTCCCAATTGATGGATGGATGGATGGATAATAGCGTTTACTGTTTGGCATAACAGGGTATAGTGCATAGCATAATAAGGTGTACTGTATGGCAAGATCAAACTGTAACAGGCCATTATAAATTGAAGAAAGTCATTTCTGCAGTATTCTGAAAACATTGTTTCATGACTGTGAGGTGCTTTATCTACAATGTTGTGCTTGTTGTCATTTACCACTTTGTAAATATGTAAAAATTTCAAAAGTTGAAATTAACGTTACACTTGGAAAATTCAAGTAATTGTGTAATAAAATTGTGAAAAGATTACTTTGAACAAGATTCTAGCAATATTAATCGATGGATGACACATTTTACTTCGACTTAAAGCATTGATAAAAAGCACTAACAACCACAACCACTAAAATACAGGTTTCTCCATCTTGGAAGGAATAAAATGCAAGAATTATTGAGCCATCAAGTCAGAATGTTTTTGTCAAGCCAAAATCTCATGAAGTTTACACTTATCAAAAGCTCATCGGGAAAGAAGCACAATTAACAGAACAGTATTATGCTTTTCAATCAACCATAAAATTAACAATATGTGGTCATACTGCAATGATTATTTGTGAGAAAAAAAAAATGCACATTGATTCAGCTTGTTGTGATTCATTGGAAACTCTCTCTCTCTCTCTTCTCTCTCTCTCCTCTCCTCTCTCTCTCTCTCTTCTCTCTCTCTCTCTCTCTCTCTCTCTCTCTCTCTCTCTCTCTCTCTTCTCTCTCTCTCACCTCACTCTCACTCTTCTTCTATCTCTTCTCTTCCTCTTCTCTCTCTCTCCTCTCTCTCTCTCTTATCTCTATATCTCTATCTCTATATCTCTATCTCTATCTCTCTCTATCTCTCTCCCTCTCTCCTTTCCCGAGATCATTGTTCTACCAATGTGAGAGGCCCACCTGTGAGACTGTGCAAACGGAGTTCTTTAAGGCCACTGCGAGGGCGTCTACGACGCAGACGTGAGCTTTTGTGGTAGTTAACAAAGACGGAGAGGGCATACATGCCATTGAACAGCTTGGTTCCACGGATGATACGCAAGTTTTCCAGCGGCAAGAAGTCAAACTCGTTGAGGCTAATGAGAACATAGCCCGAAACCTCACGAATAGACTGTGGGTGGTTGGAAGAAGACAATGGAATAAGGTTGGGGGTTCACTGCAGTACACATTTTTAGGTCATGCTATGAATTGGTGGATGAAATTTGAACAATGTAAAATATCAACATCTTTGTAACATCAACATCAACATAACAAGCATCAGCATTAATCCCCTGCTGTAACTTTCGAAGAGCATGGAAGGACAAGGTAAAGAAAAATGGTAATGAGTTCAAGTTGGTCTTTCATTGGCATTCCAACATTTTCCCTCTTGGCTTTTCTTATGCCTAACTTTCTCCGATTAGGAGAAAGCATTTTGTTGGCCTCCTGAGCTAAGGCATTGATTCAAAATCCCAAGGAACCATAAGCATCTCCTCCTGCAAATGACTCGAGTTGTCTTTGAAAAGTTGAACAATGTGTGTTGTAACTCATTAGAAACAGACTAATGATTGATGGGAAAATGTAAGAGCAAGTAAATTGGGTTTCTACCATTACCATCTCAGCTTAAAATCCATAAACAATTTATGATTAACTCCTCAAATAATTATTTTGTCTCAAAATATAATGAGATGAAATTTCTCTTTATCAACAGTGCCAAAAAACGATATCCTGCCCAATTGGCATTGAGAATCGGTCATCTTTCCTCCATAAAACTTGGTTAATAAATGAATCCAAGGCGTCAACTCAAACATACTGTATGACTTTTCTGGCTCAATTTCACTCTTTGATGGCCTTGAAGTCTCTGTTTTCACAAAAAGTTGAATGGAATGCCACTTTAAATCAATATTTAGAACATGCCCAAGCCAATGGTCTTCATCATGAAGTCGGAAAGACTTCCTTTATAAGGATGGCAGAGACATTCCATATGTTAAATAAAACACAATTCCTCAAAAAAAAAATTTCTACCAAGATACATAGTAATCTAGATAATAAAGCAGGAGTGTGTCTGTCTGTCTTTCTGTCCCCAACTACTCCCTCAGTTTTTGGGCAAGCCCCACCAAACTTTCTGGGGAACCTTTTGGGGTACCAGTAGGTGTCTTAAGGTGGTGGTAAATTTCATAAATTTCTCAATACAATGATTTTGAATTTCCACCTGTACGAAGCTTCTCTTTCTCTCTGTCTGTCTGTCTGTCTATTTGCATGTGGAAGTTTTGCAGTTTTGCCACTTTCTGCATGTGGAAACATTCGCTGGTTTGGTAAACCATCGTCATTGTTATCAGCTTCATAATCATCATCATCATTAAAGGTGCATCGATTTTTTACAGTACTACCCCAAAGTTTTGGGGTCAGCCGCACCAAATTTTCTATGCACTTTTATGCAGGGTCCCTGCAGTCACACCTGGATTAACAACGGTGCCCAAGGAGCACAGGCTGCAGGCCCTTCATCTTGATGGGGGGGGGGGGGGGCATGGGGGTGGGCTCAAACTTGACCTTTATTCATCATGTATCAGCGAACTGCCATGCTAGAAGTACATCAGCAACCTTAAGCTAGCGATATTTCCTGGAAACACCTTCGTATTAAGCCATATTTGCATACATGATAATTGGATGGTTCTGAGTAGGCAATTAATTCGGAAAATGTAATAGCAAAGCATTTTCTCACCATAGGTTGTAATTATTACTTATTAGCACCGCAAATGTGGTGAAGGACTGTAGGTCCATTCACAAAACAATTTCCCTCTCCCACTTCTCACGTCTTCCTCAATCTCACGAGAGTTCCCAAGTTCCTGATTCCTACTCCCCCCTCCCCCACATTTTCAGCTTTCACCGATTTCCTCACGACTCAGTCCAGTCTCCGGCTCTCAGTGATTCACTGGCAGTGCACCAAGATGCTTCTGGTGGGGGTATAGAGACCATTCATGGGGAGCAGCAGCCCTGATAATATAGGAAAGTGCTAAATGTGTGATCCCAGCTAACACACCGACTTTGGGCCAAAGTTGGGTCGACGTCGGCCCCGACATTAGGCTGATGCGATTTTGTCCTAGCGGGTCAATGCCATCCCACCATCGGCTGGTGACATCATCGCTTTTATAAGCAATTGCAAACATTGACCTGACATTGGCAAATAGACATCGTGGATAGGTGTGGATACAGTACCCACAGCCTTAGGGTGTCTTAATCCGACCCTGCTGCACATGCCCTAAAGTGGGTAGGTAGGAGTTTTCACAAAATTTCTCCAAACATTGTTTGTTTTTTTGAAATTTTGGGCTCCCAGCCATGCATACCAGGGGTACCTTGCTCGTAAACCTATAAAGTACCTCTAAGTTGTCTGCAGAGGATTTCACATCCACAAACACTCATGAAACTCTTGGACAGCATCACTCAGCTACAAAACTGACAGACCCAAAATCAGCTCATTGGTAATTCACCTTCTTATTCTTCTTCTGTTCAGACACCCTTACTCAAAATGGCTTAAGCTCAGTACTTTTATTAAACATGATTATACTGCATCGTACAGTTGGAATTAGGTCCATGACTATTCAAAATTTTCATAATTTGAAAGGATTTCATAAAGTAGGCGAAGCAGCATACCTACGCATAGTAGAATGAAGGGCCAAGAGCTGCAGGTGTGACAATGCTTGCCAATCAGCTTGGTGGGACGGGCACGTGGCTTCATGTCTGTACTTAAAGTCTGACTACTGTGCAGTCTTCACATCCTTTGTGTTCCTCTGTTCATGTTCAACCAGCGGTTTCAATGACAAGATATTTCATGGTGCAATCAAAATAAATTTCTCCACCATGTTCAGAATTTTAAAAAAGTACAGAAACGGTGAATAAAAAACATTTTACAAATGGTAAAAAGATGTAGGGGTCGTATGCCAAAAAGTATGCAAACAAGGTAGAGGGATGGTCACAATAAATTATCATGTGGAACCATCAATACATCTTTCTTCCCATTAGTTATGGGACACAGTCATGCAAGTCAGTGGGGGACTGTGTGTGTGTGTGTGTGTGTGTGTGTGTGTGTGTGTGTGTGTGTGTGTGTGTGTGTGTGTGTGTGTGTGTGTGTGTGTGTGTTGTTTTTTTTGTTTTTTATTTCACTGGTCAATGGACAGTCAACAATTATTGTTCAAGGAAAGATGTTGGGTTGGTTTCACAGGATCATTTCTTGTGACTATCCATACTTTGTTTGCATAATTTTTAGTAAACCATTCATACACCCTTTTCCATTTGTAATTTATTATTTTGGGCTGCTTATAATGACATGCCATGTAGTTATGCTTGTCCACTACATTTATCTCGGAGTTATGTGCTCCAGTCAATGAATACTGAGGATACATTTTAAGCATGTCATCGCAAATGCCATCAGTTCTGTCTCCTCTGCTTTCCCAATAATACGGCACTTTCAAAATGACATGATCCACCAGAAATATGCTCAGCGTGCGTGCACAGAAATCCCTAGCAATGGGGGTCATCAGGCAGCCGAACGTATATTGTGTATGCTAGATAAGAATTGTTACCTAAAATGGCGAACAAAGCTTCTAAAACTAGAGGGGAGCGACTCGGTAGAGTGCAAAACACCGCGCCAATACTGCTGGGTCACTTAATGAACCTGATATCCTATTCATTGTAGGTCAAAACGGATCAGACTCTACTGAACCACGATTGAATAAACTAAACTAGATCGACGCGCATGTAGAAATGCCAAAAAATAAAATCGAATTTTTTTGAAAAAAAAGTTGCAAATTTCTGTTTTTTTTTCTCTAACGGCCATAGCGGCCATATTGGACTTTGGACCAAGTCCAAAATCTAATGGCATGATCCTTGGACCATACCTAACCCCCACCAAGTTTCGTCGAAATCCGTCAGGAGTTTTTTCCGTAATACTGTTCACAAAAAACAAACAAACAACAGAAGGGGTGAAAACAGTAACCTCCGCATCTTCGATGGTGGAGGTTAATAAAGCTGAAAATAGTTGGAAACGTACAGCAAGAAGGGGATGCATCTCTGCACAAACACATAATTTTGCACTAAATGACAATGTATCACACGTATAACCTCAGCCGCTGCGGTTTTACAGGCCCATTCCTGTTTTACAGATTCTAAAAGATGCGACAAAACTCATCTATCTATAATTCCAGCATCTCTGTGTGTCTGTGTGTGTGTGTGTGTGACCGCTGTTTCTCGACAACCTCTGGTCCGATCTAATTGAAACTTGCCAGGTATATGCTGCGGGACTGAGGATGTGCCTTTTCAAGGTTTGATATTAATCAGACAAGTGGTTCCAATTATGGCATTTATTTACCAAACAATGGAAGACACGTTGTGCGTGGGCGTGGCCGATGGGGAAGGGAACTCAGCCGCGTTCCCATTACGGGTTACAGTACGGGCTTCGAGAGTGTGACTCGTGTATTCTAATAATTTCTCGATTTCTTATGCGCATTTATAGATAAACAATGCCCATCCAGTCGTCGTTTACGAGAGTGAAGGAACGGCCTTGTGGTTGTTGTTTCTGGCACGCGGTTGAAGTTTTTTTTTTTGCATGTACGGCCACGCACGTACGGGCATGTGAGAGCGAGGAACGGCCTGTGTGGTTGTTTCTGCATGCGTTTGAAGTTTTTGTTTTGTTTTGTTTGCACCTACGGGCACGCACCTACGGCATGCACTAGTACCTTCAAATCCAATTCTATATCACATGTTCCTATTCATTCTCTTATGGAGTCTGGCTAAAAGATAAACATGGATAGCAGGTGCTGGCTGGTGAGGACAAATCAGAACGTGCAGGAAGCTGGTGGACTCTCAGTGGTGTTATAGAGCTCGTGATTAAAACAGACTTTGGACAGTTCAACTAAAGAACATGTTGTAGCAGCTGTTCACAAAGATAACAGCTACTTCACATCATAGACAGTTACGAAACAGGACTTCCTTGCACTTTGCTCTCAACATTGGCCAGACTTCTCCTATAACAATGGAATATCTTCTGACACCTCTGATTTAACCAAGGTTCATGGATAAAAATCGAGACTACTTTGCATAACACAAGTCTAATGGAGTCAGGAACACAAAGTAAACTTGCAAAAGATATTGTTATTTCTGTTTTTATTGTTATTGGTATGCTTTTATATACAACTAGCAAATACAACCCGTCGGAGTCAGGCAAGAGAAGCAGCGTGAGGGGAGGGCAAGGGAAGGTAGCATAGGGGAGGGCAAGGGAAGGCAGCATGAGGGGAGGCAAGGGAAGGCAGCATGAGGGGAGGGCAAGGGAAGGCAGTGTGAAGGGAGGTCCCTCCGACATAACCACTGTCCAGATGACAGGTATAGTAAGGGTGTGGTGAAAATGAGGGGGGGTGGACAGAGGGGTGGAGGAGCATGGAGATCGGGGAGCGAGGAGGGGTGGGGAATGAAGGAGGGTGGAGCGAGGAAGGAGGGGGAGCAAGGAAGGAGGGGTGGGGAAAGAGAAGCAGCATGAAGAGAGGGAAGGTAAGGCAGTGTGAGGGAGGGTCCATCCGGAAATAACCACCTCCAGATACATATGGAGATACCACTATCTGGACATAACCACCATCCGGATACATGCAGAGATGACCTCTATCTGGGCATAACCACCATCCAGATACGTTTGGAGACAGAGAGAGAGAGAGAGAGTGGGGAGAGGAGAGGAGAGGGGAGAGAGAGAGAGAGAGATGAGAGAGAGAGAGAGAGAGAGAGAGAGAGAGAGAGAGAGAGAGAGAGGAGAGAGAGAGAGAGAGAGAGAGAGAGAGAGAGAGAGAGAGATTGAGGGGAGGTGGGAGAGATGAAGGAGTGGAGAGAGAGGGGGTGGGAGAGAGAGAGGGACAGGGAAGCGAAAGAGGCAGAGGGGAGAGAGATGAGAAAGGGGAGGGGGGTGGAGGGACAAGAGGGGTGGGGGGGGGGTGATTCTAGCAGATGTGACATCCAGTTTAACGGCACTCACACTGATGAATCACCCTGCCTGTGAAATACTGGGATGACAGTTTATAGCTGGGTCTGTATTCAAACCCAGGCTAGGCAGCTGAGAGCAAGCATGCATACTCTAAGCTATCCTGCATAATGTTGACAAATGCTTCAATTTTATTTTCTTTTTTTTCTTTTTATTAATGCCGAAGTGACTGCAGAACAACGTGGGGCCATTGCAGGCAAGTGGTCCCTGAACATTGTTCAAATCGATCGACATACAGTATTCAGTAAGAGTGTGAATATTGTAGAGCACGCGCCAAGTGTCTTAAGCACTCCAACAAAATGGTTGATAAAGAATGGCTCGATTGGCATGCGATTAGCAATGACCCGAACCATCCTATTAAACACACACCTCCCGGATATGCCCGAAATATCAAATATGTCTGAAATGCACAAATTAACTTATATTTTTAGCAGTTAGAACTCCTGTCAAGTTCAATTCTGGAGCTAAAATTTTGTAATTCGGCTTAGTTTAAGAGATTCTTGAGGTTATAGCATGTGCAGAAATGAAATAAAACAACAGACACTGGCGTTTCCCGGCATTTATAAGCATTGCAATGTACCCAGCGAATCATAGATTTGATGAACAGGCATTTGATAATATGAGTGAGGAAAGTGAAAAAAACAAACTATCATCGTTAAGAAATTGTTGCATCTGTTCCAAGTCAAGGCATGGTTGAGCAGGCCATAAAACATGGCAGCTTCAGACCCAAGCAAGTTATCCCAGGAAAAGCCTGAAGACCCCATAGAGCGCAGTGGCCACGGATGGTGCCTGATAAAGTATAAAATTAAATAAGACCATTATCTTCAAAAGTGGTGTTTTAATTAACCCAAACACACAAATTTCACTCATACACTCCCTTGGAGTTCCCTTCGTATACATGCAAAGTTTCAGGCTGCTCGGTTTCATGGTTTTAGCGTTCTCGACACACACACACACACACACACACTCACATGTTTATTATTATTGACAGCGTTCTACATATGCAATTATGACGTCATAACGATGACCTATGATGTCAAAAAAAAAAATCAAACTCATTCCCAATGAGGAGTACTTGCTACGTACCAAGTTAAAAAATTTCCTTGGTGCGGTTTCAGAGATACAGAAATCCAAACTTTTTCCGTTTTCCAATATGATTGCCACACCACGTGATCTCTGATGTCATAATTATCATTGAAACATTCTATATGAGTATTCGTACCAATGATGAAAAATTTGTCTCAATCCGACATCGGTTGCGGAGAAAAACATGAAAGTTCTGTGCGGACAAACAGACAGACAACAGACAAACAAATGGACTCAAATGCAATACCCTCTCCTTTGGTGAGGGTAAAATGAAATAGAATACAAAATAGACTGACCAAACACAACGGAAAATCGGCCATCCTGCCTGCAGGGCCGAACAAACGCAGGAAAAGCACATGAAGATAAACCTCGTGAAACCTCATAAGTTAGGAAATAAACCAATGTCACCCTTAGGGTGACCCGTATCTTGCCAAAGGTGACACGTGTGACTTCTTTAAGGTCACACTGAGGTGAACAGAGCTGCTATCCACCAGGAGCGACTCCTTGAGGAATATCGCCTACAGAGATTCCGATGAGAATCGTTCTACAGAGTAACCATGAAAAATATGCGTTTGCCTCATAACGTCACCAAATGACGTCATAATGTCTCAAGCTTGACATATCTAGAAAGCACTCATCGAGGTGTTCAATTTGAGGTACTACACGATATGGTACCTAAGATTTCAAAATTTGACCTTGGGGTCAAAATATTTCGACCTTAGGCGCTAACCATGAAGGTCAAGGCCAATCGCCACCAAAGACTAATCAGCTGAGCGCCAGACCATATACTACATCCCATAAAGTTTGGAGATGATTCGATTAAAATTACTCAAAAAATAAGGGGTTCGGCGACCTCCATGATTTACCGCAAAGTGACCTTGACCTTGACCTTGACCTTTATGTGTTGCTGAAGGGTATTGTAATAATACTATGATATGTGTACCCACAAGAGTTTCCGATGAGAATTGTGCTCTACAGAGTGATATAAGGTGAAAAATCCAATGATTACAGACAAACAAAACAAACAAAAAAAACTTACCAAGTAACAGATCTTGCAAAACCGAAGTTTTGGCAAGATAATAATGAGACTCAAAAGCAACTTACCTTTGTCAAAGGGAGAAACACGGTGGTGAATGATTTCAAAATGTAAAAATATCAATAATAAATCACAAAACACTGTCGATTGAATAAGGATGCAGCAACGGTTTGTACAACGCTCTCAAAAGGCAGAAGACGCACCTCACAGATCACATGATATTTCGTTGGAAGAAAATAATTCGTAATTCAAAAATCATGTAAAGTAAGAATAAAATACTTATCATTGTCAAAGAAATCGAATCACTGATCCGATTTGAAAGATCGTAAAATCTTTTTTCTCAACACTAAGTTGAGAAAAAAAACTCAAGAAGTAAATGAGAAAACAAGATGGTAAAAGCACATAGAAGTGTTCAAAATAACTTGAATACTTCACAAATGACTCAGGACATTCCTCCGGAGATGATGTACCTTGAATGGATTATGCCATGTGCAAATTACGAATGATACAAGACAAAATACAACCACTGGTCCATTGGACCCGAGCCATGCAGTCTCGGGGCAGCATTCTTATTAAATAGAAATAAATTATTCCCGTTAAACTGAACGGCATAAAAAAAAAAACATTAAACCACAGAAATGTAAAAAATTGCCTTGAGGGATGCAGGAATGGCATACAAATAGAAATTGAAATAAAAACGTTATGCACATCAATAAAATCAGTTGGGTCTATTAGGACACTGCCTATGCATGCTGGGGTCAAGACAGATGCAGATAAAGTTGAGAAAGTGCAGAAGAGGGCCACTAAAATAGTTCCAGAAATCGAGTTTCACCACCAAGATAGGCTGAGGATCTTGAATCTACACTCCCACTCCTACAGGAGGAGAGAGTGATATGATTATTGTACATCAGATTCTTCATGGGCTGATCAGGATCGATTGTCATCATTTCTTCAAGCCAACTACACATACTTCAACTGGAGGTCATTCAAGAAAGTTAGTTAAGGAGAGGATCGGACTAGTCATGAGGAAGCGCTTTTTTTTTTTGGAGCAGTAGAGTGTGGATGACTGGAACAGTCTTCCACAGAAAGTCGTTGAAGCCAAGATGACAAATGATTTTAAGTCTAAATTAGACAAGCACCAGTGGAATGAGTGCTTCCACCTTCCATAAGTCTGCTCTTCTCAAGAATGTGAAAACTATATTCAGTATTCCAACGATGAAAAGACCGGGGATTTACAGGATCACCTTCTTCCCCGAATCCAATGAAGATGATGATGATGATGATGATGATGATTAATGCAACTATGAATAACTGCTTTAACTATGTGAGGATCTCTTTGGTACTCCTCAGCACCACAACACCATTGTTCATATTTAGGAGGATGGGGGGATGGGGTGGGGGTAGTAGCTCTATGGACTGTGAGGGCTGTTATAAATGTATATATTATTGTTTTGTTCTGGGACCACAAGAAAATTATACTATATTTAGCATCTATTTGTAAAAGGAGAAGCGTCCGTCCATGCGTGTGTTTATGTGTGTTGTATCCACTGCCGCTGTTCACGTGTTCTAATAGGAAAATTATAGGCAACGTCACACCTCTCATCCATGGATATTTCTCCTATTTTCTATATTTCCATGAATCCGATTGGCATTCAGGAACAGAACCATTATTGTTAACCATTTTTAAATTGCCACTTTCGTCTAAATGATGAAAATTATGTTAAAAAGACGATTTGAATCACAGGTTTTGCGCTAGCAACAGCAGAACAAAAGTGCTCGGCGAGCAGAACTGAGTCCCTGAAAATGCACACACAGCACATGCACAAAGGCCATGTTAGCATTCATACATCATATTGAAAGTCACTATTGTCTATATCTCACAGTCAAAGAGGGCCCTTAAAATTATCTTAATTACAATTTAATAAATTGTTCTGCAAGTGTCAATGGCCATTTTTATAAAATTCGGTTTAGCTTGCTGAGCATAGAAAGTGCATGAGCTAATCAAACGGAAGACAAAATACTGCATTGGAGTCATCAGAAGGAACTCGAAAAAGTAAAGAGCAAAGATGGAGTCATCAGGAGAAACCTGGATAGGATTCAGGTTTCAGCCGCTGCTCCACAGCCCTCAAACCCATCCAGGCGCAGCAAAGTGAGCCTTACAGAAAAAATTCTGCAAGAATTAACTTCTCCTTAGAGAGATAGATTAGGAAAGAGAGAAATAGAGAGTAAAAGAGATAAAATAAATAAAAAGCAAGAATTAGAATGAATAAGGAGATATGTGAAAAAGTAGAAAGAAATGCGAAGGGAACAAAGAAGAAAGAAGTCAGTAAGAACCCGGACAGATCGATTTCAGCAGTTACTCCCCAGGCTTAAATGCAGCAACATATATTTCTCATGCTTGAATAAGTTTTGGTCGAGGAAACAATGGTAGTGCCGAAGAGTCGACCTCGTAGCCTCACTGACAGATGTCTTCCCTTGAATAAAGATGTACTCGTATCTAGGCATCAATTCAGTCTTTTCTCAACGAATATCCAAGCTGTACATTATACCTACACATTGGATTAATTATTTCCTACAGTATCTAAGGCATGTAAAAGCAGGGTGTACATATATTACATGCATAAACGATGACATTGAGAGAAAAGAGTGCATTACAACATGATTTATAAACACATAAATAGACAATGGAGAACAGTATATAGATTTCAACCTGGGATCCCACCATCATAAGCTATATGCTCTGGAGGCAACAGCAACGGAACCACAAAGGTTGAGGAGACTGCACAAGTAGTAATGCCTGTAATAATGCCTGCATTTGTGAAGTGTAAATTATTCCCCTTGTTAGCATTAACACTCATCCTTTTAGCAGTTGCTTTTACAGTTTCATCTTGCTAAATTACTTTTTTTAAACACAAATCTAAATAAATAATGTATCCCTACCTCACCACAATACTAGTGAGAAAGCAAATTGTGACACATCCCCTTTATCATCAAGCTGGTGTTACTCGTTCTCTTCCGTGGTGCAAGAAGACTCAACATTTCATCATTCGGTGAGATTAAGAGAACAGTTAGCTGCTCGACCTGATCGGCCATCTGAGGCCAAATTTCGAGAGCTCCCCCTCTCAGAGTGTTGCAAACCTTTACCTGAAGGTGTGAGACACATGGTGTCAGGAGTTTTGCATCGTGTCTCAAGTCGGATTTTATCCCATAATGTGGCAATTGGATTTCAGAATTGTAACATCATCGAATGATGTTTAAAAAAGGAATTTGAGAACTTGAATAAATTTGTTCATTCTGAAAGTTGTCGCGTTAAATAACCATGGAGGCTGAAGGAGTTGCACCAGCAGGTGTGTAATATTAAGACGGAGTTGGAGGAAGTTCCAGTAGATGGGAAGGTTCATGATAGTAAGGTTCGACCAACTACATACAGTACATCGCTATATTTTAGTTAGTTATATGACCAATATAAGATAAATAAATACAGGGGCAGGGTCCAAAAAAGTTAAAGTGAGAAAAAAAAGTCATCTTGAAATGACAACATTGAAGGGTCAAATGAACATTGAAGGTTCAAGCAGCATGACCACCTTGAAAACTGATTTTGCTAACACATATGATGCTGAAAGAGATGGTACAATGAGTACCTTGAAAACTGTTATGACTCAAGGAAAACAAAAATCGATAAGATGAGTGATTTGACAATCATGAACAATGATTTGACAAACACATTACATGTTAAAATGAAAGATTCCATGAGTAAATTAATTATTAATTCTAAACTGAAATGAGTTGAAGGACATGTATGTGTGGGTTGATAATTGAAAGTCAGGTGAATGCAGGGTTCTCACAATAGGTAACAAATTAATCTGGACAATTGGGAAAATAATTGTTGGGATTGTTGGGAGTGAAAAGCCAAAATTGTAGAGAGACAGAGAGAGCGAGAGAGCGAGAGACGAGAGAGCGAGACAGACAGACAGACAGACAGACGACAGCAGACAGACAGACAGACAGAGAGAGAGAGGACTTTGACTTTTGTATACCTTTATTTATACAAGCTTAGAAAAACAACAATTACACATAAACATACAAAACAAGAAATAATAAAAAGGTCAAGTCCACAGCTAAAATGAAATGATAAGATCATTGTGTCTCGTAACACAAAGTATTCCTGTGACACCATTTCTGCTTAAACAGTTCAAGATTATTAATATTTTGTGAAAATAAAATTCTGCACGTAATCTGGACACGGCAAGGGCCTTAAAAACAGTTTAAAACATTGTAATCAGCATCAGGGTTTGCAAGAAGTTTAGCTTCCTTGTAGTCCAGCAGCCAACTAGCTTAACCTGGAAGTGGAGTATATACAGGACATTTTCACAAAAGCGGGTCAGAGAGCGGTAAAGACTGTCCGAGAATTTTTATCAAGCATATATTGCCCAGTCATGCAGAGGCCTTATGGTGATCCTGCGTTGCTGACATCATTTGAACATTTTTCTAGGCCTTATAAGGGGTTCAAGCACTATTCGAGAATATCAAAGAAAGTTGATTTTGATAGTTTGTTCTTTACCGTTACCTGACCCGCTTTTGTGAAAATGTCACATACAATGTTTTTTGGTTGATTTGGGTCACTGAGTCCATAAATAACACTGAGCAACAAATTTCAAAAATATTTTTTTTACTGGAGATGTGTAAAGTGATTAAGACTAATTTGGTATGCTGATTTCAAAAATCATAACCGTTTTGCTGTATCACGTTCAGGATTTTCAGGAACAGAAATATTCCCATTGCCTAGAAGTCAGGATTTCAATGAAATTTACATATGTCTTTAACATGTCTATTTCGTAACAATTGTTGTTAACTTGTGTTATATTTCTTTCTTTCAGATAAAGATGAGTAGGCGTTCCTGTACCAATTCATCCTGACAACTTCTGTTATGTCTGTGGTCGGTATACCAAAAAAGATCAACAGCGAAGTATATCTACAGCAGTGAAAATGAAGGCCGCCTATTTCACTACTTCGGGTGTAAGGTGGGACCAAGAACAGAGCTGGGCACCACACATCTGCTGCAAAGCTGTCACACAACCTTGACTCAGTGGTTGGGTGGCAAGCGCGCGAGCATCATTTGCGGTGCCATGATATGGCGCGAGCCGCAGAATCATCATGATGATTGTTATTTCTGCTGCACAAGCATCGCCGGTTCAACAAGAAGAATAAAGGTCACATCAAGTACGCTGACTGCGTCTCTGCTCGTAACCTGTGCCTCATGATGACGAGAACCCGTTCAAACACCTCCAGCTGATCAGAAACTAGCTGTAAGCAGGTGTGAAGAGGATGGTGATGATGACCTTTTGAACCAGATGAACCTTTTTTGACTCCATTTCCTACACCAGCACCTGAACTTCTTCCCTGAACAACTTGGAGCAGTCTCGGCCGAGCACGGCGAGCGATTCCACAAGTAGTTTCACTCATGGAGACGCGTTACCAGGCGGCACAACCCGAACATGATGGGGATTCTGCTGGTTCCTGCATCGTGAAACTGACACAGAGCAGCACAACGCAAAGCCAAATGCCTAAAGCATTTTTAATTACATTCTAGTGGAGTTTTCTGTAATTTCTATAATTTTGAAGCATTCATGATGAAAACATGAATAAATGAATTTTTGTAAATTTCATTGAAATCCTGACTTCTAGGCAATGGGAATATTTCTGTTACTGAAAATCCTGAGTGATACAGCAAAAGTTATGATTTTTTGAAATCAGCGTACCCAAATTAAGTCTAAATCACTTTACACATTTCCAGTAAAAAATTTTTGTTGTTCAGTGTAATAAGAATCCGCTTGATGACACCCTGTCACCTTTGGGCATTTTTTCTAATTTGCATAAAACCAAGATGGCCTCTAGTGTTCTATTGAATATACTATAATTAAGATAATCTGGCTTCTAGAAGGGATTTTAAAACAATCTAAAATGTTTTAACGCGGCTTTAAGCATTAGGAACCCAATGGAATAACTTTTATTATGACTTGACAACTCCTTCATTTGCATAAATCCAAGATGGCCACCGTCAAACCTCTCGGAGACCGGTTTTATGTCACCACATTCTGGATACAATTTTGGATACATTTTAAATGATTTGTTTTAGTGTTTTGAAAAAATAGAGGTCCCATATAATACATCTTATATTACAATTTAAATATATTAGCTTCATTTGCATATTCTAATATGGCCGTTGTCAATCTGTTAACATTTTGCTGTACTTTTGAATGACATGCTTGATTGATCTAAATGGTGACAATATCATTGAACACCTTCAATATAATATTAGTAGTTTGTCATTGACGTATATGTTAGAATATATTTAAGCTGACAGACACCAGGTCATAAAGTAAACTAATTTCAGATATCCATTATATAGAATAAAGTGACTGAAAAGTCATAATGTTCTAGTAGTGTCTATGCTGAGCAAGCCATGGCGCATAAAGAAATCGTTCACATTTCTTCTCCTTTAACTACTGCGATATTAGAGTTTATAGTACATGACATTGTACACAGTTATCAACATGATGTTCCTCTCATTTGTCTGTGTTGACATTAATACCTTTATGTCTAATTGTCATCGTCGTCATCTGCATCAGAGGCTACATCACATTTAGTCAGTTCATTATGACAGTCCTCAGCATGACATGCACAAAATACAGTGCACGGTAGTTACGCTCACACATCCACATCTTCCTGATTTGCAAGGTCTTTCACTTTCACAAGGCAGCGAATCAGTTTCAGAATCTCTTGTGGAGCAAGGGACACATCTTCATGTATCGATTTAGGCAACATAGTATTGGAACTGTCGTCACGAACGTATCCATGTTCTGTTGGATCTAGCGAGGGAGGGTCTAGATCCAAAGCATGTTTCCACACAGCTGCCTGCAGGTGTGCCCGTTTGACATTTTCCAGAAATGCTTCTGTTTGGGAGGTAGAGACTTCAGCTTTGGTATGGCTGTGGTGCCCTTTCCAACCTTTGTGGCCCATGACTTCTTCCTTGCCTCAGACATACTGCTACAGTCCTTGTGTCCATAGCATGCGGCCACAAACTTGGATGCCTGTCTTGTTATATCTGGTAACAATGCATGAATGTCACCCAAAAGTGACAAGGAGTAGCCTTCTCGCAGTACTTTCAGTACCGTGACTTTACCAATACCGAAATAGCATGCACATGTATCACAACCCGATAGGGGTGCATAGACAACAGTCCATCTACTATGCTCTGCTGTTGTTTAACAGTAGCTTGTATGTCAATAACGGTTTACCATGAATCGGCGATTCCATGATCATGTGACTGGTTAACTGTCGCTCAAAGTAGTGGTGAAGCAGAAGGATGAAGACGTCGGTGTCATCTGCAATCACTGACACGCCTACTTGGCATTCAGTCGCAACTGTTACTGCTTGTTGAACAATGATGCAGTCTGCCTCTTCATGAGATGTAGACATGTCTTCCCGGTGGATCACCACTCCCCCATAACTTATTTCAACAGGTGTGTTATTACTGCTAGTGATGACAAGTTTGTGGTCATTGTGTAGTCTCGATGGAAGGTAGTGTCTCTGGTCAGCTCTTCACAGATAATTTGCATCAGCTGTGATTTATTTTCTGACACTGTCAGGCAACTTTCTGTGGGGGTAGAGGTGTATCTAGAGCCAGTCGATGTACTCTGTTGCTTCTGTGGTTCTATTGCATCTGGTCGTACTCTTGGTACTGAAATCCTGGTACCTGTCGAACACGAGATAGACATCGCTAGAAGTAAGTTTATGTTGGATGTACTGTTTGAAGTTCACAACAAAGTCGTGGACTGTCCC
>CM068955.1:141674967-141687985 GCA_035128595.1 Eptatretus atami | reverse complement strand
TATATATATATATATATATATATATATATATATATACAGTGTTCCAAAAAGACCTGCACAATTTTGTTTGTTAACATATTTAGTACCACAAATTATACGATACCCTTTGTTTTATATGATACAGAAACTCATAAAATTTTCTTTGTTTCAGGTCTAGTGGTTTCATATAAAAGAAAATGGTGACTCCACAGGAGAAAGATCAGTGCTTCGAATCAGATAGGTAGATGAGATACATCGAGACGAGATCCGACATGCAAGTTCAGCATATTATCCGTACAAGGTATGGAAGGAATTTGCCATCATGGACTGGTATCATAGACTGGTACAAGAGGTTTAAGGAGATTGGAAGTTGTCAGAAACAGAAAAGTACCATCAACCAAGCACAAGTGCAGCAGACGTTGAACGAGTGCGTGAATCATTTCAACAAAGTCCCAGAAAATCAATCTGACGTGCATCCAGAGAACTGGGATGACCAACCAGCACCACACACAGGGTTTTGCGTAAAAGACTGAAGCTTTATGCCTATAAGGTGCAGATTCTGCAGGAACTCAAACCAAATGATGGACCCAAATGCAAAGCGTTTGCCTTGGAAATGCTCAGTCACATAGAGGATGACTGAGATTACCTGAAAAAGGCCATGTTCACAGATGAAACTTGCTTTCATGTATTGAGGATAGTCACCTGGCACAATGCGACTATCTGGGGCTCTGAAAACCCCTACATGGTCATTAAATACATACGCGACAATCCAAAGGTCAATGTGTGGTGCAGCCTTCTCCATGACCGCTTGGTAGGTCCGTTTTTCTTTGTGAAGCATACAGTGACCTGTTGGAAGGATTTGATTTCCCACAGATTGAAGACCTGCAACTGCATGTCATTTTTCAACAGGAAGTCTCTCTTCATCATTCGGCCTTCGTCGTTCGAGCAGTACTGAATGAAAAATTTATAGGTCGTTGGATTGGTCAAGACGGACCAACTGCCTGGCTCCCATGATCACCAAACATAACCCCACTTGATTTTTTTCTTTGGGGGTTTGTCAAATATGTTGTCGACAACACGAAGATGGAAAACCTGCAGGATATTCGTTCTCGGATCACAGCTGCATGCGCACTGGTGGACGCAAACATGCTGAGCTGAACATGGCCAGAACTCTTGTACCGCCTTGATGTCCTGCCCTTGACAAACGGAGTGAACATTGAAGTGTATTGATGGTGTGCACAAAACTTTATGAATTTATCTCATATAAACCAAAGGGTATCATTGTATCATTTGATTTGTGGTTCTAAATGTAACAACCAAAGTTGTCCGTGTCTTTTTGGAACACCCTGTATATGTAAACAAATACACACCCACACACACAAAAACGGAGAAGGATACTTTGAGACCTAGTCAGTCTCCATTCCACCTTCTGAAACCCGCATATGGAGATAACAACAAACGACACACACGTACTTTTTAATGCACGAAAGTTCATAATCACCAGCTCTTGGGTATAACATAATCAATGAGAAGAAATATCCAGCATCCAAATCAGAGAGCCAAAAGCATTGCTCATGAGCATTTGATGGAGAGTTGAAGAGGGGTAAACAAGGGAGGGAGGGTGGTCATGCAGTCAAGCAAAGGGCTCAGGGCCATTAATTCAAGCAGAGTGAGCATTGAGGTCTGAAACGATCCCCCAACGTTATTACTTTCTCACCAAGGGGGATGCGTGCCAGCGCACAAGCTGCCTCTGAGACCGATAGCGTTTCACAGAACGTGCTCATTTCCTCCTTGCCTCTTTCCAAAACAAAGTTTAATTAAAGCACAGTCAAGGTAATAGCACGTGCACGTGTATGAGATAGAAATACAAGAAAGGTCAGCTATCTGAAAAAAAAAGTATAAAATAAAAGGTAATGGTGTCTGTGGACCAAGAAAGGCAAATAAATAAATAAATAAAATTCAAGAGCTACTTGTCAGTAAATTCTTGCATTTATATCAATGGAAAGGTTTCAAATCAGATCAGTAAATTATAGTTATTCTCAACCCCAACCCAAAAAAACTCAGGATGGATTTTGTTTCAAGAAAAGGGGTGATATAAAAAAAGGTTATAAGAATGTTATTTTCACCATGAGTCATCCAAGACACTGCAATGTGATTATATATATATATATCCTGGTGTTGGCGTAGTGGTTAGGGTAGCGGCTTGGGATCCAAAAGGTCCTGAGTTCAAGCCCCGTTGGCCGCTTGAATTAATCCACACCAGAGGTTGACTCAGCCTGTCATCCTTCCGAGGTCGGCGAAGTGAGTACCAGTGTACTGGGCCGGTGTATACCCCGGTTAGAATAGGTGTACCATATCCCTATGTCGTAAGAGGCGACCAGGGTTGCGTCAGGAAGGGCATCTGGCGTAAAACCTGTGCCAAATCATTATGCAGATCATAACGGATGATCCGCTGTGCGACCCCTAACGGGTGCAGCCGAAAGAAGAAGAAGATATATATATAATTATATATATATATATATATATATATATATTAATATATATATATATACACACACACACATACATACACAGTTCTGTGGAAAACCTGCAGGATCTTCATTCACCATTAGTTGGGATGTTATATTCACCATTATTTGTCCAAGACACTAAAATGTGATTCTATATGTGTATATATATATATACATATACGTATACATATCCAAATATATAGACAAATATATATTATACAAGCCGGTAGCGGCGATGGGTAGCCGAGCATGGAACCTATAAGATATAGAGCAAAATGGATGTCATATAGCGATAGGGAATCACCTTAAGATTATGCATATCAAATCTCATCCAGTTCCATCTACTGATAACTACTCGGTATCCATTTGAATGAAAAGTACAGAAAATGCGGTTTGAAATCGGAAATCCCAAAGTTTGAGGGGTGCAGTGGGTGAACAAAGATCTAAATCGAAAATCCGGCTTGATTGTTTGTGCACAATGTATTCCAGACGATTAGTGTGAATTTTCATGACCATCCGACCATAACCCGAGGAGGAGTAGCATTTGGCGCGAAGGCACCTCCAGCTCTCGCATATTATCAATTTTTGCACTAATTGACCTTTGACCCCTGACCTAAGCGAAATCGGTCAATATGTCCTGAGGCAAAGTTGTAGTACTCATTGAGTACCATGAACCTGCAAAGTTTCATTCGTATACGATGCGCTCACCTGGTCGCTAGGGGCCTTCAATTTTCGCCAATTTTCGCGCATACCCTAATTGTAGGGGCGCTGCGGGTAAAGTATTCCATATATCACAAAAACCGGAAAATATTTGATAGAGCATCACCTGTAGATCATTCCTCCCAAATTCATAACCCTACGTGGGATAATGGCTTTCGGAATTGATTTCACGTGAACGGTACCGATTTTGAAGGTTTTTCGGTTTTTGCTAGGGAACCAAAGCGTCCTAGCAACCATCACAATTTCCAAAGCACTAGGTCATAAGATGTACCGACCACCCGAGTTTGGTCAAAATCCGCCCAGGTTTACTACCAATTATGCTGATGACAAACGAACAAACATCCAAAAAACATCCAAACAAACAAACAGAATTACTGACAATAAGGTCACCTATTTTGGCGACCCAATATATATATATAATATTATATATATATATATATAATATATATATATATATATATATATATACACATTGTGTACATGTACATATACATATACATATACATAAACTTATATATACATATACATATACGTATACATATATATATATACATACATATACATATACATATACGTATACATATATATATATACATATACATACATATACATATACTACATATATACATGCCTGGTGTTGGCTCAATGGTGAGAATGGAGGCTTGGGATCCCAGGATCCTGAGTTCAAATTCCACTCGGCTGTTGAATTAATACCAGGTGGGGTTGACTCTGCCTCATCCTTCCAAGGTTGACAAAATGAGTGCCAGCTTGCTTGTATCCTATGTCGGAGTGGTGACCCATCCAGTATTGTGTCTAATAGTCAAGGACATTGCTTTGCAGCAACAACGCTCTGCACTGAGTTTGGTTCCGATGGATATATATATATATTATATATATATATTAGTCTTTTCTTTCATTAACGGTTGAGGCTCATGGAAATGCAGTTAATGTGGCAGTGGGACAAACATCAGGAATTAATGAAAAGAAAAAGAAGAGAGGGAGGATGGGAGGAAACACTGAAATTAGCAAATAAAATGGTTGGGTTAGGAAGGGTTAATAGGGGTAATAAAGATCATTGACCAGAAATGGGGAAGACAAGAGATGGCTTTCGATGACAAGAGATGACAAGAGAAAGCTGTGCATTGTTTGCTTGAAGCCTCGGAGGGAAGAGTAAGGCAAAACAGCCTCTGGAATTTTTCAATACGTGGGGATGTATTGTATTGTTCGTAAGAAAATACATAAATGTTTTTTTTTATTCATGAAAACCTTGTTATCCTTTTCTTTTTAAAGTCTTGAACAATTGTGAGAGCATCTTGTTCGAAGAATGTAATTTGAATGTATTGCATGTGTGTGGCACCACACAATCAGGAACAGGAAGAAGGTTCGGTGCAAATCTAATGTCAACAGCCATTTCATTAGCTTCTCTTTGGTAATCCCCCTGCCTGGACTATTCCTCTCAACGTAAGAATGCATTGTGAAAGGTTACTAGATTTTTCAGCAATATTGAATTGGCAAAAGAACAGCAATTTTTCACCAAATGGACATTAAATATTTGGCTCAATTTGAGGCCTTGCTTTGATAATCAATCAGCATTAACTTCAGCCTCAGGTAGTGGTCTTGGAGAGTTTGGAAAATAGTCTCTCCTAATTGCTATCTTTGTGAAAGTGAAAAAACAAATATGAAGCATTGTCATGGTCAATATTTTAGACCAAAAGGGCATGACAAATGTGTTCGTTATTTCTTCTGGGATGTCTTTACAGTGCAGGTCTTTATGCATTGTGGAAAATGGGGTTCAGCAAATTACGTTTATTCTTTTTGCTGCCTTGGTACTGGCTTTATTTCTATGTGATTTTTTTTTCCCAAAAAAGCACCCGTCTCAATACACACTTCTGATTTTCAAAATAGCAACATTATAAATATATGATAAAAATATCATATACAAGTATATAATCATATATACAGTACTTACATATTGTTATGTGGAGGTGGGGAGGGGGGAGGGATCCATAGTTAGAATGCAATTAGCCTTTAGCATGGCCTGTGTGTTCAGATTTACTCTTTTAAACACGGAAAATGCCAGAGTAAGTCATCTTGTTAAACATGCCACTGAAGAAGCAGTGTATGTAATTTATTGACAGTATAGCTAGGGATAAGATTGTATGTGTGTGAGAGGTGGTGTATTATCACCTTTCTGATTGTATTTTATTTTACCGGAACTAGTGATGTTTCTGTCATGTCATAAAAGCCCACCCTTTTTGGCGAGGTCATAATTCCAATTCTCTAATGATGAAGTTGCTGGAGGCATTATGTTTTCGGATTGTCTGTCCGGCTGTCCGTCCATTCGTCCTGATAGGTTTTTGTTTCTGCAATAACTTAAGAACGGCTGAAGGGATCCAAGTCAAACTTGGTACAAGTATGTATAATGATGTAAAGATGAAGTGATTCGATTTTGGAATCAAGAGGTCAAAGGTCAGAAGTGGGTGGATGCATAATTGTCGACTTCGTGATGTTGAAGAGTGCCATTCTAGTTTTATTCTGCATCCAGAAAGAAAGCGCCATTACAGGCATTTAGCCGGTGATCTATGCAGGCTCATAATGATTGCATCATTCGCTGTACTCTCATGTGAGTATTCCTTGGATAATTACAATAAACATGTGTAGAAATTATCGAAGCAACCATTAGCAATTTGTATGGTGATGCTCGTTTGTGGGCCCAACAATGAATGTTCGACTACTTGTAATTTGCGATGTTGTTTGGTTGCTTTTTTTGTTTGTTTGTTTGTTTGTTTATTGTTTTGTTTTTTTTTGCATTTTTTTGTGTATTTTTTTTAAATATAAAACTGTCCTCACGAGATGGCCTTGAGCAAGGTACATTTACATTTAATTCACATCATACCCCTCAAAGTTAAAGGTCAAGGTGAAATGGCGGTCTTAAAAAAAACCTGTTTATTGTCATCGCTCAATTTTGCCAATGCGGAATCTCAAAGACCACTTGGCTTTCCATGATGTTCTTGCATCATAATAGTGGACCTGCTCTGAAGTTGTGCATCTCATATTTGATTAATGTCCTTGACCTGCTTTTTCAGATTGTGACTTAATTAAACAAAAAACACCTTTTTGATCATAACTTGAATAATTTTCCTCTGATTTTCATGATGTTGAGTATTATCGATGGATTGTAGATGGGGAAACATTTTCTTATATTACATTCTATTGCTAAATGGTGAAGTTTAAGGTCATCATTGGATTACGGGCACCAAGGGAGGATGAGGTGTATAATACTGCTTACCCTTGGCGATCGCTTTGTGATTGCAGATATCCAGTTAAGAGTTGTAGTTTTAGTTTCTAAAGCAGTACAACATTATATATTGTTGCTTTGAGTTTATGCAGAAACGGATTTTCCGGATGCAGAATAAAACTAGAACGGTTAATGTTTGTTATAACTATGAATGGCCTCAGCCATCAAGATTGAAAATTACCTGGCCAATTTCCCTCAAATTTTGTAGATGTGCTCAGGGTATCTATGGACAGGTCATGGGCACAACATAAGCTTGGGCCCCTACCCCCAGCTTCCCCCTGAGGATAGAGAGATGACACCTAAGTTAGGGTTACCTTTTTTAAAAAAAAAACCACTATCACGTTTTCCTCTCCAGTCATCTTCTTTACTTTGGATTCTGACTTTGACTTTCTATCGCTGGTTGGTGTCAGCTTTTTCTCCTCCTTGGTCATGGCTGCTGTTGATCTGAATAGAAATTCTTTGACTTGTGAGTCACTTCTCCTTTCTCAACTGAAGTCTATTGAGCACCTTGTGCCTGCATACTTTTTCAATGTGCTTCCTGTTCTGTTCTCTGTGTTTGTCTGTTTGTCGGCAGAATGTCAGCAGCACAAATTGACAAGATTAGCACATAGCTTCACATTGTACATACAAACACAATTCTCCAATACTAATTTCATCTTACCCTTGCTAGCTGATGGCCATGTGCCACAGGCGTGAGTAAATGCCAGCCTATGGTCACAGCATGAGTATATAATTATAGTCCTGCAGTAAATTTCATTACATATTCTCTTTGAGCTCAAAGTTAAACTCATCCAAGACATTCACAATATGAAACTCTGTGGCAAATTTGGCAATTCTAGATGCCCTGGTTCATTGTCCAGTTATTCTGCCCAAAAAAACAAATACAAAGACAACATCATCACAACACTTTTGCATTTGGCAAACGGATGTGGTGTGAGTATATATTAAAGCTAGTCTGACAGCATGGGATGAGAAAAACGGGATTGCAGTGCAAAATTTGTCCACCATATTGGAACTTGGAGAGCCATTCATATGATTGCTTTAGAAAGATGTCAATCGATTTCTTGATGGTGAAAAGCAAGAATGTTACATTGAAATACGTTTCAAATATGATTTGCTTTGGCAGATATGGCATGAGAAGATCAGGGAAGACAGCCATTTTGGAAAATGGAAGCATACGACATTTAGGCTTTGAGCCAGGAGGGGTAGGCGGTGAAATCTAGGGGGAGTCATGCTATGTATGATTGTTGACAAGGTACATGTCCATAGAGATTGAAAATATATGATAGCATTCTATAACTCTCAGCCTTCTCAATGCTAGCAACCTTTATCCAACCTTACCCGAAGGTGTGGAAAACCATAGTTTTGCGACCTTCAATCACATTGGTCAATTTTCAAATCAGCTTCAGTTGCCCATAAGCATGCTAAAATATCAACTATTTTTTTACGTTTTATAACTGAACATAAATCTGTCATCTTCTGTGTATTGATAGTGGGTTATATTATTATAATTATTATTATTTTTAATACATCATCGAGGCTCGTATGAGAGCTAATACACAATGCACAGCAAGGGAGGCATGAGATAAGAGGGACAGGAGAGGGAAGGACAAAACAGTGGGGAACAGAGACATTCGGAGATCTGAGGAAGGGAGAGGGATGGGATGTGGAACATGGGGTATACAACATGGACATTACAGGGACTTTCAGGACCTTACACGATAGGGAACTGTCAGGAAGGAAAGCAGGGAATTTGAAGAAGGTGGGTTTTGGGTGGATTAACGGGGGGTAGAAAAGATCGTGGTTTTGGATGGGGGAAGATAAGAGGTGGTGGTGAACAGCTGTTTTGAAGGCCTGGAGGGAAGAATGGGATTGAACAGAGTGAGGGAGTTTATTCCAAATGTGGGGGAAAAAGAGGAATGAAAGAGTTAAGGTGAGCAGTGATTCGTGATTTTGGTAATTTTAACAGAAGGGGGTTGTTGGCTGACTTTGAGCACCCTGCGGAAATATGTGGGGAGGGGGGGTGGGGGGGGGGACATATCGCAGACAGAGCAAGGGGGTGAGAATGGAGAGGAGACGGTAGAAGACAGAAAGACCACCGACATGCCTGCGGTGAGAGAGTGAGAGGCCGAAAGACAGCCTCATCGCGGGAGATACGAATGATCCTAAATGCCTTGGTTTCCACAGCGTGAAGCTGAGAAAGTGAGAGGCCGGAGAACCAGTCTAGACGGGAGAGCAGTACTCCATCAGGCTGTGGACGAAAGCTTTGTATGTGGTCAGGAGCTCAGGTGGGCCGAGGAATGACTTTGCATGAAGGAGGATTCCAGTCGGCGACTGGCTTTGGAGGCCGGCTTGGAAATGTGGCTTTCCCAGGAAAGATCATGGCACATAGTGAAACCCAGAAGCTTGAATGAAAGGACTTCTTCCAGAGGATTGTTGAGAAAGTAGATGGGGGGGGCTTCTCAATGGTCCTCTCAGAGAGACACAGTGAGAGTGTGAGATTTGTCAGGATTAAAAGGCATGTTCCATGTGTTGGACCAGTTTTGATTTTATCCAGATCTGCAGAGAGCGAACAAGCTACGGCTTGCCGGTCTGAGGGATGACAGATGTACGACAGAGGGTGGAGTCATCAGCAAAGAGATAGAGGATTTTCCAGAGAGTCGGAGAGATCATTGATGAAAACCAGAAAAAGAACACTGCCTTGAAGAACTCCAGCCTGGACAGGAAGAGGGGATGAGAGAACTCCATTTTGGGCCACACGTTGGCTGCAACAGGAGAGGAAGTCTGCGAGCCATGAGTGGAGATGGCCTTGGATACCATAGGAAAAGAGTTTAGTGAGCATCACAAGGTGCCAGACCGTGTCAAAAGCACACGATATGTCTAGGAATATGGCTCTGATTTCCGTCTGGCATTAAGTACCTCCATCCATTGTTGGGAAAGCAGAAGCAGCATGTCCAGGGTAGAGTGACCTGTGTCTGAAACCAAATTGATGATCGGAAATCAAGCCATTGGAGAAGGAGAAGCATTTAATGTCTGAAGCGATGATGGATTCCATAACCTTGCTGATGATTGGGAGAAAGCTGATTGGTCTGCAGTTGCAGATCTATTTTTGCACCTTTTTTATGCAGAACGGTAATGTTTGCTGATTTCCAAGCAGATGACAGATTACCTTGAGCAAATGAGAGGGTGAATAAAACAGAGAGAGGGTGAGCAAGAGCAGAGGAGCAGGTTTTTAGGACATGTGGGCTGGTGCCATCTGGACCAGTTGTAGAATCAGAGTCGAGGTTTGACAGCAAACTCTCCACTTTGTCAGACGAAAAGGACACAGAGTCCAGGGACAGTTGTGTGCGAATGGGTAAGGTGGTACAGAAAGTGATGGGTTTCGGACACAAGATTCTAATGCAAACACCGAGTTTAGGCATTCAGTCTTTTCATGTGTGGTATCAGCAGTGCGGCCATTTGAGGTAAGGGAGGGATGTAGGGAGAGCATACACCAGCAACAGATTTGATTAGATGCCACCAGGATTTGGAGGAGGGAGAGAGTTTGAGAGTTCAGACTTGAGATAAGAAAGATGTTGTTTTCTGGCTCTCCTGAGGGTAGACCACACTTGTTCCGAGCTTTATGGAAGGAACTAAGATTACCCTCAGTTGGGTTTGCTTTCTATAAGGCAAAGGCAAGTTGTTTCAGGACAAATGCCTCACCACAAGCTACAGTGAGCCATGGGCAGGAGGAAGGGTAGGACAATTGAAGACGAGAGGGGTGTGGAGAAAAAAAATAACTATATTCATGTACTCTCAATTATAATTGTTGCTGGTACTTTATATATTTAATTTTTATGCTATAGTCAAATTGGCTGTCAGTAATGTTTCCCTTTACCCAAGAGTCTTTTGACTTACATATTGATGAAAGGAATGTCTTACTATGAAACAGGGTGACCTGGTTGATAACATGCAAACGTTCGCGGCTGTGATATCGATCTCTCTTTCACCCAGTGGACACGTATTGTAGTTCGAGTTATTTTGCAATAATGCTTATCAGCTAACCCTGTAGTTGAGTTGCCAAATGTCTCCCCTCCCATTCTTTGGAATGTCACGTGTGTAAGTAGAATTGCTTCAGGCTTCTGTTTCAGTGAAGTCCATTCGAATGTTTCAGTGAATCATTCAATGTTCTTCTTCCGTATATACGAAATTCAAGATTCGCCTTTAGTACGCTGATCCAACTTGTAGAAATTGAGTTATTTTCCAAGACAATTTTGGCGACCCAAATGGGACTACAAACCCCGGCAGGACTGGGAACAGCATCATCTGGCATAACAGTAAGCAAGTGGCCACTTACTAAGATGTTTGCTCTTACTTCAGATCAGATGCTGCATCTCTCAGCCAAACGGGTAATGTGGTACTCCATTGAGAGGAGAGGTATACAAAGGAGAACCTTTAGTGATCGGCCTAAGAGGATCCAGCGGTCAGGGACTGGTTAAGCCTGCGGGGCTAACTACAGGGTGTGGACCCTGGGCATTCGAGTGCTTTTATCGAGATCAGGGATCTCTTAACGGAGAGTTGAAGTCTCTGCCATGCTAAAAGAGAGGGTTAGAGGGTTAATGCCCCTGCTCGATAAAAGGTTTAAGTTCTCAAGGGGGAGAACGAATAAGTGTTATGAATGTTTGTCGAGTTACCTCTTTGAATTTCTGTTTGTTCATTGTACTCACTGGAAGTTTGCTTGCTGTGAAACTGTTGCATTGTTATTGTGTGGAGGTGTTACGGATTCGTAAATCCTGTAGTTTTGTATACAGGAGTTACCTATTTGGACGGATTTGTGAATCCTATGTGATTGGAAATGTTAAGTTTTGTGTTAAGGACGTAAGTTGACCTGGAACTCTTGTATGTCTGTATTTATATCTGATTTGTATATGCAATGATTTGCATTGATCTGCATGTAGTACTAAGTGAGTGTTGAAATGGTGCGTGTGTGAGTCCAGTAGATTTCACTGGAATAAAATGTGCTCTGGTGTGTATTGTGAACTGTGAAGCTTACGGGAATAAATGAGTACGGAAAGTGGAGATAAGGATTGGTCGTCACCGTACACTGTGAAGACTCTGGATGAGGTGAAGTGCACATGCCGATTCCAGAGGAAAAACGATGATGACTGACTCTTCCACGTGCTGTTGCATCTTTGGCATGGACACAAATAACTGGGTATATGTCAGCTTGTATTGAAAGGCAGAGCCCTGGCATTGTGGTGCGATCTATTTGGAGTGCAGGGCGGACGCCGTTGTGTGTTTTAAGACAAGATTGAGAGGTGGTGTGTGTGAATTCGATCTTGGTAAAAATCTGATTTAGAAGTGATTGTGAGCTCGACAAGGAACTGAATATTACTGTACGATGTCATTCATGAATGTCTTGTTTGAAGTGATATTGCAACAACTAAAGAATGAATCAGTTGAATGTGAAACTTCAGGCAGAGAGTTAAAGCAGACTGTATTTTATTTGAACATTTCTGTTCGTGGTTTGGTTGCTGGCTCATGATGAGACCTCATGATGGCTTGGGGCCACTTGTTTGGTGCTGATAAAGCCCCAAGGTCACGAATCTTTCCCTGCACCCTGGGCCAACACTAAACTGGAATCTCTGTACTTCGCCAGCAGGAATAGATATAAATGTGTGTGCCGTGCCTCGGATAGATGCTGAAGTAAGTGCCAAAGCTTTATTTAAGAGCCATAGGGATCTTGGATAAATTGTGAAATGACAATTGTGAATGTAAAATATATTCTGAACGGGAGTCCATTTAGGAGACTGGCTATCGCCGGCATTATGAGACAAAATTAATTAAATAGCACTTTGTTCAGTACTGATGAAATAAATTGATGAAAAGTGGGAATTTGCTTCCAATTACTCAGCCCAGCAAGCTGAGGTCTTCCAAGCAGCTGTTTGTACTGCTAGACGAGATTGATGGGTGCGGAATCCCCCCCCCCCATTCAATTCATATGCGGATCCAAAAGGGGGGCTACTGTGTCGAAATGCACATGCTGTGCTCGGTGACGTGTGAGGAATGTTTCCAAAATTTTGATTTGATTCGTAACCATTATGATTTTGATACCTTGTGATGAACGAGGATTGATACCACACAGATGGTTCTCAGATAAATGTGAAGTTTAAAGTCACAACCATCTCCCAAACTCCCTATTGGTGTTTAGCACCTAGGGTGATTCACAGATGATGCATGATCCCTCAGATGGACGTTAAACTAGGTGTGCTGTCTTCATTAGTTTGTGAATGTTAAAGTTAATGGATGACATTAGTTGATGGATGTTAAGGACAAATTCCCTGCCAAAACTACTGGCTGGAAGGCGATAGGGCAAACAACCCAGTGTAACTCTTCAATCGATTCAGGCAGGCAAAATTCATTGCATATATGAATGAAATAATGTTACCTCCTATAATTGTTGATCTGTGAACCAGGTACATCAAGTGGTGAAGAAAATTGGGTTAAAATCCCGAAAAAGCTCGTGCTCCTT
>CM068955.1:141656369-141674942 GCA_035128595.1 Eptatretus atami | reverse complement strand
TCTATTTGTAATAACAAAAACTGCCTAAAATTAAATTATTCAAAAGAAAACCTTGAATGTTCCGAGAAATAGCACCCATTAATGAGTCCATATAACCAATGGAGAAGACACAAGAACAAACTTGTGCCCCTTCCAGGTTCTCAATGAGTTTCCCTTTCCTTTTTTATGAACTGAGTCTGAAAGTCGAATTAACTAGTTAACCATAGCCCCAACTTCCATTAGTTACTAACAGTTCCCAGTTTATGCAGTGACAAGACTCCCTGGGCATGCAATATATCAACATATCATTGGTTTGGCCTTTACCATAAGAGTACCACCCAGATTACTTATAGTCTAGGTTCAATAGCTTATACCCTGCTAATCTAAACCTTTGTAGGGTTGTTCTAGGTTACTACAGTTAACAGAATAAACTAGAGGGAGAGCACTACGTAAAGGGCAAAATCCATCGCCACAAATACTGAGACAGGTATCCTCAAGATAAACTGATATCCTTCATTCAATTTGAGTCAACAGTGCTCACAGAGTTATAGTTTGCAACTTTCCTTTTATACTTTTAACTTTTACCATACTCACTTCATTCGCCAATAACTCAATTCCTTAAGACAGTAAATTGATTTTATCGATGGTATATCACGCTGATGCCAAATCAGCCGAATTATATATTTGCATGTTTTTGTTGGACACACTTTAGTAAACATGTAAGAATGCAAAAAAAAAATCGAAATATTTGTTGAATAAAAGTTCGAAAATTTTTTTTCTCTAACAATTTTATTTTTTTTTGGGGGGGGGGGGGGGTTGCAAAATCAAACTTAAAACATATATGTAAGAAATGCAAAAACAAAAAATTCAAATTTCAAATGGCACGCCATAGCGGCATTATTGGATTTTGGAAAACCAAGTCAAAATCTAATGGCAATTGATCCTTGGACCATACCTAATCCCCCACCAAAGTTATCGTCGAATCACGTCGAGGAGATTTTTTCCGTAATAACTGTTCACTAACAAAACAAACAACCAAAAAACAAAACAGAAATGAGGGTGAAAACAGTAACCTCCGATCTTTAACGATGGCGGAGGTTATAATTAAATCATAGTAGCATACTATCAAATTTCGTACAGGGGATTACTTCTTTGGAATTCTTACCGGGCTCTCAGCTCTGCACTCCTCCCACATAGTAAGAGTTCCATCCGATCGGACTTTGGATAAAATCCAATTTAATTTCCACATGCGAGTTTGCCTGAGCTGCGGACCAACACTGTTTTGAGCGCTTGCAAAGCTCCATTGGGAAAGAATTAAGGGACAAAATTCAACCGCACTGGGCAGCTTAGATTAACAATTTCGCCAAACAGTTTATTTAAAACACTTGAAAATAAAAACTAAATCCACAATCTCCACATCAATGATGACATCCATTCTTTCACGGTATTCAATGGAGCTGAATTATATGTCGAGAAAACATAATGTGTTAAACCAAGCTCTTCTCATAATGATCATCAGGATATATCCATTCAGCACAATTTTTAAAAATCTCTGCAATTGTCCTGTTTCTTGTCAGCATCTCTCCTACACCAAACAGCTACTACAATCCAACTAAATTCACATCTCTCTGAACATTTAAATACAAATCCATTCCCTTATCATAAGTAAATGAATACATGTTTAAACCTCTGTTTTTTAACAGAGCTTAAAAGAATAAAGAATGTCAAAAAATTGTGTCAAAGTTGAGGTCACCAGCTGATGAAATGGGCACTGAGAAGCTCAAATTGCAACACTAAAACATCTCCCCCGTCATACATGTGATGCACTCTCGGTAGAGGACCTTCCTCCATTTTTCCACCCAGAAGAAGCATTTATCACCGCTGTGGGTGAAGCATGCGATTTGAACTGGGCTGGTTAGACAGTCGCCATGTCATTGAGACACTTGCTGTTAGTCCCAACTGGTCCCTCTAGTTTCTCTCTGATTGGCTGTGCCATGAGGCAATGAGGTTTCAAATCTGCCACGGCGTTGGGTGCATTATGACTATCCAATTTCAACCTTAAACAGCTTCATTGTTATCATATTGCTGGACCAACCATCAAACAAATATGTTATGTCGCAATTTAATCTGATTGATGTAAATTTACCTCATGAATCTAGAAGGCCCATATAAAAAGCTACGCAGAGAAGTTTCTTATACCCCGCCGCGTGCGTAAGGGGGATATTGTTGTCGCCAGGCGCCGTCGATTCCGTCGGCTCACAGCTGTCCACGCCGTTCCAGCCAGGTGCTGGCTGGCGTCAACCATTTATAGCTGTGAGGCCGATAAATTCATATAACTGTTCGCCATATCGATTTGAATTTAGGGTCACATAACATTACCCCTAGAAAAGGAGAACCTATTGATTTTGGGCGTAGGCCGGACCAAGATGACCGACTGGTGTGACGTCGTGACACAATCCAGTAAGCCGTCTGGACTGGATGGGCTAAACATTTATAGCTGTGAGTGCGATAACTCAATAAAAATCTCCGTATCGATAACGAGAAATTTAGGATCACATGTAACACCGTGAAAGGAAGAACCCATTATTTTGGGCGTAGGCCGAATCCAAGATGGACCAATGGGGCAACCATCTTGAAAAAAATTTTTTTCGCCTATATCGATTTGAAAATTGGGTCTCCATGTAGCACCTGAAAAGGAAGAACTCTATTGATTTGTGGGCGTGGCCGGATCAAGAATGGCTGACGCTGGGGCTGTCCACTGGCTGGCTGGCGTCAACATTTCATAGCTGTGCAGTGCGATAACTCATAAACTGTCAGCACATGTCGAATTATTGCATTTGAATTTGGGTCACACATGTACCACTGAAAAGGAAGAACCTATTAAATTTTGGGCATGCCGGATCCAGATGGCCGACTGGGGCGGTCCGTCCGTCCGGCTGGTGCTGGCGTAACATTTATAGCTGTGAGTGCGATACTCATAAACTGATTCGCCAATTGATCTTGAAAATTTGGGTCACACATGTAGCAACCTGAAAAGAAAAGACTCCATTGATTTGGGCGTGGCCGGATCCAAGATGGCCGACTGGGGTGTGCCCATCTTGAGAAACAAAAGTTTTTTGTAAAAATGGATAAACGACTTATCTGATTTCATGTGGGGGAATTCCGCCATCTCTGATGGTTAATATTTCTTTCTGCTATTCGTGCCGGCACGATTAACCTTGGCAAAAACTGCCAAGGAATTGTTCTTGTGATAGGCCTGCAAAGAGACTGTGTGTCAGATGAGACCAGACAGCCAGCGTAGTACTGTTGAGGAGATTCAGAACGAGAGAGCCAGTCTAATAGGCAAATGCACACCTTGCGATTATAGCCAGCTGACAACAATGGAAAACGTATTAAAAATGTATAGTAAACGCTGGGACTTACGTTGAACTTTGAATGTTCTTTTTTAAAGATTCGGTACGTATTACATAAAACAGACCTCTGTCTTATGTATAGCGTACGTATTCATAGCATGGACACAGAACTTTATCGTATTGTATATGCCATAACTTTATACGCAACGCATGACTTGACCTGTTTGTCGGACCTACCAACCTATGCCCAACGATAGTCTAACTATGCATAGCGGCTGCACGTATCGCCGAGATAGATCACAGTACGATAGCATATTAAAAGGCTGACGCACAACGAATTCAATCATAACCGCCCACGACACATGGAAGTTCAACAATCGCAGTCACACTTGGTCAGATCTTGCAGCAGCGTATCTAGCCCGACCTAAAGATGTGTCTAAATAAGTGCGCACAAGTCGAATAACGGTATGGGTAAGTTTGGGTATACGTGAATAGAACGCTAAAGTACGGCTATCATACTCGTAGGTTAAGGCCCAGTCACCCTTTGACGTTTTAAGCCAACGTATGCCGATTTTTGAAAAATTTGTCTAAAACGCTGGCAACACATTGAATACGTTATGGGTAATTTTTGATAACATTGAGAGCACCCTGGAAAACACTGACCATACCGTTGCTGAACCTGCTTTTAAACGTGTATTTTCGGTGTCCCTCAAATTATTTTTGACATGTTGAATTAACGACGTATGCCGGCGTATGACTCACACGTTCCACTACGCTGGCCATAAGTTGTAGCACGTTATGCGATCGTTGACAGACGTCAACACATTTACTTGTAGTTAATCATAAGTTGAGACACGCCGAGGTAATGTTTAGCGTACCCGAAACTTATTCTAGCCTATGAGTAACGTGTTTAGGCAGTTACACGATCGTTGACACCGTCGACACACGTTACTTTTAAGTTACTCATAGGCTGAAAGACTCGGGTATATATGCTCTACGCTACTGAAACTTATTTATAACCTATTCAGTGACATGTTGCTAACACGCTACTACGCGATCGTATGACACACTACGACACTCCTATGCTTGAAACGTTACTATACGTCGAATCATGCCGAGTTATATTTTAGGGCAAAGAGGCTTTTATCTACACCTATGAGAGGATCCTTTGCACTTGTGTACCACTCCGCGCATACTGGCGTATGTAGACGTATTTGACGTTACCGGACGACTAACAGAACTTAACGAACGATTCCCAACCTACAGATACCAGATAATGATGTAATGGCAGCGATTAGGGGAATTGTAAATAAAAGGGTTCACAGAGAACCCGTCAGTGTTGCGAGCACTAATTGCGAGTACATGCCATGACATTACGAGAGATGGAGTATCGGCAACGATGACCACTACAATAATTACTGTCTCCAACATCAGCATACCCTCATCGATTTGGCACTGCACCAGTTGCGTGCCAATAAAGAACCGAGAGAAGAAGACGTGAACGGAGAGAGGTACTGGGTGACACCATGGATCGGGATTTGATTTGCATGACCGATAAGATATTGCACCGATAAACACCAGTTGATTTGCACCGATAAGAACACGTTAAGTGAATTGCGATATGTTTGGCGCAAGCGTCTATTTTAAATAGTGGAGTTTGAGCGATTTAGCACGTTGAATAGAACGCTTCAAATTTCCGAGCGCCAGCGTCAAAAAACAAAGGCGAGTAGCAGAAATTTAAATCGTTCTTGTAACAATTAAAATAGTTGAGTAGCAACCGATTTAAAAAGTCGTTGAGTGTAAAAAATCAAATTGTTGAGCGCAAGCGTCTACTTTCAATATGGAGTTGCAGCCATTTAAATCTTTGAGTGGCAGCCTATGAATAGCAACCCACGTCTCCACCGGCAAAGATAAACTGCGCACGATATGGATAAGTTAGGCTATCGTTGGGCATAGTTTGTGAACCCAGCTACACGAAATTATTCGTGGTATTAACGTATCTATAAGGTATCGAAGCGCTCTATGTACATTATTAGTACTTGAGCATTTGTCCAACTCGTTATGAATACACCTAAACGTAAAAACAAGCCATAGCTCATTGTTGAAAAAACCCCAAAAAATTAGCCGCGAAGAACTTCGAACAATGGTGCAAAGATGTCTCCTACCCGTGGACACGCGGAGCAAGGACACACTCATCACCACACCACCCCCACATCACACTCACCCTACTGCCAACATGAACAAACTACTACTAATACTGATATCACTGATACTGTATAGCTGACATGACATCGACTCAAAGGAGTCGAAAACACTGATGGGTTCCCCCTTGTGAAAACCATTTTATATACCAATTCCCCAAACGCTGGGAACACGTCTATTGGCAGTTGTAAGTTAGAAACACGTCATTTAGTTTTTTTGTCGACCGGAGACGTCAATGAATACGTCTACATACGTCATGTGCGTTGGGACTACGTAAAGAATTGGTTCAAAGCACGTCAAACATAAGTTAGAAATAAGTTTCGCGTAAAAGCATTACCACCGCGACGTGTTTCGACTTATGAGTAGCTTACAGGTAGCCTTTGTCGGACGTGTGTAAGTGTCGGCATATCGTGTGTACAACTTATTCCAATCACATGCGGAACGTGTGTCATACGCCAAGTACCTCGTAAAATTTTGAACATGTTTAAATTACTTGACGTACTCCACTTCACTACGACGTATGATAGCGACTATAGCGTTGTATTCACGTATACCAAACTTACCCATACCGTATTCGACGTGCGCCAGCGTTTTAGACACATTTTTCTTAGGTCGGCATACGTGGCAAGATCGCCAAGGTGTGATGCGATGTTGACAACTTCCATTTCTGCGGCGGTTATGATTTGAATCGTTGTGCGTCAGCTTTTAATTGCTACGTCACGTCATCGTGCGGCGATACGTGCAGCGCGCTATGCAATAAGTTAGACTATCGTGGCATAGGTTTGGTGGCGACAACAGGTTCAGCATTCGTTGGTATAAGTTAGCTAATAACACAAAAACGTTCTGTGTCCGTTACTAATACGTTATACATAGACCAAGTCGTTATGAATACGTCCGAATCTTTTAAAAAAACATCAAAGTTCAACGCAAGCCAGCGTTTTACATACATTTTATACGTTGCCATCGTGGCTAAAACGTCAAGGTGTGACTGGGCCTTAAGTGGAGTACGTCAAGTAATTTTAAACGTTCAAATTTTAGCGACGTACTTGGCGTATGACACACGTTCCGCATGCGATGGATAAGTTGACACAGATATGCGGACGCTTACACACGTCGACAAAGGCTACTTGTAAGCTACTCATAAGTCGAAACACGTCCGCGGTAATGTCTTTTTTACGCGAAACTTATTTCTAACTTATGTTTGACGTTCTTTGAAACAATTCTTTACGTAGTCCAACGCACATTGACGTGAAGACGTATTCCATTGACATTCCGGTCGACAAAAAAACTAAATGACGTGGTTTCTAACTTACAACTGCCATATAATGACATGTTCCCAGCGTTTGGGGAATTGGTAATAAAATGGTCTTCACAAGGGGAACCCATCAGTGTTTTCGACTCCTTTTTGAGTCGATGTCCTGTCAGCAGTAACAGTATCAGTATCAGTATCAGTATTAGTAGTAGTTGTTCATGTTGGCAGTAGTAGGTGAGTGTGATGGGGAGGGTGTGGTGATGATCCTCCTTGCGTCGCTGTGTCCACGGTAGGAGAAATCTTTGCACCATTGTTTCGAAGTTCTTCGCGGCTAATTTTTTTTGGGGTTTTTCAACAATGAGCTATGGCTTGTTTTACGTTTTAGGTGTATTCATAATGAGTTGGACAAATGGCTCAAGTACTAATAATGTACATAGACGCTTCGATACCTATAGATCGGTATACCAACAGATAATATCGTGTAGCCGCGTTCACACCTATGCCCAACGATAGCCAACTTATCCATATCGTGCGGCAGTTTATCTTTGCCGGTGACTTGGGTTTGCTATTCATAGGCTGCCACTCAAAGTTTAAATGGCTGCAACTCCACTATTGAAAGTAGACGCTTGCGCTCAACAATTGGATTTTTTTACACTCAACGACTTTTAAACGGTTGCACTCAACTATTTTAATTGTTTACAATGAACGATTTAATTGCTGTCACTCGCCTTTGTTTTTTAATGCTGGCGTCGGAAATTTGAAGCGTTTCTATTCAACGTGCTAAACGCTCAAACTCCACTATTGAAAATAGACCGCTTGCGCCAACACAATCAACAATTGTTTACACTTAACGTGTTCTTATCGGTGCAAAATCCATGGTGCCTTATCGGTGCAAATCTTATCGGTGCAAATCTTATCGGTGCAATCAATCCCGATCCATGGTGTCACCCAGTACCTTCTCCTCCGTTCACGTCTTCTTCTCTCGGTTCTATTGGCACGCACTGGTGCAATGCCAAATTGATGAGGGTATGCTGATGTTGAGGACAGGTAGATTTGTAGTGTCATCGTTGCCGGATACTCCATCTCTCGTAATGTCATGGACATGTACTCGCTATGTAGTCTGCAACACTGACGGGTTCCTCCTGTGAAACCCCTTTTTATTTACCATTCCCCTAATCGCTGCCATTACATCATTATCTGGTATCTGTAGGTTGGGAACTCGTTCGTTAAGTTCTGTAGTCGTCCGTAAACGTCAAATACGTCTACATACGCCAGTATGCGGCGAGGTGCGTTACAACACAGGTGCAAAGCACGTCACTCATAGGTAGATAAAAGACCCTTTTGCCCTAAACAATAACTCGGCGATGATCGACGTATAAGTAACTTTCAAGCAAGGAGTGTCGAAGTGTGTCAACGATGCGTAGCGTGTTAGCAACATGTCACTGATAGGTTATAAATAAGTTTCAGGCACGCTAAGCATTATACCGACGTCTTTCAGCCTATGAGTAACTTAAAAAGTAACGTGTGTCAACGTGTGTCAACGATCGCGTAACGTGCTACAAACGTTACTCATAGGCTAGGAATAAGTTTTCGGTACAACTAAACATTACTCGGCGTGTCTCAACTTATGATAACTTACAAGTAACATGTGTTGACGGTCTGTCAACGATCGCATAGCGTGCCTACAACTTTGGCCAGCGTAGTGGAACGTGTGAGTCATAACGCCGGCAACGTCGTGAAATTTCAAGCATGCAAAAATTTGAGGACAACCGAAAAGTACAACGTTTAAAGCCAGCGTGCAACGACGTATGGCAGTGTGTTCCAGCGTGCTCTCAATGTTATCAAAACTTACCATAACGTATTCAACGTGTTGCCAGCGTTTTAGACAAATTTTTCAAAAATCGCATACGTTGGCTAAAACGTCAAGGTGTGACTGGGCTATATGGCGAACAGTTTATGAGTTATCGCACTCACAGCTATAAATGTTGACGCCCAGCCAGCCAGCTGGACAGCCCCAGTCAGCCATCTTGGATCCGGCCACGCCCAAAATCAATAGAGTTCTTCCTTTTCAGGTGCTACATGTAAGATGTTGCTCTTACTTCAGTCAAGATGCTGCATTTCTCACCAAACGGGTAATTGGTACTCCATGAGAGGAGAGGTATACAAAGGGAACCTTTAGTATCGCCTAAGAGGAATCCAGCGGTCAGGGACTGGTGTAAGCCTGCGGCTAAACTACAGCGTGTGGACCCTGGGCATCGAGTGCTTTTATCGAATCAGGGATCTCTTAACGGAGAGAGTGGAAGTCTCTGCCATGCCTAAAAGAGAGGGTTAGAGGTTAATCCCCTGCTCGCATAAAAGGTTTAAGTTCCAAGGGGGAGAACGAATAAGTGTTATGAATGTTGTCGAGTTACTTCTTTGCATTCTGTTGTTCATTGTACTCACTGGAAGTTGCTTGCGTGAAAACTGTTGCATTGTATTGTGTGAGTGTGTACGGATTCGTAAATCCTGTAGTTTGTAAAGGAGTTACCTATTGACGGATTGTGAAACTATGTGATTGAAATGTTAAGTTTGTGTGTTAATGACAGTAAGTTTGACCTGGAACTCTTGTATGTCTGTATTTATATTCTGATTGTATATGCAATGATTTTGGCATGATTGCAGTAGTACTCAAGTGAGTGTTCGAAATGGAGCTGGTGTGAGTTCCATAGATTTCACTGGAATAAAACGTGCCTCTGGATGTGTATTGTGAACTGTGGGAGCTTAGGGAGATAAATGAAGTACGAGAAAGTGGAGATAAGGATTGTGTTCACCGTACCACTGTGAAGACTCTGGAGTGAGGTGAAGTGCACATGCCGATTCCAGAGGAAAAAACGATGGATGCTGACTCTCACTGCTGTTGCATCTTTGGCATGGCACACAAATAATGGTATATGTCTAGCTTGTATTGAAAAGGCGAGAGCCCTGCATTGTGGTGCGATCTATTGGAGTGCCAGGGTGGACGCCGTGGTGTTAAGACAAGATGAGAAGGGGTTGGTGTGATGTGAATTCGATCTTGGTAAAAATCTCGATTTAGAAGTGATGTGAGCTCGACAAGGACTGAATATTACGTTACGACTGGCATTCATGAATGTCTGTTGAAGTGTATATTCAACAACTAAAAGAAGATGAATCAGTGAATGGAAACTTCAGCCAAGAGTAAAAGCAGACTGTAGTTTTATTTGAACATTTCTGTTCTGTGTTTGGTTGCTGCTCATGATGAGACCTCATGATGGCTTGTTTAGGGCCACTTGTTGGTGCTGATAAAGCCCAATGGCGGTCACGAATCTTCCCTGCACCCGGCAACTAAACTGGAATCTCTGTACTTCCCAGCAGGATAGATAATAAATGTGTTTGCCGTGCCTCGGATAGATGTGCTGAAGTAAGTGCAAAGCTTTTATATTAAAAGCCATAGGGTCTGGATAAAATAGTGAAATGACAAATTGTCGAATGTAAAATATTATCTGGAACGGTCAGTCCATTTAGGAATGGCTATCGGCGCGATTATGAGAAACAAAATTAATAAATAGCACTTTTGTTCAGTACTGATGAATAAAATTGAGAAAAGTGGAATTGCTTCCAATTAACTCAGGCCCAGCAAAGCGAGGCTTCCAAGCAAGCTGTTTGTACTGCTAGACGAGATTGATGGGTCGCGAATCCCCCCCCCCATTCAATCATATGGCGGACAAAAGGGGGCTACTTGTGCGAAAGGCACAAATCTGTGCTCGTGACGTGTGAGGAACTGTTTCCAAAAATTTTGAATTTGATTCTAACCAATTATGATTTTGATACCTTGTGATGAACGAGGATTGATACCACAACGATGGGTTCTCAGATAAATGTGAAGTTTTAAAGTCACAACATCTCCCAAAACTCCATTGTGTTTTACGCACCCTAGGTTTGATTCACAGATGATGGCATATCCCCTCAAGGACGTTAAACTAGGTGTCTGTTCATTAAGTTGTGAATTGGCTTTAAAGTTAATGGAATACATTTAGTTGATGGATGTTAAGACAAATGTCTGCCAAAACTACTGCGGAAGGCGATGGCCAACACCATGTAACTCTTCAATCGATCAGCAGCAAAATCATAATGCATATATGATATTGAAATAATGTTACCGTCCTATAATGTTGATCTGTGAAACCAGGTACATCATGGTGAAGAAAATTTGTTAAAATCCCGAAAAAGCTTCTTGTGCTCCTTAAGGCCCAGTCAACACTTGACGTTAGCAACGATGCCGAGTTTTGAAAAATTTGTCTAAAAACCGCGCACACGTTGAATACCGTTATGCGTAAGTTTGATAACAATTCATGGAGCACGCTGGGAACCACATCACTGCCATAACTTCGTGCACGCGGCTTTAAACGTTTACTTTTCGGTTGTCCTCAATTTTTGCAATGCTTGAAATTTCAACAGACGTATTGCCGGCAGTATGGACTCACACGTTCCCTACGCTGGCCAATAAGTTGTAGGCACAAGCTAGCGATGTTGGCACAGACGTCAACAACATGTTACATTAAGTTGATCTTAAGTTGAGACACGGCCGAGGTAATGTTTTGTACCCGAAACTTTACCTAGCCTATGATAACGTTTGTAGGCACGTTACGCGATTCGTTGAACAACGTTGACACACGTTCTTTTAAGTACTCATAGGCTGAAAGTACCGTCGTATAACTGCTCTAGCTGTGCCTGAAACTTATTTATAACCTATCATGCCATTGTGCTAACACGCTACGCAATCGTTGACACACTTCGACCACTCCTTGCTGAAAGTTTACTTAACGTCGAATCATGCCGAGTATTGTTAGGGCAAAAAGAGCTTTATCTAACTCATGAGTGAACGTGCTTTGCACCTGTTGTAACGCACCTCCGCCGCATACTGGCGATGTAGACGTATTTGACGTTTTACCGGACACACAAAGAACTTAACGAACTAGTTCCCAACCTAACAGATACAATAATGTGTAATGGCAGGATTAGGGAATTGGTAAATAAAAGCGTTGTGCAACCAGAGGAACCCCAGTGTTGCAGACTAACTATAGCGAGTAACATGTCCATGAAGTACGAGAATGGAGTATCCGCAACGATGACCACTACAATATTTACGCTGTTCCTCCAACATTCAGCCATACCCTCACTACTTTGGCATTGCACCATTGCGTGCCAATGAACCGAGAGAAAAGAGACGTGAACGAGGAGAAGACAACTGGGGACACCATGAGATGGGATTTGTTTGCACCGATAAATTTGCACGACTAAGATTTGCCCACCGAAAAGCCACCAGTGTTTGCAACGATAAGAACACGTTAAGTGTAAACAATGTGTGATTGTTTGGCGAAGCGTCTATTTTCAAGTGGAGTTTGAGCGATTTTAGCAACGTTGAATAGAAACGCTTCAATTTCCGACGCCCAGCATTTAAACAAAGGCGAGTGACAGCATGCTAATCGTCATATAAACAATTAAAATAGTTGAGTGGCACCGTTTTAAAATCGTTGACGGTAAAAAATCCCATTGTTGAGCGCAAGCGTACTTACTTTCAATAGTGGAGTGCAGCCATATTAAATTGTTGAGTGGCAGCCTATAGAACAGCAAAACCCTCAAGTCACCCGGAAAAGATAAACTGCGCACGGATATGGATTAGATTAGAGCTATGCGTTGGCATAGGTTGTGAACGCCGGCTACACGATAATTATTCGTTGGTATATACCGTATCTATAAGTAATCGAAGCGCTTCTATTACATTATTAGTATAATGAGATTTCGTCAACTCATTATGATACACCTAAAACGTAAAAACAGAGCCATACCATTTTGAAAATAAAACCCCAAAAAAAATTAAGCCGCGAAGAACTTGAACAATGGTGCAAGATGTCTCCTACCGTTGGCACGCGGACGCAAGAGAGATCATCATCAACCACACCTCTCCCATCACACTCACTACTACTGCTCAACAGACAAAACTACTACATTATGATAACTGATTACTGATACTGTTAGTCTGACAGCTATCACTTCAGAAAAGAGTCGGAAAAACACCTGATGGTTCCGCCTTGTGAAGACCATTTTATACCAATTCCCCCAAAACGCGGGAACATGTCATTTATATGCATGTTGTAAGTTAGAAACACTTCATTTAGTTTTTTGTCACCGGAAAATGTTCAAGGAAATACGTCTTCATACGTCAGTGCGGGGGACTAGAAAGAATTGGTTCAAAGAACGTCAAACAAAAGTTAGAAATAAGTTCGCGTAAAAAGCATTACCGCGACGTTTTCGACTTATGAGTGCTTACAAGTAGCCTTTGCGAACGTGTGTAGCGTCGCATATCGGGTGCTAACTTATTCCCTCGCATAGCGGAAACGTGTTGTGTCAATCCGCCAAGTACGTCGTAAAATTTTGAACGTTTTAAAATTACTTGACGTACCCCACTTAAGGCCACGTACACACTTGGACGTTTTACCCAGAGCGATGGCAACGTATTAAAAATGAATGAAAAACGCTGGCTTGCGTTTGAACTTTGATGTTTGTTTAAAAAGATTCGGACGTATTCATAACGACTTGGTCTTATGTATACACGTATAGTAACGGACCAGAGTTTCGTTGTTGTTAAGCTAACTTATTACAACGAATACTGAACCTGTTGTCGCCTACCCACAAACCTAGCCCAACGATATTTCTAACTATTGGGCATAGGCCTGCACGTATCGCCGACGATGACGGACGTAGCAATTGAAAAGGCTGACGAGCAACGATTCAAATCATAACCGCTCGCCAGAACATGGAAGTTGTCACATCAGCAGTCACCACACTTGGCGATCTTGCAGGTATGACCCTGACCTAAAGAAAAAGTGTCTTAATAAAACGCTGGCGCACGTCGAATACGGGTAGGGTAAAGTTTGGTTATACGAAATACAAACGCTATAGTACTACATACGTCGTAGTAAGTGAGAGTACAGTCAAGATAATTTAAAACCATGTTCAAAATTTTTACGGAGGTACTTGGCGCGATGACACACGTTCGCATGTGATTGGAATAAGTTGTACACACGATACTGGCCACGACACTTACTCAACGTCGACAAAGCTACCTGTAAAGTACTCATAAATCGAACCAGCGTCCGGTAATGGCCTTTTTACGCGAAACTTATTTCTAATTATGTTTGACGTGCTTTAACCAATTTCTTTACGTGGTCCACGCACATGACAGTATGTTAGACGGATTCCATTGACGTTTCGGTCCGACAAAATAAAACTAAATGAACGTGGTTTCTAACTTACAACGCAATATAATGACGTGTTCCCAGCGTTTTGGGGAATTGGTATATAAAATTGGTCTTCACAAGGGGAACCCATCAGTGTTTTCGGACTCTTTTGAGTCGATGTCCATGTCAGCAGTAACATATCAGTATCAGTATTAGTAGTAGTTTGTTCATGTTTGGCAGAGTAAGGTGATGTGATGGGGAGGTGTGGTGATGATGGGTCCCTCCTTGCGTCCGCGTGCCACGGGTAGGAGACATCTTTGGCACCAATGTTCGAAGTTCTTCGCGGCTTAATTTTTTGGGGTTTTTTCAACAATGACTATTGGTTGTTTTAACGTTTTTTAGGTGTATATCATAACGAGTTGGACAAATGCTCAAGACGTAATAATGTACATAAGAGCGTTCGATACCTATAAGATACGGTATACAACGAATAATATCGTGTTAGCTGGCGCACAAACTATGCCCAAACGGTAGCTAACTTATCCATATCGTGCGGCAGTTTTTTACTTTGCCGGGTTACGTAGGGGTTTTGCTTCGTCCTAGGCTGCCAACTCAAAGATTTAAAATGCTGGCAACTCCTATTTGAAAGAGACGCTTGCGCTACAAATTGGATTTTTTACACTCAACAAGAGAACTTTTAAACGTTGCCACTTCAAACTATTTTAATGTTTACAATGACGATTTAAATTTCGTCACTCGCCTGTTGTTTTTTGACGCGGGCGCGGAATTTGAAGCGTTTCTATCAACGTGCTAAATGCTCAAATCCACTATTTAAATATGACGGGCTATGCGCCAAACAACGCAATTGTTTACACTTAAGTGCTTATGGTGCAAACAAACGGTGGTGCCTTCTCGGTGGCAAATCTTACGGCCAAATCAAATCCGATCCATGGTGTCACCCAGTACACTTCTCCTCCGATTCACCTTCTCTCTCTCGTTATGTGCACCAATGGTGCAGTGCCAAAGATGATGGGTATGCTGATGTTGGAGGACAGGTAGATATTGTAGTCATCGTTGCGATATCCATGCTCTCGTAATCATGAACATTATCGCTATGGTAGTCTGCAAACACGACGGGTCCTCCTGTGGAACCCCTTTTATTTATCCAATTCCCTAATCGCTGCCATTAATCCTTATCTGGTATCTGTGTAGGTTGGAACTCGTTCGTTAAGTTCTGTAGTCGTCCGTAACCGTCAAATACGTCTACAACGCGCAGTATCGGCGGAGGTGCGTTACACCACAGGTGCAAAGGAGTCATCACATAGGTTAGATAAAGCCTCTTTGCCTAAAAATAATCGGCATGATCGACGTATAAGTAACTTTCAATGCAAGGAGTGTCGAAGTGTGTCAACGATCGCGTAGCGTGTTTAGCAACATTGTCACTGATAGGTTAATAAATAAGTTTCAGGCACGCAAAGCAGTATACCGACGGTCTTTCAGCCTATGAAGTAACTAAAAAAGTAACGTGTGTCGAGTGTTCAACGATCGTGTAACGTGCCTTAAAAACACGTTATCATAGGCTAGGAATAAGTTCGGGTACGTCTAACATTACCTCGGCGTGTCTGCAACTTATGATTAACTTCAAGGTTACCATGGGTTGTTGACGTCTGTCAACGATCGCATAACGTGCCTACAACTTATGGCCAGCGTAGTGGAACGTGTGAGTCATACGCCGGCATACGTCGTGAATTTCAAGCATGCAAAAAATTTGAGGACAACCGAAAAGTACAACGTTTAAAGCCAGCGTGCAACGACGATATGGCAGTGTTTTCCAGCGTGCTCCAATGTTATCAAAACTTACCCATAAAGTATTCAAACGTGTGCAGCGTTTTAGCCAAATTTTCAAATCGGCATACGTTCTAAACGTCAAGGTGTGACTGGGCTTAACTACGACGTATGATAGCGTACTTAGCGTTCTATTCACGAACTATACCAAAACTTACCCAATACCGTATCGACGTGCGCCAGCGTTTTAGACAACATTTTCTTAGGTCGGCATACGCTGGCAAGATCAGCCAAGGTGTGACTGCGATGTTGACACTTCCATTTCGCGGCGGTTATGATTTGATCGTTGGCGTCAGCCTTTTAATAGGCTACGTCAGTTATCATCGGCGATACGTGCAGCGCGCTAGCATAAGTTAGAACTATCGTTGGCATAGGTTGGTAGGCGACAACAGGTTCAGCATTCGTTGGTATAAGTTAGCTATAACACACGAACGTTCTGTGTCCGTTCTAATACGTTATACATAAGACCAGTCGTTATGAATACGTCGAATCTTTTAAAAAACATCAAGTTCAACGTAAGCCAGCGTTTTACATACATTTTAATACGTGCCATCGCTGGCTAAAACGTCAAGGTGTGACTGGCCTTAGACTGCTCTTCGTCTGAATCTTCCTCAGACAAGTACAGACTGGCTGTCTGGTGCTCCTTGAAACACACAGCCTTTGCAGGCCTTATCACAAGAACATCCTTGGCAGGCTGCTGGCCAAGGTTAACTGCGGCACGAATAGCAGAAAGAAATATACCATCAGAGATGAGGAATCCCCCGACATGAGAATCAGATAAGCGTTTTCCATTTATTACAAAAACTTTTTTTCAAGATGGCCCCCCAGTCGGCCATCTTGGATCCGGCCAGCCCAAAATCAATAGGGTTCTTTCCTTTTCAGGGGTACATGTGTGACCCAAATTTCAAATCAATATGGCCGAACAGTTTATGAGTTATCGCACTCACAGCATAAAATGTTGACGCCCAGCCAGCCAGCCGGACGGGACGGACCGCCCCAGCGGCCACTTGGATCGGCCATGCCCAAAATCAATAAGGTTCTTCCTTTTCAGGTGTACATGTGTGACCCAAATTTCAAATCGATATGGCGAACAGTTTATGAGTTATCGCACTCAGCCTATAAATGTTGACGCCCAGCCAGCCAGCTGGACAGCCCAGCAGCATCTTGATCCGGCCACGCCCAAATCAATAGAGTTCTTCCTTTCAGGTGCGACATGTGAGACCCAATTTTCAATCGATATGCGAAAAAACATTTTTTTCAAAGATGGCCGCCCCAGTCGGCCATCTTGGATCCGGCACGCCAAAATCAAATAGGGGTTTTTCCTTTTTTTTTTTTTTTCTTTTTTTTTTTCTTTTTCTTTTTTTTTCTACTCCTTCTTTTTTTTTTTTTTCTTTTTTCTTTTTTTTTTTTTTATCTCATTTTTTTTCTTATACAAGTTTCCCCTTTTCTTCTTTTTTCTTTTTTTTTTTTTTTCCTGATTTTTTCTCTCTCTTTTTTTTTTTTCTTTTTTTTCTTAACTTTTTTTCCTTTTTTTATTTTTCTATGTCTTCTTTTCTTCCCCTTTTTTTTTCTTTCTTTTTTTTTTTTCTTTCTGACTTTCCTTTTTTTTTTTTTTTTCTTCTCTTCAATAATTCATCCCTTTTTTTTTTTTTTTTTTTTTCTTTTTTTTTTTCTTTTTTTTTTTTTTTTTTTTTTGTTCTCTTCTTTTTTTTTATTTTCTACCTTTTTCTTTTTTCTTTCTAAAATTTTTTTTTTTGTTTCTTTTTTTTCTTTTTCTTTTTTTTTTTTTTTTGTCTTTTCCTTTTTTTTTTTTTTTTTTTTTTCCCTCTTTTCTTTTTTCTTATTTTTTTTCTTTTTTCCCCTCCTGTTTCCATTTTTTTTTTTTTCTTCTCCCATATAATTCTTTTTTTTTTTTCCTTTTTTTTTTTGTTTTCTTCCGCGTTTTTCTACTCTTTTTTTTTTTTTTTTTTTTTTTCTTTTTTTTCTTTTTTTTTTTTTCTTTTTTCTTTTTTTTTCTTTTTTCTTTTTTTTTTTTTTTTTTTTTTCTTTTTTTTTTTCTTTCCCTTTTCTCTTTTTTTTTCTTTTCTTATTTTTTTCTTGTTTTTTTTTTTTTTTTTTTTTTTTTCTTTTTTTTTTTTTTTTTTTTTCCTTTTTTCTTTTTTTTTTTTTTTTTTCCCTTCACCTTTTTTTTTTTTCTCGTTTTTTTTTTTTTTTTTTTTTTTTCTCATTTTCTTTGTTTTCTTCAAATTTCCCTTTTGTTATCTTTTTTTTTCTCTTCTTTTTTTTTTTTTTTCCTTTTTTTCTACCATTTCCCTTCCTTCTTTTTTGTTTTTTTTTTTTTTCCTTTCTTTTGTTCTTTATTTTTTTCTCATTTTTTTTTTCTTTTCTCTTTTTTTTTTCCCTCACCCTTTTTTTTTTCTTAATACTCCCTTTTTTTTTTTTCTTTTTTTTTTTTCTTTAGATCCTTTTCAGGTGTACATGTGGAACCAAAAGTTTCAATCGATACGGAGAACAGTTTATGAGTGATCCACTCACAGCTATTTAAATGTTGAGCCCATCCAGCCAGCCGACGGGACGACCGTCCCAGGTCGACCATCTTGGATCCGCACGCCCAAGAATCATTAGGCGTTCTTCCCTTTCAGGTGTACATGTGTTGACCCAAATTTCAAATCGATATGGCGAACAGTTTATGAGTTATCGCACT
>CM068955.1:141634414-141646006 GCA_035128595.1 Eptatretus atami | reverse complement strand
TTCAAAAAGCTTGCCTAGTTTGAGATAATTTTTTAGGCGATTTCCATTAGCGGAGATATTTTGACATCATGACTTTTTTTCAAGGAGAAATTTTCAAAATCGGAGATGGTTACTGTCTGCGCAGGGTATTTTTACATATATATGTGCCAAGTTTCAGGAAGTTTTGATGAAAACTGTAGGCTGTGAACAAACAAACAAAAAATGTCAAAAAAATAGGAATGACGTCATAAAAATTGATATGACGTCATAGTGATGTATCATATGTGCGGTAATTCATCTCTCCTAATGCCTGTTCGATTCCCGCAAACAGAATCAAAAAGCTTGCCTAGTTTCGGAGATATTTTTTAGGCGATTTCCATTAGCAGAGATATTTTGACGTCATAACTTTTTTTTCTCGGAGGAATTTTCAAAATCGGAGATCGTTACTATCTGCGCAGGGTATTTTTACATATATATGCCAAGTTTCAGGAAGTTTCGATGAAAACTGTAGGCTGTGAAACAAAAAAGTCCACAAGAACAACAACGTGAGTAAGACTTAGAGATCTTCCACGAGGATCTAAAAATATCAAAAGCATATCCCTTGTGAGTTTTGTTATTACAATGAATCATCTGTCAGAAGTAAATATGATAAGTTGGAGTTGTATAGAGGACCTGATGCTGCTGATGAATTTGTTAAAAGGATTGAGGATGATTGTATCTAAGCTAACTAAAATTATGTCAAGAACAAATAAACCCCTTAACTTATCTCCAAATGAAGAGAAGGCATTTTAAGAAGCAAGGATTTGTCATATATGCTCAGAGGCTTTGGTAAAAACTGATAAAGGGTTAGAGATCATTGCCATACAACACGGAAATATAGAGGAGCAGCTCATAATAATTGTAATCTTAATTATAGAATCCCTACATTCATACCTGTATTTATTCATAATAATTGTCATTATGATACGCATCTCTTTATAAAAGAACTAAGTAAGACTCCTGGAAAGATAACAGCAATTCCTAAAACAGATCAAAATTACTTCTCATTCACAAAACAGATTTATCCTTGTGAAATGGGTGTAAATACAAATATTAGATTTTTTGACTCATAAGTTTATGAGAAGCCCTCTAAGTTCTTTGGTTTCAAACATCTCCTCTTTTCCTATACTTTCTCATCAATTTAGGACTGAAGCCGACATGGGTAAAGACATTTCTCTTACTTAAAAGGGTATTTACCCATATGATTATATGGATTCCTTTGAAAGATTTAAAGAAACAAGACTTCCTCCTCAAAAACGTTTTCATAACAAGTTTGGAAGATGTCATATTACGGGTGAAGAATATGAAAGAGCAAAACAAGTTTGGAAAGAGTTTGACATAAAGAAATGGGTGAATATCATGAGCTTTATTAAATAACTGATGTTTTATTACTCGCTGATGTGTTTGAGAAATTTCGAGAAGTTTGTTATAATAAAGATTCCTATAGAGTTGATCCTGTCCATTATTATACATCTCCTGGACTAGCCTGGAGCACGATGTTAAAAATGACGAAACAACCCCTTGATCTTCTAAGTGATGTAGATATGCTCTTGATGATTGAGAAGGCTAAAAGAGGAGGAATTTCACAAGTTTGTTCAAAGAGATATGCTAAGGCAAATAATAAATATCTTCCAGACTTCTCACCTGATAAACCCACATCTTACTTAATGTACTTAGATGCTAATAACTTGTATGGCTGGGCAATGTCTGAATCTCAACCCTATGGTAATTTTAGATGGGTAAAAGAATACAAATTCAAATCTATCTTTGATGATATAATCTCCACAAGTCAAGAAGATTTAGATAAACGGGATTATGGGTATTATTTTGAAGTATATTTAAACTATCCTAGAAAACTTCAAAACAAACTTAAAGACCTTCCTTATGGAGCTGAAAAAGAGATCCCCAATCAAGAGCTATTCGGTGGTTATCGACAACATTTCTTTAGTTCTTCAAATGAGTTTAAATATATTCCATCAACTAAATTACTAAAAACATTGTTTTAGAAAGAGAAGGATGTTTTACATCAAAGATATCTAAAGCAATTTATAGAAGCAGGACTACAAGTTAAAAAGGTACATAGTGTACTAAAGTTTAGTCAAAGTCATTGGTTAGGTCAAGATATTGATTATAATACGAGAATGAGAACAAAGGCTAATAATGATTATGAGAAGGACTTTTATAAGTTGATGAATAATTCTGTATTTGTTAAAACAATGGAATCGACAAAATGTAAGACTTGCTACAACTTGGGAGCAGGCGGAAAAGTTGAGAGTAACCAAGCTTTAAAAGAGTAGAAATATTTACACATAATTTTTGTGCTGTTCATTTGAATAAAGAGAGTATAAAAATGGATAAACCGATTTATGTGGGAACATCTGTTTTAGATCTTTCAAAATATTTAATGTATGATTACTTTTATAATAATCTAAAGAAAAGAAATGGTGAGAATATTGTATTGCTATACAGTGTGTGGATACGGATAACTTCATACTAGAGATAACTACAGATGATGTTTATGAGGATATGAAAGAAAATTAAGATATTTATGATACAAGTAATTATGATCCGAAAAACCTCCTCTTTTCAAATAAGAATAAAAAGGTTGTTGGAAAATTTAAAGATGAATTTAGTGAAAAGATACTAAGTGAATTTGTAGGTGTTAGATCAAGGGTATATGCTTTATAAATACTTAACGAGAGGATTAAATGAATTCAAATGTGAAAAGAAACTTAAAGGTCGAAAGAAGAGGGTATTAAAAGATACTATGAACTTTCAACATTACCTTGAATGTATATGGAAGAGAAAGGATGTTTATAGAGAGATGAATATTATTCGAAATTATAAACACAAAATATTCTCAGAGATTGTTGGTAAGAAAGCTCGAACAGCATTTGATGATAAAAGATACGAGCTAGACGACCTATGAACCCGTTGGGTTCCCGTTGTGACAGCGGTTGATGAAAAAAATCATTTCAGGAAAAAAAAATAAAAGATAGCTCCAGCGAACGATACCGCTGAGGTTGTTTGCATTGATCAAATACTCCCGAAGAGTACTTGACTGAATCGGGAATTGATTTTTTAATAATTTTTTTTGTTGCCCGATTTGAATAAAACTTGATACTGCACACCGCAGGCGAATGGTGAGTAAGGTGGCCCTAAAACTTTTGCGCTATCATGTACTGTTTTGGCTGTATTTTGGGAACATACATACACATATACATACATATATACAAGATGAGAGTTTTCGTAATATATAGATATCATGAGTGATGAAATAAATATGTTACCTTATGGGTTTAAAGTATAAGTATTAATAAAAAATGGGGTTGGGGGGTTTTAACGGGCTACCGATGCATTATTTTTAATTGATGAATAAATTAAGTTATTCCTGAAAAGAAAACATACTCATACTATGACTACTCAATTTAATTAAAGAAATGATCACATGAAAGGGGGCGAAGTCCAGCCTCCGGCAGGGGGGAGTAGTGTCACAGAGGAGCGCTATGACGAAGTAATGTGTACCAGTTTGAAATGGAGAAATATGAGTGAGCACAAGCGAGCGAATATTGCGACTTTGAGAAATGGGAGACATTACTGTGGCAAAGCCTCCCTTTTGATAGTACTAATATGTTTGAGAAGTACAACATGCTGTCTTTTGATCATACCCATCAGCGAAGGGATGTGACGGCTTTAGAATTTTAATTTTACCTGCAAATAAAGAGCACCCCAATATACAATGGCATATGTATATGTATGTGTGTGTACATATATATATATATATATATATATATATATATATATATTTCTGACTCAACCTGGGACTCAAACTGAAGGACCTCATAGCTTACTCAGTGACAGCCCACTAAGGTACTGAGTCTTTGGAATAGCCTCAAAAATTTCTCGCACTAACACTGCAAGCTTTTTGATGGTCAACATCTTACATGCCTGCTAGGCAGACCCTGTGTGTTTTTAGGTGTAGGTTTATTAGAGATATGCCTCATATTGAAATTTAATAAACAGGAATAAATTCCTATGCAGGGCTGATGTGAAAAAATTCTGACTCAACCTGGGACTCAAACCCAAGGACCTCATCGCTTACACAGTGACAGCCCACCAAGCTATTGAGTCTTCAGAATATCCTCAAATACATGAATAAACAAATACATGAAATTCTAATGTTTATTCCTTTCCCATGATCTATGTGTGTGGTAAAAATTTGACTTGGACTAAAGGCTGAGAAATGTCTTAGTCCAGGTGAAATTTGAAGTCACCACATAATTCACCTTCTTCATACATATTGTTGAGTGGACCAAGTCCTTAGCAGTTTGTACTATTTCTCTGAACCCATGCTGAGCTTTTTACCCGCAGAAAGGAGATGTCTTTGTCACGACCAATGTTGACTATTTCCAAGTTTCCCAGCACCACCTCACAGTCTTCGTAGGTCTTACGCAGAGCCTGGTACTGAAGTTCCCTTGTGGCACTCACACTCAGCTTGTTCTCCGTACCCGAGCAAACTATTTGGAAAAAAAAATTACAGAAGGTAGGGGAAGAAGGAGTGAGAAAGGAAAAGGAGGAAAACCATGAGTGATGCTCTGTTTGCACAATTGCGGGAGCGATTGACAGTTTCGGTCGCTCAGCCATTTGAGGCTGACATACATTTACTGTCCAATTGAAACATCAATCCACACATTGAAAGATAACAGCAGAACCAAACATTTAGAAGCCTTCGATTCAGGGAAACTGCAGTCATATTAAAATAACGAGGTGCATTGGAACTCAGTGCACATCTTTGGCTGTATGGATCTGAAAGTTGTTTCTTTGTACTGTAATACTGTACTAAAAGCACAATTTTAACATTATTTAGTAACACTACCTCTTTTACTTGATGCATCTGTTGTGTGCCACAAACAATTTTAGAGTTTTAAGTGTATATGATACTTTAAAACTTCTAATAACTTGTGAAGTAATAACTTTTAGTTACTATATCAATATCAGAGTTTTACGACATCACCTCTGCAATAGACAATCGTTAGTGGATGGGCCAAAGGTTCATTAGTAAGCTTGCTTAGGGACACACTATTATGCAAGTCTGTGATCGCCTTTTCAAAGGTCTTTTGATGTGGTTTGATATACTTGTGCACATCATTTATAACACTGACTATAAGTTTGAGCACAACCAATACAGCTGAGAGAAAAAGCCTCCTTTGCAAATAAATTGGTATTTTTGAAGAGCATTTTGACAAAAAATATATTTTTTAAAACCCCCCCAAAAAATACAGTGTACACATCATTTTTGATTCTATGCTGGGGCATTGAAAAGTGACATATTTAGAGTCGCTCATATTTCCATGCCCAGCACAATTTGTGTTATCGCCCTAGTGCACCATGTTTACAGGAGTCTTCAATTTATGTTTTTCATTGATGATTGAATCGAGTGAGGATAGGGAAGCAAACATTCAACAAATGAGGGGCAATGGGAGGAGGACAGAAACCCTCCATTTACCAGGAGCTGTTGACATTCAATGTGTTTACAACAATACACACGAAAGTTTATGGATAACAGAGGAACCTTAGCTGCCTGGTTAATTAGACAATTTGTAGAATCAGCTTCTGAATGGTCAAAATACGTTGATGGCAAATGTGATAATAATTTATAAATGTCATTGTTAACTTTGCGAATTTTAAAGTAATTCAATTATGTCCATGTATTTGAAATCAATCTGGAAAATACATGAGATTCATAGCGGTTCGAAGCATATGTTGATTATTCCAGAGAAAATCGATCATGTGATTGGGTTAATCAAACAAGAACAATCACCTGGTATATGTAAAGAGGGGTCCTCTCAGGTGAATGCCATTTAAAACTGTATTTTCCTGTTCCTGTAAAACCACTTCGCTCTCAGCCATTCAGTTCTATCAACGGGCTGACAGGATAGCCGACAGATTGCGCACTCGCCTCTTAGCTGTCTAGCCTGGGTTTGAATCCCGACCCAGCTTTAAACTGTCATCCCTGGTGTTTCACAGGCAGGGTGATTCATCAATGTGTGTGCCATCCCTCAGATGGATGTTAAATTAGGCATCTTGTCGGTCAGCATTAGTTTGTGGATGTTAATGATCCCATGGTGTCCTTCATGACAAGTAGGTGAGCTATTGCCATCACCATGAACAAATTCTAAATTTCTGTCCTAACCTACAGAGGGCCCTAGCCGATCAAGTCTCATCAGCCAATTATGATACACTGCGACCTTGTGCAGCATATGAAAGAAGAAGAAGTGCTGTCAATATCAAAATTCTCCATGAATGCTAATAAATTGAGGTAAGCAATGCTCAAATTTTCAGTGATAACGCTCTTTACAGCAGGAACCGTTTTCATTCACATCACCTGCATCATGTTGAGCTGTGAGTTCTAGTATTATGATGATGTTATTTATCATTGAGGTTTACATTTTCATTATTCATTTACATGAGCACAACTCATTTTTAGGTTATTTCTCCAAAATAAGCAAACAGAGTGAATCCCAAGAACTCACATCCATGCATTAACATTTGACTTGAACATCTTCTCCTCACAAACTACCTGAGCGATACAGACCAAATTTGATACAATGCATCAGGAGAGCAAGGTATTGTGCTCCTCATCCAAATGCACCCATTTGAAGGGAGTGAAAGGGAGTTTTGCCCGAAATATTGGTATTTCATTCAAAAATCTTCTCAGAAACCGACAACTGATCCAGACCAAACTGGTCATGCAGCATTGTGACCATGCCTTAACCTCAATTTGTGCTCCCCATGGCCATATCTCCCCTGAAAAGGGGGCCATGGCCTCCCACCTTGAATCCCTAATTTTCACGAAAACATCTCCTTCTCTACAACTACCTGAGCGATACGGACCAAATTTGGTATGATACATCACAGCAGTGAGGTCTCATGGGTTTTTTCTCCCCATCTGCATCCACCCCCTATAAGAGGCTGAAAATGGGAGTTCAGGTAATTTCACCTCAAATTCAGGTAATTTATTTGAAAATCTTCTCAGAAACCGATGGCCAGATGCAGACAAAACTCTTCATGAAACATCAGGACCATGCCATTAACTTAAGTTGTGCTCCCCATGACCATCCCACCTCAGGAAGGGAGGCCATTGCCCCTTCCCCCTCATCCTTCATTTTCATCCCAACTGTTGAGGAAATAACCATCAGTCACCCACAGGGCTATTTATTGGCCTTTGTGTGGACATCTGGTGGTTCTTTTTTGTCAATGTCTTCCTATCTGTCTGACTTAATGTCTTTGGTTGTTTTTGTATTTTGCTCAAACAACCCTTTGTGAATAGAAGACCTCTTGGAAAACTAGATTTGTGGATGAACTGGCCACCGAGCAGAATTGATTGTTCACTCTCAGACCTGCTGGCAACCAAATACGCTGATTAAATGAGGTATGAATACCTGAATGGCCTCAAAGGTAAAATGAGAGTTGGTGTGAATAAACTGGCATGTGGGATTAATTAATTGTTCAATGAATAATATATATATATATATATATATATATATATATATATATATATATATATATATATATATATATATATAATATATATATATATACATATATATTGTTAGGGATTTCAGAATCCGGTTGATGAATGCATCCACCATCCAGGTCCCCAGACAGTTATTTCTTAAATGCATGTTCAGATTAGCCCCATCCCCATGTCTAATGGGATTTTAAATGTGATGCATTGAGAAGGGTAAAGAATAGATCCTCTCTTATGGGAAGCTTTTTTCTTTCCAACAGACACATTTATGCACATATTTATTTCGCGAGTGCTGACGGGTTGTCATGGTAATGGTGTGCAAGTGGGGGGGGATGAGCTTGGGGGACTCGGGGGGGGGGGGGGACTCCGAGACGGGCCGCATATAAAAAGAATGGAGGTCCGTACAGAAGAAGAGGAAAAAAGAGAGGAAAAATTACCCCCGTGCGGGAGTGACGGTCATCTCTGCGAGAAATAATACCACAAGTTCTCAATGTTCAGTTATGACCGAAGACACTGCGCAGTTCTACTGCGCAGCTCCACTGCGCAGTTTGGTTAAAGATGACTCGGCATTTTGGCGCGCGTGCACTAAATTATATTTTGAAAATAAATGCCGACGTTTACATTTCGGGTTTTGAAACTTTTGCACTTTCGCGGAAAATGTATAAATATAAAATTACCCCCGTGCGGGAGTGACGGTCATCTCTGCGAGAAAATATATAGCCTCCTGAAGGTAGGGCAGTTTTTGCAAACTTTGAAGTCACGTGACGCGAAAACGAAAGCGAATATCGAAAATCCGGCCTGCCAAAATTTAGATATTGTCCCATAGATTTATATGCCACAATCAAATTCAAGATGCTTGAGAAATGGGAGGAGATAGATTTTGAAAATCGTCATTTTCGCATTTTTTGCCAACTTTGAAGTCACGTGACACGAAAACGAAAGCGAATATCGAAAATCCGGCCTGACCAAATTTAGATATGTTCCATAGATTCATATGCCACAATCAAATTCAAGATCGCTTGAGAAATGTAGGAGGAGATAGATTTTGAAAATCGTCATTTTCGCATGAGAAATCGTCATTTTCGCATTTTTTGCCAACTTTGAAGTCACGTGACACGAAAACGAAAGCGAATATCGAAAATCCGGCCCGATCATAATTTATATATTGTCCCATAGATTCATATGCCACAATCAAATTCAAGATCGTTGAGAATGGCGGAGGAGATAGAATTTGAAAATCGTCATTTTCGCAATGGACGGACGGACGGATATCTACACCCATATTATTAGGTCATGCTCGAAGAGATGACCTAAATATACAACGTCAGCTGCTATGCAATGACACATTCACTAACTTTTCCATGCCCAGAAGAGAATATATAGCCTCCTGAAGGTAGGGCAGTTTTTGCAAACTTTGAAGTCACGTGACGCGAAAACGAAAGCGAAATTCGAAAATCCGGCCTGACCAAATTTAGATATTGTCCCATAGATTCATATGCCACAATCAAATTCAAGATTGCTTGAGAAATGTAGGAGGAGATAGATTTTGAAATCGTCATTTTCGATTTTTTGCCAACTTTGAAGTCACGTGACACGAAAACGAAAGCGAATATCGAAAATCCGGCCCGATCATAATTTATATATTGTCCCATAGATTCATATGCCACAATCAAATTCAAGATCGCTTGAGAAATGGCGGAGGAGATAGAATTTGAAAATCGTCATTTTCGCAATGGACGGACGGACGGATATCTACACCCATATTATTAGGTCATGCTCGAAGAGATGACCTAAATATACAACGTCAGCTGCTATGCAATGACACCATTCACTAACTTTTACCATGCCCAGAAGAGAATATATAGCCTCCTGAAGGTAGGGCAGTTTTTGCAAACTTTGAAGTCACGTGACGCGAAAACGAAAGCGAAATTCGAAAATCCGGCCTGACCAAATTTAGATATTGTCCCATAGATTCATATGCCACAATCAAATTCAAGATCGCTTGAGAAATGGCGGAGGAGATAGAATTTGAAAATCGTCATTTTCGCAACTTCAAAGGCCTCGTGACCTTGACCTTGACCTTCGGTGACCTTGAAAGTCATACCATCGTGTACGTCTCATCGACCTCTATCAGGATCACTAATGACCAGATCTCACGCGTTCAACTTCATTGTGAACGGACGGACGGAAGGATCGAAGGACATCGACACCCATATTATTAGGTCATGTTCGAAGAGATGACCTAAAAAGGCACAGCCAACCAAAGTGACAAAACTCAACCAAACTCGTGCCATTTTAATACAAACGTGTGCGAGCCGATCAAGTCTCAGGCGACGTTTAGTTTGGAACACATGAACTTCTTCAAAGCCAAGCAAACAATCGTGTGTGTGGCCTGCTTTATTCTGCCTTGTGTTAATCCTCTTCTGATCCAACACACTGATGTTCGGAGTGGAAAACAAAATGATTACTTTTCTCCCTGTCGTTCATGCTAATCATCCTTGATTGATTGTCTGCTTCCTCCGCATCTGTTTCCTGCTTGATCTGGTAAAATATGGATGTGCATTAAAACATCATAAGTTATTTGGCATATATTACACATCCAGGTTAGTCCTCCTTGGTGATGCGATCTGGTCACTTGGGTCTGGTGTAGGCAGAGTTGGAATGTGGGCAGAGCGAGTCTGCCTCGGTGTAGACTGTATGGTCGTGCGTATCTGTGGTAGAGCGATTGGTGTGTCTTCTGGGTGCAATGTTCTTGGCATGTTGTGGGTTATTTTTGGTCCACACTGTCCTCGTTTTTGGAGTTTGCACCAACCACTTTCTGCTTTTCGGATCAAAGGGTGGTACTGAGCGGGAGGTTTTAACGTTTCTTCTTTTAATCCATCATTCTGTGCTTTTGCATGTTAAGATTCCAAAATTAGTCAGCGGTGTTTGTTTGGCATGATGTGCAGAATCTCTGTGTTGCTTCCACCATTATTGTGACCAGAACATATGTAATTATGTGCTCTGGCTGATTGTGAGGCCTTTTTCAGCGTCGTCACTCCAGGATGTTCATTTATCCTTGGATTTAAATTTCTCCCCATTTCTCTTACAAAAACTGTGCCACATTCACATACTGTGCGATATACCACATCCAATCTACTGTCTCCAAATGGTACTTTATCTTTCAATTTCATGATTGCAAAATCCACAAAAAATGTTGCCATCAATGAAATTCACAAAAAATGCTGCCTGCCATCAATGAAAATCACAAAAAATGCTGCCTGCCAATCATGAAAATCACAAAAAAATGCTGCCATCAATGAAATTCACAAAAAATGTTGCGATCAATGAAATTCACAAAAATGCTGCCTGCCATCAATGAAAATCACAAAAAATGCTGCCTACCATCAATGAAAATCACAAAAAATGCTGCACCAATGAAATTCACAAAAAATGTTACGATCAATGAAATTCACAAAAAATGCTGCCTGCCATCAATGAAAATCACAAAAAATGTTGCCATCAATGACATTCACAAAAAATTCTGCCTGCCATCAATGAAAATTACAAAAAATGCTGCCTGCATCAATGAAAATCAAAAAAAATGCTGCCTGCCATCAATGAAATTCACAAAAAATGTTGCCATTAATGAGATTCGCAAAAAATGCTGCCTGCCATCAAGGAAAAACCACAAAAATTGCTGCACAATGAATTCACAAAAAATGCTGCCTGCCATCAATGAAAATCACAAAAAATGCTGCCTGCCATCAATGAAAATCACAAAAAATGCTGCCTGCCATCAATGAAAATCAAAAAAAATGTTGCAATCAATGAAATTCGCAAAAAATTATACCATCAATGAAAGTCACAAAAAATGCTGCCATAAATAAAATTCAAAAATATGCTGCCATCAATGAAATTCACAAAAGGTGCTGCTATCAATGAAATTAGACAGGTGCAAGACATTCTACCACAAAATGGATGCGACAAAAGAATGCTACCCAGACTTGGTGAGACAACGAGGATAGAACAAAAGAGAGGATGACGATGACGAAGAAGAAGAA
>CM068955.1:141608800-141624105 GCA_035128595.1 Eptatretus atami | reverse complement strand
AGGGTAGCTGATGAGTTTGCAAACAGGCTGAGTGGGGATTTGGTGGGTCTTGGTGCTTTGGGGAATCCAGAAGAGTTGTGGAGTGCCTTCAATACCACCATCCTTGATGGTGCTGGTGGATGTCTTGGAACCATAGGGTGAAGAAGAATTTTGTGTCTCAAGCGACACTGGATACCATTGATCAGGGGCACAGGGCGGCATAATGGAAAGCTGAGCTGTTCAGGGAGCTGAGGCGTATATGTACATGCGCTCAGGGTGGACAAGGAGGCTATGTGCAAGGAATCTGTGAGGGGCTAGAGCAGAATCTGGTGAGCGGGGCCTTGGAGAGATTTGGGATGCACAACGTAGGCTAGGGGCTGGCCTCGTAGGACTTGGATGTGGGGCCTGACACGGGGTAGGTGCTGCCTGGCTTCATGGGTGGGTGGTATTGAGGGAATCCGCATTCCATCGGGATGCACCCAAGCAGTAGTCTTGGGCTGTTGGGTTCATTCGATTCCCAAGGTGGGGGGGGGGGGGTGCAAGGCCTCTGGAAAAACAAGGTGGACCCTCCCAGGCACTTGTAATGGTTTGACGTGAGAATCATTCGTGAGAGGTGTTTTGAGCCAATGAGGGCCTAAAGCAGTGACCGCCAGGCCTGCGATCCAGCATCCTCTCTCTCTGAGGCTCTGGTATAGCCCAGCATGTGGCGACCTGCTATACTGGGCTGGTCAATGGTCGTGGGCCAACCACATGGGCAATGTTACAGCAATGCCACTGGACAACCAACCAAAGTATTTGTGGAACGTTTTGTAGCTAAATTGAAAGCACAATTGGGAAAGTCGCAGAGAGGTCTGCATAACCTTCCACAGATAGTCCACTGTGATTAATGGGCCCTCAAGTTTGGAAAGAGGGCCCAGAGTGAAGTGATATTGGCATAATAAAATTGGCATAATAAAAGTGAAGAATAGCTGCAACAGATACTGCTGGTATTGACAAACCTCTCCAGTGATCAATCGGATGACACAACAAAATTAATTTTTCCCCAATTTCATGACTCGCTATGTTTGTCTTTGGGGGTATGCAGGTGAGTCAGAGAATTGATATGGGTGATGGGCCAGAGTGGCCATGAGAGCCAAGCATGAAGACCAAGCACGAGTGGAAGGGATAAAGTATTATGTGATGAGTGCAACAAAGCATTCCATCAGTCGTGATTGTGTTTGTTTTTATTATTTTCTTGGTGTTTAGTATGTGAGTAGGCCATAGCAGGTGAGCAACACCTACTACCGAGGATGGCAGGTGTAGGCACAATGAATGGCAGCTGAGGAGGGAGTATTTTGTGAAAGATTTGTGGTTGGGGAAGTTGTGCATATCTGAAGGTGGATCAGGCTCTTGAAAGCTGAAATAATACAACACCGTAAAGGACGAGCCTTGTGCTTGATGTAATGCTGTCACGATGTCCCAGATATAACACTGTCTTGCTACACGACCATCTTACTCAACTCATCATCCAGATGTCTCGCATTAGCATCTGGCATTCAGCCCATCTCCTACAGATGTCATACCGTTCAATATATGGGTCATGATGTTCAACTGTCGTAGGTGAAGCGACGGGGCGGGTTGAGTGTTGGATGCCGGAATTATGTGCACATCCGTAGAGGCCTAGCCCAGTAAAAAACATAATGCCGTAATGACCTCCCAGCGAAAAGGCATAAAGAGGAACGGACAGAGAAATCTGGCAACTTTAATATATGGATGATTCCTTAGAAAATCAAGGTTATCTCTGATGATGATTATATCATTAGTAAAGACATAACACACCTGACCATCTACAAAGAGATAACAAATCTCGACCTTCTACAGGTTTGGTCCTTTCTGATTGCTTGGATAACAACCAATCACAGTGATATTGTTTCAACACAGGAATATACGATGGAATATTTCATTTTTACAAATGAGATTCAATTCCATCACGTGTTATATGCATTTTATAACAACTGTTAGTTCAGTTTCCATAAATATTTCCAATACTGCATATCTGAAGAATTCCTTCAGTTTACTGACTGCCTGATTCATTGGCCATATTGATCATCAGTTGGGAACAGTCCTTCAATGATGTCTTGGCCCTTTAATTGGACAACTTCTCAGAACAGCGGTATTATGACTTTAGTTGTGTCCAAAAGTCATGGTCATTAGCTTGGAGAGAAAGAGAAAGAGAAAGAGAAAGAGAAAGAGAAAGAGAAAGAGAAAGAGGAGAACAGTAGAAAGAGGAAGAGAAAGAGAGAGCGGGGAGAGAGAGAGAGCAGGGGAGAGAGAGCAGGGGAGAGAGGAGAGACCAGGGGAGAGAGAGAGAGCAGGGAAGAAAGAAAGAGAAAGAGAAAGAGAAAGAGAGAAAGATGAGAGAGAGGGGGAAAAAAAGGAGGGGAGGGAGAGAGAGGGCGGAAGGAGGGAGAGAGGAAGTGGGGGAGGGAGAGAGAGAGAGAGAGGGGGGGAAAGGGAGAGAGGCAGAAGAGAGAGAGAGAGAGAGAGAGAGAGAGAGAGAGAGAGAAAGAGAGAGAGGAGAGAGAGAAGAGAGAACAAAGAGAGGAGAGAGAGAGAGAGAGAAGAGAGAGAGGAGAGAGACAGGAGAGAGAGAGAGAGCTGGATGAGAGAGGGGGAGGAGAGAGAGAGAGAGCAGGGGAAGAGAAGAGAGAGAGAGAGGGAAGAGAGAGAAGGGGGAAGAGAGAGGAAAAAACAGGGCGAACAAAGAGAGAAGGAGAAGATTGCGAAAAGCCGAGGCCAAGAGAAGAGGAGGGAGAGAACTTGGAACGGGAGAGCAGCGGAGATGAAGAGACAGTAGGATATGGGGTACAGATGATCAGAAGAAACTCTTCAAGGAGCAGTTAGAGAGGAGAGATGAAGAGAAGGAAGGAAGAGATAGTAAAGGAACAAGAGTCAGGAGGTTTGTGAGCTAGAGGTGGAGGCTAAGAGTGAGGAAAGACGAGTGACAATTTTCCAGGAGACGACTGATTTCGAATAGTTACGAGGCGGAAGAGCGAGTATAAAGATGCTAGACAGAGAGAGGAGGAGAGAGAGAGGGTTGTATGTTGTCAAAGAGCACGAGGGTGTGAACGTGTTAAGAGAGAGAGAGACGAGACCGCACCGCAGGGGTTCTGGGGCCCGCAAAAGGATTGTCAACCAAAGACCACCCACCAACGAGCACGAAGAGGGGCACTGGGGCACGCAGAGAGCGAGAGGGGGAGGAGAGACGAGAGGGACGGAGGTAAGCAGGGTGTGTATAAGCATGTGAGACGAAAAGATCGTTAATTATGACTGGAATGAGAGGGTGAAAGTCATAGGCTGTATTGAGACGACTGTAACGAAACATATTGTATATCTTAGAATGTATACCCTTGTGCAATTCGTCAACCCAACAAAATCTACCGAATTTAACGGTCTTCCTATCGCTTCTAACAATTACCAATCAAATTAGTTTCGAGTAATCATTTATTGTGTCATTCTACATCATACACCTAAATACAGATTTATAAAAGAAAACCGACACAAACTTTCATTCTTTTTTTCTTCTATATTCGCGCGTATTTGATTAGTTCTCCTCCCACCTTCAACCCATTCCGGGCTTTTTTTGGTTTAATTTCAGTTCGTCTAATAACTATAACATCTCTTTTCTCATACTTACTCAGTCCATTTCACGATCTATCGGTAAATAACACGATTCGCCTTATCCAGACCCCTCTGATAAATTTAATACAACAGTCCCAAATATCTGCGAAAAATGTAACCTCATCTCGCCACCTAATCAATTTTTACATCTAGATTCCATCCCGGTCAGAAATTATAACTTACAGTATATATGGAACTTATTTTCATGTTTCATGCATGTAGCCACTCTTAAATCACCAACCGACCACAAAAGAATGTTAAAAAAAAAAAAAATAAAAATTCACCCCATCGTACCTTCCTGTCCCTCGTCCTTTCGGAGGCACGTATTATCTTCGTGTCCTTCAAAATTCTATGGCCGCCTGGATAAACGCCCTAGCCTTGCTAGTCCTGGGCGACAATCCATCAACGACCGGTACGCAACCCCCATGAAGTTTTTGATGGTGTCTCGAGTTCAATTTTTGAAATACCCGGTGGTCGACTCAATACGAAGAAATAAAAACATGGCTTCTCCTAGGCCTTACTGTGATGACAGTCTACCGTGAAATACTACGCCATAAGGGGATTTATAATTGCTAGCCATTTTCGAAATTTGTAGGACCTCCGCGCCGGAGCCATATGATACTTTAGGGCCTTTACACTTTCGTGTTGTCGACTAACCTTTCATTTCTTGATTTGTTTTTAATTCATCTGTGTTTAAATTAATAACAAAAAAGCAAATCGATCAACTTTTTCTGTTGTGTGTTATCGGGTGATTGTTTGGTCATAACCTGGACATATGAACGTTCGACATCACAAAATCACCATTATTCTTTTACTGGAATATAAATCATGTGAATTGCATCGTTCACGCCGGATTCGCTTGGAATATGATAAAGTGAGTTTGGGTTCTTTTTCGAGAACTCATTTTTTGGACTATGTGCTGTCCGGGCCAGCGCTTCTCAGGCAAAGCTTGCGATGCGACGATCTGTAACTACATGCAGGACGAGCGCGAGGAGCTGGTTGGATCCTTAATTTGGGGATTTGGGTACTCCGTAGTAATTGTCATTTCACGAAACACCGCCACCTCATCAAGGTCTGTCGATAGGGTTCCATCATCTCATTTCTTATTTTTTACTTAAACATGGGGGAATTCAAGGTTTAATTGATGAGTCTGAATTGGCTTAGCGGTATCCACCAGACGATTAGAGTCTCACAATCCATATTTCTTATTGGGAAATATTTTTGGAATCCACAACTTAATTGCCAATCATCTCACTCTCCATGGAACGATGATGTGTAATTGGATACACATTGGCTGTACAAGTATGAGAGTGAGGTAGAATTAGGCATTAATACACAGGCACAAGAACTCTTGACCGAATCCACTAGCCGTCGGTGTGTAGCGGCCAGCGGGGTGGCCCGGCGAGGTGCGACGGGAGGGACGGCGCGGGCACGGGCCGGTGGTACGTCTCATAGAGTGATGAACGCAGGCAAGAGAAACCTGGCGTCTGGACCCCTTATTCGAGGCGCTTCCCGCGTAGTCACACAGACCGGGCCAGCCACTTTTTCTGGGACATTATATTTCAATCATGACAATTTACAAGGTTGTATATTCAGTGAATGCATGAGAACTTAATGGATAGATAAGCCTGGTGTTAGCTTGAAGGTTAAGGTGGCTGGTTTAAGATCCAGAGAATCTTGAATTCAAAGCCTCTCTGTCAAGCCATTGGAATTATGCAGGTGGGTATGCACGTCCTGACCGGGTTCCTTCATCCTTGAGGGAATATATGGTGCCACGTCAACGTTAACATCTTAAATTCATAGTTGTGTTATTCCAAATTTGGTAAATGAAACTTTGGCATCGCGCACGAATAACGCAATCAGTGCCACACCCGGTCCGTGCATCCTTACCCATTACGCGTACACCACCCCCCTGGAACCACATTTCTTGTCCATCCACACATCTGCAGAGTAAAATTATTTCGATCGCAGACACTAGCAAAAGAAAAACTAGATAACTCCAGCACGGGATTGCAAATGTAGTTCTACACTGTGGAGGTTGAATCGAACTAAACTCATTAAAAAAGGATGTTAGAAAAGGTCTTAAAGACGATTCTTAAATAATGAACACTGCCACTACCAACAATCGAAGGCTTACTCTCTCTGGTCGAGCCTGCGTCAACAATATACGTGTACATCATATAAGAATACGCCAGACTCAGTACTACCTTGTTTTATCCAAAGGTCTAAAAAATGTGATCTCTTTAATTCCGAGACAGCGTTTCTTTAATGGACCTTATTCAAGTATCATATTTAAAAGATACAGTGAATGAGATTTTTGACCATAGTGTAGTATGGAAGAGGAACTACATTTTACGTTTTGTAAGGGCAGAAGTTGACATAGATCTTATGGAGAACTGCTGCTGATTTTCACTCGTCTTTACCGCATCACCCTCAAAATCATATTCGTTCTTGAGCATAAATCATAACAGCATGACCGAGTAAAGACTTGAAGAAACAAACCCATCGCTGACCTTTTCGCGTGTCCATTAGACACTTTATTCTATTCATTCAATCCATTGATCTCGAGACTTGATTACATTGAGCATCTAATTACAATGTCTGGCTTGCACCAGCCCAGGGAGAGAAGCATACTCCATCAAGTTCTGATGAATTTATACGAACAGACTTTAGAACCAAGGCCAGAGACTATAAGTACCCGTGAAGGGCAGCGCCTTAAGCTAACGTGGGATCCATGTGCTTTGAGTCAAATGTCGACAATTATCTTTACCAATAAAAGGATTAGTCCATGCTAGAGTAAGACCAAAGATTATGACTGGGTTAACATTCTTAAAGTGGTTTCAATATGTTTAAATAGGGAGATTTTTCCAGACAGGTCCTTGTCCGATGAAAGATATGAGTGGGTTGGGATCACTACGTTCAGTATGGTAACATCCATTATTTCCTGATTGGACAGGGGGAGAGGTGCTGAACCAACGCTCTGGTTAGATATAGATGATCAAATGGCATCAGGTAGGAGTAAATTCTCATCACAGACACACATAGACACTCACACCATCACACATAACAACACTACACACACAGACACACACAACCAATTTGGAACATTTTTAGATATGATATATAACATTATATAATAATTATATGATATCACAATAAGCTGTTTTTATATATTAAGACCTAATAGCTTTAGGCTCTGAATTCTTCCTATTATATATTATAAGAACTTCATCTAACTTAACAATTGCAGTAAGAGAATGAGTATATAATTTATTTTTTAGTTTTTACTATATTGGCATTGAGATAACGAGACACGGACGCGTGGACGTTGCTAGCAGCAGTGATAACCAAATGCACGAAAACACAAGGAGGAGCACACACAATGTAGTAACGTTGATAGGAAAAAAAATTCCGAGGGACATTTATAGAGCGTAGGAGCTGGGTGGAGGTGTGATAATTGAAACCCAAATTGAGGTTCGATTAACTCTGCTCTTATGACTGCAAATGGGATAAACCGGGTAACGAGGACCCATCAGTATGGACAGAAGCCATGATGAGAGCATGAATATCACGACGGTAATGTGCACATGCGGTAGTTAGATCGAGTGAGCGGTAGGAGGGTATATAGCTATGCATGAGGGTCACATGCAAGTTGGGATTAGAAACCCCGGGGATCTTTTTTGCTTAGATACAAACTATCTCCAGTATATATTTGTCTCGCTGTGAGTGTGCCAGAAGGTAAGTACATAATTTATCGCGGTCAGGGTTTGGAGAAGATGTAGATCGTTTGGGAAAGGTTGAGTTGCCATTGAGGAATGACATGACCTGCCGAGACGGGGCAGACGCCGGTCGTGTAACGCAACGGCGTGGTTTATTTCTTAAGCGACACCATTTTCTGGGTTCAGTCGGGAATAGGGATCTAGCGTGCTGAGGATCGTTCCTGTTTTGCGAAGTGTAGGCCGCAGGCGCAGCTAGTTGAGGAGTACCGTGATCTGTCGAGAACCTGGCTTCAAACCTTCGGGTTTGTGTGCTAGTAGCAAGTACCCAGTGTGTTGGTGAAATCGTCCGACAGAAATTCGCTGTGGCATTGTCTGTGAATTTGGTGAAGACACCTGTGGCGATTTGAGTATCGCCAGATGAAGTTGTGTGGGATCGATGTTGCTATGCACGTCTCCATCGCAGTTACTCATTGCAGAGAGACCAGGTTCCGTCAGAGTTGGATCCGCCGGCGCTGAGTCGGAGTCTTGGGAGACAGGCAGCGGTTCCCGGCTGGCTGGCAATTGCTTCCAAGAGGCGGGTTCCGCCGTTGACGAGGTGCATATTTTCGATAGGTAGCTTGCAGGAATGCGAGGCGGCCGAGCGACGGGTGGATATAGAGCAGCGTTTGTTCGAGAGTGTTGTGCGATTGGCTTAACGACGCGTGGCTGTGTGTGCGACGCGATAAACCACGCAGGCGATGTTACAATCCAATGGTACACCGCTTTCAATGACAACAGTACCTGATGAGAGTCGCACATACGCGCCCTCCTTGGTCAGCAAGAGCTCTAACTAGCGCTTGCTCTCATTACCCGCTGTTTGTATCGCGCAGGGGATGTAGGAAATCGCTTCTGAGGGTCGGTGAGCGGACAAGAGGAGAATTTTCTACTTTATAGAGGGCATTGGCATTTATGCATGGATTTGTAATTTAGGACACTGTCTCTGCAGACCTCGTTCATTGGAGGTCAGGACACAGTCACGATTCCATGATGGCTACAGACGTCGGTGACTAGTAGTATAATTAGGAAATTTTAGGGATTCGACTTTGTGAGAATTGATTGATACATTGGAGAGTCATTGTTGTAGAGCTGGGGTGGGTGGACCGGTATCCATGTGGGCCCTAGGTAAATAAATGGGAAGATGGCAGCAAAGAGGTCACGAGGGAGTTACCTTCGAGCAAGGTACGTTGGTAATGTAGGGTGCTGGACGTATCGATAGACTGTCAAGTAATTCCCGGTGTGAATTGACAAGGATAAAACACATAAAGAGCATAAAAATTATAAACCAATGCGGTGAATTGTGGAGTTGGAGCGCAGAGCTCTCGCACACTACTGTGTTGCGACTGAGAGGGAATTTCTGGAAATGATAGAGTCGGGAGACTTAATAATCGACGCTATGTGGGGATACGGAGTGAATTCACCAAAGTGCGATAACTCAGGTGGCTGAGTGTGAGATGTGAGTTAATGGGCTTACTTAGAGATATAATACTGACTCGGGTGATGCAGTTATCTCGTTGTTTAGGTTTGTGTTGAAGGATATGGATGAAAACCTCTAAAGGAGTTGCCATGGGAATCCATATTGACCGCGAGCTTATGGCATTCGTACTGAGAGGCAACTGTTCGACAGAAGAGTAGTTATGTGTACACCTGCAACCATTACGATCCCCCGGAAGTGAGTCGGCCAGAGTAGGCCATAGTCCATAAGGGCCCAAGACTGTTATGTGACATTGTCATGGACAGTGCATGCTCGAGCGGACACGTGAACGACCTCGGAAGTCCTCCCAGAACATGCCTACGTTTGGGGCACGGATGGGCGCTGGCAAATCACAGGGAAATCCACCACTTCACGACAGACGAAGTGCTTAGTGCGCTCGAGTGAGCAGGCATCAGCGGACGCCACGAGGGTCCGGATGATGATAGTGTTTGGGAGCAGGATGGAGGTTATAGGCAATGGGCCTGCAGTTGCGCAGGCAGCCCACCCACCGAAATTAACACAGAGCACGAGTGAAAATGCTGGGCCACGCCAAATTATAACGAACTGGAAGACGCAGAATATGGCGCATAGGGAGCTAGCCGGAGTAATCGGGATTGTCTGCGGGACCGGATAGGTTTGAAAGAACAGGCGTGTTGGGAAGCCCCAGGGACTTAGTTACAGTTCATAAAAAATGTAATATAGGGATATGGGTAAAAAGTACGACCTATCACACGATCGTGCTCTCAGGCTGATTTCGAGATAGCTTGGGATGCGTGCATCTTGTGAGAGGTGAGAATTTGCCGCGAGAACTCCCGTGGGAGTTATTTCTGAGCCAGGGCTGCAAGTTGTGGAGATTGAGGATTCAGAGATACTCACTGGCTGTTCTCGCTCATTCCCTCAAAAAGGAATCTTAGGATTGGATACTAACGGGGTCAGGATGTTCCGCTCCGAACAACGACAAAGGAGTGGGGCATTGGACACACTAAATTGTAGTAACAATAAATAGAGCAAATTCGTTGTTAGCTTCTGTGACATAAGACAAAGGGTGGCACCGGAACTAGGACAGGGCATAACAGATAAAGGAGAATTAGGGCGGTGAGAGACCCATATAGGTAGGTCGAGCCCAGCCGGACTCTGACCCAGCTTCCTTCTCTCTCCTCGACGTGAGGGTCCAATAAAGAACTCTTGATTAATTTCATTTGTGGGTCGCGTGGGGCCTGTTTTTTAAGTAGAACTGAATAAGTTTTTTTTGGATCATTGTAAATTCCTTGGCTTGCATATTCGCGTTAAGTCTACCAGTTATTGTAACTATTTTATACTTTGGTTAAGTAAACTTTGTCACACTAATGTCCCCAGTTTGTTTCCGAACCCCTTCACTATTTGTCTATTATGCTTCTCATATTTAAATCATGTATCGAGTGCAAACTTAAATCACTCAGTGTGATGAGTTTTAGCTCAGCGTTTTTATACCCGATAAACTCAAAATCGCCGTTCCATCTTCATCTCAGCCAATACAGTAGCTACTCTCGAATGATTAAATCCACCTCGGGGGAGCAGCTCGTGTTTTGCGCGTGGATTTTGAATTTTTACTACCGGCGCGGATTTATTATTCCAAGCGCTGCAGCAAAGTGCACCCCGAACCCCAACTTGCGGGAGCTTTTGGCTAAAGATTACGTGCGGTATGGCTAGTTTGGAATGCGTAACCCGTGCATCCTTTTGGTCCAGCAGTAGCAAAAACAGTCTGATTATATAAAAAAGAGGTTTATTGATAAAAAAAACGGAAAGAAACAACAGAGATGCAAATTTAGGCAGTCCGGTTTAAGAGCGCCGGGTCGAGCAAGACGCCGAAGCGCGTGGTTTTCACCCGCCGTATTTATCGAATCCGCGACAATTTAGCATTCTTTTTAATTCGTTTACACTAGCGTTTAATAGAACAAATAAGATTCGTCCGACGTACGGACGGTTTAAATTGGGCAGACCACGTCCGGTTCAGCGGTCCCGCCCGCGTCACTGTGGAATTTATCCTCCAGGAGACCACACACAGGGCCCAAGTAACAATCGGGATGGTCTGGTGAGACGACGGTACTTTCCCCGCCTTTCCCCAAGGCCTCTAGTGTCGTTTCTCTCTCCTCGTTGGCATCACGTCCTTTTGTTTGAGGAGCGAACCATGTCCTTACCGTAACGGAATCCTTCGAGCTTCTGAAGTCAGGAACTGGATAATCATGTTGTCGTCTTGCCCGTTCTAGGACTTTAATACGCTTTCCTGACATCAGCTTCCCTGACGACAGGCTCTTCCCTTCATATGTCATCCGTCATCCTTCGTCGTGGTACTTCCTGGTTCATCTCGTTGCTGGTCTGTCGCCTGTGATGAAACTCCGATCACTAAGGTTTTGCGAGAGTTCCCCCGCCCTCGGTTGTTTTCATTGGCGACCGACTCGAGGGGTCTTTCGTACAATCGCTCGACCCAGTGGTTGAATTCCTCATGCAGAAAAGACCTGGCGGCAGGTGGGGGAAGTGGGACTATTTTCGACCGTGTTCTGCGGTCCCTTGCGCGGCTCTTTGCCATAAAAAGGGGAGGGCTGCCTTCTTCCAGACATTCACGGATGGTTTCGCTGTTTCAAACTAGCTCTGCCCACGCTGAACGGCCCAGCATTTCCAATATCGCTTCAAAGATGCGCAATTTTCTTGACGAGCGTTGTATCGCTGGTAAAGTCTCGTCTTCAGGGGGCATCGTCAATTACAATCGATGCAGAGCTTCTGGCATAAGTTCATGGGTCGAAAATGAAGCTTCAGGTCCGAATGATGCCTTGGTCCGCAGGGCCTGGAGATGAGCGGTCGTGTTGGGGTGGCAGAAAATCGGATCGCGATGTTTTTGAAGGGCCATTTCAACCTTCTTCTTTGTGTGCAGAGCAGTTTGTCTACCAGGAAGCAAAATTTTTGCGTCCTTTGTCTCGCCATATTTCAGATCCAACGGAAGTGCGAAGACTATCAGTTCCCAAATCGTGCCCATCCGTCATGCCAGGGCGTTGATGGAGTTTTTCATACGTGAATGGAAGGTTCTTGAACCTCTCCCTTAAAAGGCAGTCGGCGGATTTTTGGACTGCCGATACGCAACAGCTCTTTCTTCTTTTTCACTCCGCTTCCCATGCTGCATGTTCAAACCACAAGACGTGTACACAGGTCCTTGAGCTTGAACGCTCTCGCTTGTTCCTGTCTTCTTTTTTTTTTTTTTTGTCATGAGTAAAAGTCGAAGTCTGGGAGGGCGGATCAATAGGAAGCCTGTTTTCGTCAAGCACAACTTTGAAAAAAATGTCCCATCCTTTGCTCGGAAAAAGTTGTTTTTTTTTTCTTTCTTTTCTTTTTCCGATGCTTCTGGCGGCCATTATCTGTTGTCGAGGGAACTCCATTTGCCGCAACTTGAACCAAGTCCGCCATATCGAGCAGCACGCCGTCGCGGGTGCGATTTTGGGGGATCCGCCCTCCCCCGCGGCTGCAATCTACAATTAAGGGGAGCGCCCGGCCTGTACAGACTGGCGCTCTGGGCCGCGAATCTGCCGCAAGAGACGACAGCGCGAGAGACATAGGTAGTCCACCTCTGTCAGTTAAGTCTGGGCTCAGAGCGCAAGCTCATGCAGGTGTCCTTAGCGGACGCCCGAACTCATCGCGGACGCGTACCGGGAACGTATCGCGAGCCAAGTGTCATGACTCATCCGGATAGTCGGTGTCCTTCGCGGGGTGAGCGGTCGAGCGGCGGGCGCGTGATGTTTCCGCTTATGTTTGCTCTTTTAGCTATTTCTTGGTGGCGCTGCCGCCGCTGTGTGCTGCCATGTGTTCTTCCGATCGCTTTATTTCCTTTTGGTTTTGTCAAACCCTCAAAATGGTGAAGCCCCACTGTTCCCGGCAAACAATTATAATTATCATAATACATCTCAATATATATAGAGCTTTTGTGTTTGAAAGGTAAACTGTCGAAAAAGTCCCTGTTTTTGGTTTTGGTTTTGTGCCTCCTTCACTCCCTGCCCTAAAACATCTGATAAGAATTAAGAGTGAGAATGAAATTCCCTTTGTGTATAAGAATTTTTGTCACATGGTGCTTAAAGTTCGACCCGACCCCCTAATAGGAAAGACGTTAAATCAGTCGTATCTTTCTTTGTGGTGGATAGTCGTAGTTTGGAAGTTTTGTTGATGGTGATTTTTTTAACGAATGGTAGAACGTGAAGGTAGTAGGTTGGACGAAAAATAAATTTGGCAAAAAGTGTTCCACACGCCCCTCTGATTATCGGTAGCAATCTTTTTACACAAATCCCAATTTTCCATAACATTTTAAATATTAATTTCCACCTTATTTTGAAAAATCAATTCTTAACTTTTCCTTTTTGGTAGTCTTTTTAACATTTGTTTAAAATGAAGAGTCCGGATGGTGAATATTATAATATGAATATATATATATATAATATAATAATATAATATATATATGAAAATTACAGGATGTTATGATCGATGATTGCATTGGTTACAACTGGTACCGTTTTACGCAACATGACTAACTAGAGAGTTTGTAGAACGTGATAACCACACGCTGTGCTTCAGTTCTTTGTATATACTTAAATTTTATGAAACATAGTACGGGCCTGTCCGGCGCGCCATATTGTGTGCTCCGTATCACGTGCAAAAAAAAAAACTTTCAAAACCGCGTGGCAGAAACAACAACCACACCAGGCGTTCCTTCTCGCTCTCCACGGCCCGTGACTGCATTGCCCGTACATGTGCGGTACGTCAAACCAAAAAATATATATTCAACGTTGCCAGACACACAACCACATCAGGCCTTCTTTCGCCTCGCGTGCCCGTTTACGTGCGTGGCCGACGTGCTGGCCGTAGTCGTACGTGGGGGTGCAACAAAAAACCCAAATAAAACTTCAAACCGCAGAAAAACAACAAAACACCAGTCGTTCTGTCGCTCTCGGTGCCATACGGCGTCCTGTACTGCGTGGCCGACGTGCAACCCAAAAAAAACTGTTTCAATACAACCATCAGGCCCGTTTTTTTGGCTCTCCCTCGTAAATGAGCGATGGATTGGGCATTGTGTTACTATAAATGCGGAGGATAAAGAAATCGGAAATTATTAGAATACAGTAAGTCAACTATCCGAAGTCGTGCATTTTGGTAACCCCGTAATGGGGAACGGGTCTGAGGAATCTCTTCCCAACGGCCACGCCTCACGGAGCAACGTGTTCCTGGTCATGGGTAATACCAATGGCCTTTCCATCGGCCACGCCACGCAAGTGTCTGTCTTGGTTTGGTATAAATGGCCTATGGAAACACTTGTCGATTAAATTCATAACCTTGAAAAGGCACATACTCGATCCTAGGCAATAATAGCTGGCAAGTTTCAATTAGATTCCACAGTGTTTTCGAGAAACACAGTCAAACACAACACCAACCATTTCTCTTATTTTCCCCGAGCGTGAATAACCATCACCGTGCATCAACACACACCACAGGTCCCCACATCAACACGTGTACAGGACATCACACCACCCACAATCACACATCCACAGTACACATACAACACCCACATCCCCCACACAACTCACAACTTCACACACAAAAGCAAACACAGCACACAACTCACAACACATTGCTGAATATAAGATAGATAATTCTTTTTATAAACATTGGTTTAGGTTGCAGAAGCATCAAACATTAACACTAAAAACAAATAGAGATTTGCGTCCAGGTTAAAGGAGATGGAGGCTATTGATCACACAACTGCAGTGTCATAATCAGCCTCTCCTTCGCCCTCATGGCATGCTTTTCTCACTCCCGATACTGTCCTCTCACATTGCCACCTCTCATGCTACTAACAAATATAGCATGTTCTTCTGGAGTTAACAGTACTTCCCGAATTAATCCACGGATAAAAATCAACCAGTATATAAATCGGACGCCAGGGTACGGAATCTACATATGAGATTCCGGCCGTAATAATCCATCCGCGCGGTATAATAAAGCCACTTCATCGGCGCGTGCCTCCTGTGTTTCCCCGGAAGGACACGCGATTTTTTTTTAGCATCAGCGGAAACCGTTAGGCGGAAACCTGGTCGTTAGATCACCCGCTGTGTCTCAAAAGCTTACAGTCGTTCTCTGGCGCCTTGTTCATTCCAGTTCTGCTTTCATTTATTAGTGTCCGAAGTGGATCGAATCGTGATGTGACGTTATTGGTGTTGCCCTTAAGTTAAAGACATGCTTGTTTTCAAACTCCCAGATTTTTCACAAATATCTTTGTGAGGCTTCGAAGCGAAAGAGGCACCACGGGGACCGCGTCAGGATCTGATCTTTGAACGAGAAGGTTGGAAAGTTGAAAGCATAAATGAATTGCACGAAAGGCCAACTCCTCCATCAAACGTGATGCTGCGACGTCAGCTGGGCATTTT
>CM068955.1:141550919-141560919 GCA_035128595.1 Eptatretus atami | reverse complement strand
TAGTTAAGATCCTGACAGGTTTGCAGGATATGCCGAGAGGTATGCACACTCACCACTGAGCTGTCTAACCTGGGTTTCAATATCGGCCCAACTATAATTGTCATCCTGGTGTTTCACATTCTGGGCGAGGCATTAATGTATGTGTGCCGTCTCTTGAGTGGATGTTAAACTAGGCGTCTCGTCATCTGGCATTAGTTGGTGGATGTTAAAGATCCCATTGTGTCCTTTGTGAAGAGTTCGCTGGCACTCTGAACAGATTCCAAGTTCCTGCTCTAACCAATAGGGGAAACAACATCATTGACACAGTCACACTCCCACCAAATCATGCTACCCACTGCCTTAATCCACATATGAAAGAACTCCTGACAACCAAACTTTTAGCTGCATGCAAGAGAAGGATAATTTCCTGATAACCAACCCTTTCAGAATCCATAATATACTTTTTTTTCAAAGCTGAAAAAAGCATATACTCATCTTACAGTCATTTGCCACACTCTCATTCCTAAAAAAGAAAAAAAAATTCAACTGAGGCTGAGCGAAGCGAGGTCGAGACCGTTTATTCCTGATACGTGAAACACCCTGCAACCCATGCCAACAGAAAACAGACTTTTTTGGAATGCTAGCCGCATTTTCCATCCAATCATCATGCAACTTTGTTAAAAAATTCTCCATGGGTCAGGGCTCCTATGTTAAAATGTTTGTGTCAATCGCTCAAGTGGTTGCAGAGAAAACAAATTTAAAAGCAAATAAAAGTGAAAAAGTGAGGATGGAAGAAAAAATAACAGTGAGGGTCTCGGCCGATGTTCCACAATGTGGTCAAGGATGGTTATGAACGCTTATTACAAGTAATGTTTGTTCAGTTACCTAAAAAGTAATGCAATGCTTGTAATATCACATTAAAAAGTTACATGAACAAACATTAGTAGTTACATTATCCTTGAATGTACATTACCCTTCTCTCTCTCTCTCTATCGAGTGCAGCCTGTGGCTGCTAGTTGCATCATTGGTTGGGACGCGGCTATGCTGCTGATGCAGTGTCCCCCTTACCAGTACACTGGTACTCATTTTGCCGACCTCAGAAGGATGAACAGGCTGAGTCAACCTCCTGTTGTATTTTAATTCAGTGGCCAATGGGGCTTGAACTCAGGACCCTAGGATCCCAAGGCACCACAATAATCACTAAGCCAACACCAGGCTTATATTACCCTTGAATGTACATTACCCTTATTTTCCTATAATTAAAAAAGTAATGTAACTTGTAATGTTTGTTCAGCTACCTAAAACTTTCAGTGTTCTTTGTTCAGGGAGAAATGCACACCAGTGTGCAGTGTTGGGGTACAGGTGCAGTTCAGGTTATGTGGACCAGGACTGGCTTTCACTCCCTTTCTTGCATATCTTTTGATATTTTTTGTTTGCAAAGTTGAAGCTCATGGAAGAGCTTGAACACAGAACAGAGCAGAATGAACAGTAGAAAACCGGGAAACACCACAACAGCAGGGCAAAGGGATGAAGATCAGAGAGGATGGGAGGAAGATTGGGCAAGGGTAAATATAAGAGCAAAGAGAGGGGGGGAGGGCACAAGGGGTGAATAAGCTGGATACAAGCGCAAGCACAGCAAAAACAAAGGGGCTTAAAGAAGAGGAAGGAAAAACGGGGAACAGCAATGTAACAAAAAAAAGGAAAGGATGAGGAAGAGAGCACACAATAAGCTGGAAAAGAAGAGGTGGGCTTGGGGAGAGTTATTGAGGATGGAAAAGATCACAAGTATGGATGGAGGGGGGTGGGGGTGGGGGAGCTGGTAACACATTTCAAGAGGAAGATCAGAAACAAAGGAGTGGAGGTGAACAGTGAGCCTGGATTTTGAAAAAAAGTTTCAAAAACATGGAGGGAGGGGGGTAAGGGGAGTGGAGGCAGAGCAAGAAAGGGAAGAGGGTGGTACTCGAAGAGGGTGAGAAGAGAACTCGAAAGGAGGTGGTAAAAGAGTTTCAGTTTCATCCAAAAAAATTCCAATTATTTTTAAGGATTTTGTCTCCACGGCATCCACATGTGAAAGGTGTGAAACATGGGTGCCAGAACAATTGGGAAAACAGTACTCCATCAAGCTGTGGATGAAGGCCTTGCCAGTTGTTGGAAGTTCGAATTTCCCCGAGGAAAGACTTCACCTGACAGAGGATGCCCAATCAGTAGCTGGATTTGGAGGCCAACTTGGATATGTGATTTTCCCAGAACAGATTGTGGCTAATGGTGAGACCCAAACGTTTGAGGGACTGAACTTCTTTAAGTGGTTTGGTAAGTATATGGGACAGTTCAACAGATTTTGTGTGTGAGATATTTGTCAGGTTAAAGACATATCCCAAGTGTGGAACCAGCTCCTGGTTCTCTCATGATCTGCAGAGAGGGAAGAGGTTGCTGCCTGCCCTTATATGAAAATGAAAGATGCTATTGGCAGAGGGTGACAGCAAAAGCAACAAGATAAGCAGGATTTTCCAGATAATCGGAAAGATTGTCGATGACGATGAGGAACAGGACTGGGCCCAAGTCCTTGCCTTGGGGTATTTATTCAATGATCGACAGGGAGAGGAGATGACATGATCCTGGTGAGAGCCACATGTTGACTGCGAGTCGATTATTCAGTAAGCCTGGATTTTGGGAGTGTATCTAAGAGAGTTACTGGAGGGAAGTAGTATTTCACTGGCATAGATGGTTTGAAATAAAAATGGAGACATTTTGTTTCAGTAAAATGACTATTGAAAAATACAAAAGTTAGTGTCTTGAATTATTGTATCTTGTTCATCAGACTTTTTGAATGCCTCATATAATTAATATAATTTCTCACCTTTAAATATACATGGTGTCACAGAAACCCCTCCACATGTTTAAATGCAAATAGGAATGTGACGAAACGACATATAATGGGTGTTAGGGCTTGCGGATTGCTTAAAGATAAGTGCAATCACCCGTTCGCTGTCTAGCCTGGGGTCAAATCTCGCACAACTATAAAAACCCTCTTACCATGGTGTTTTGCATGCAGGACGATGTATCATGCACTATCCAATGGAAGGACAAAAGCCAGATTATCCATCTGCCAGCATTGGTGTTTGGTCGACATTAAAGATCCCACAGTGTCTTTCACGAAGAGAAGATGAGTTATCGCCGGCACGTTGATCAAATAACCTAAAGGGAGAACCACATCAGTGATGTAGCTGCCATCCTCACGATTACGCAAACCAGTAGCCATGTGTTGCAGATAAATGAATGAATAGTTATCACCAGTAAGCCAAATCCTTATTTTCCGATTTCAGGTAGTCTAAGCCACATCTCTTACTGAATGCAAATGCTAAAGCTTTGGCTCTTCCATATGTCAACTATAATGCACACATGAGTGTGGTAACTCATGCCATTATTTGCTCTTCATGCAATATCACTCAGAGGGTGCAAGCATAATATGATGTGGTCATATGGTCATCATGTAAGTAAATATATTCCTGTACTAATTATCATTTTATATCTTTCCTTGTGAGCTCAAACTTTAACTCTCCTGGGACATTCACAACATCAAACCTTGTGCCAAATTTGGCGAATCCAGCTGCCATCGTGGTCAAGATATTCTGCCGACAAACAGACAACCCCACAGACAGAATCATCACGAGCTTGGCCATGGCCTAGGCATGAGTAATAACTTAGAAAGTGCTCAGCAATTTCAAATGGAAAGAAAATATAATGGAAGCAGTCTATGTTGTTGTTTTTCTGTTTTCATTAAAAAAAAAAGTATTTCCTGTTACTATTTCAAAAAAGTTTTCTGTTGACAGGAAATTGCCAGGTTGACCTCAGATGCCAACACATCCTCACAAGGAAGACAGTGTGCACTCAGTCTTTGCAGCAATTTTGGGAATTTATTGGTCGCACATGTAACGTGAAATAAAAAATTTCCTAATCCAGTTTCCATCACATTCTTTAGAGTTGCAGATATCACCTTTACAAATCTCAACTTTTGCACACTTTTAATGATGATTATCCAGACAGTCGACTCTAATTCTGTAAGCAGATATTGGAGAACACTGCGACCACATAACTTTCATCACAGACAGGTATTCTCAGATGAGGCCATGTTTAATATGAATGACACTGTTAATCAACACAACGCGGATGATTTGCCCAGTCATTATCACTTGTGCACTGATGCAGGATGCAGTTGGAATGATACATTTAAATGTCAATTTATGTGATATAACTTTTCAGTAAGAAGGGAAACTTTCATATTGTGCATTACTCTTCAGCATATTTTTGTTGCATTTTGTATTATTTTTCGATTAAAGATGTGGATGGATTGATGGGATACCATTTGTTTTAATCATTACTTCTCATTGCCCTTGCCAGAATAGAGGGTATTGCATTTGGGCCCATTTGTCTGTTTGCTTGTTTGTTTGTTTGTTACTTGGCGAAATAATTTTTCACCAAACCTGTTGGTCTGTAGCGTTTGTCTGTCTGTTTGTCGCATGATTTTTGGCCACCGTTTTCAAGCAATCGTTTTGAAATGTTTGTGGATGTAGGTGAACGGTCAAAGACAGCAACACTTAATGATGATGAAGACCAAAATCCGGATCTGACCATTTAATAAGTGATTCTTCACCACTAAGAGATCAGGCCAAAAACGATATATAGCACAATATCTCAAAAAGTTATTGGATGCATTCAGATGAAACTTAGTGGACATGTTGGGTGTGTGACAAGGACTAATTGATTTGATTTTGGTGAAGGTCTGAATCCGGATCCGGATCCGAGAATTTTTCAAGTGATTCTTCACCATTGAGAGAAGGGCCAAAAACTATGGACAGAATGTTATCTCTAAAAATTGTGGATGACTTATGACAAAATGAGGTGGATGAATTAGTTAGCTGACAAGAACAAGCCCGTTTAATTTTGGTTAAGGTCCAGATTCAGATCCGACCTATTAGTGGGATACAAAATTTAAACTGTTCAGCCCGGCTGAGGTTTGCGCTCCACCGAGTGCTGTTCAATTTCGCCGAATGTCACTCTATAAGTGATTTTTCATTTGTCTGTTTGTTTGTTTGTCCACACAGAATGCGAGAGTTTTTCTCTGCAACTGCTTGTTGGATTGATACGAAATTTTCACCAAAGGGGCGACTACTCAAGTGGAATGTTAAAATGATAATTGTGACGTCATAGGTCACGTGGTGTGGCAGCCATGTTGGAAAAAAGGAAAAACTTTGGACCTCTATCTTTGAAACTGCAACAAGGAAAAAATTGAAACTTAGCACATGGCAATACTCCCCATGGGGAATAAGTACAATCTTTTATGATGTTATAGGTGCCTTTGTTATGATGTTATAATTTCATACGTAGAATGCTACATCCGATCAGTATGAAAATTTTTGTGGGTTATCTAGGGATAAACGGATCCACATAACAAAAAAGTTGATAACCTCACCAGTCACGTGGTTCGGCAGCCATGCTGTTTTTTGTTTTTTTTTAACCTTCAAAAATCTTCTCTGAAACGGCTGAACAGATCGAGACGAAACTTTACAGCTATGACCACCTATCCATGAGGAACAAGATGTTCACACCTATGACATCAAATGTCACATGGTTTGGCAGCCACATGAGATTTACCCTCAAACCTTTAAAAAATCTCTTCTCCAGAATGGCTTGACAGATCGAGGGAAAAGTTCATGCTCATGTTCCCCAAACCTTGGGGATATCCAGGTGTTCACGAATACTTGAGAGGTCACATGGTCTGGCAGCCATGTTGGATTGAGCGAACATCTAAAAAAATGTTTCACTTGAACCGCTTCAGCAATTGACGTGAAACTTCACAATTATGATGTAGTAGTGATGGGGAATATATGTTTTAATTTCAACCTGTTTGGATGCATGTCTGGCAGCCAGAATTTTTTTTTTTGATTTTAAATAAGGCTCACTTGGCTGCACCTGGATGGGTGAGGGTAGAGGAGTATCAGCTAAAACTCGATTCCTATCCAGGTTCCTCCTGATAACTCCAATGCAGGACTACACCGATTTGGTCTTCCATTTGATTTGAATTTATTTTAATCCCATTCTGAATTCAATTGAATAATAATAAACGTCATGGGTCAGGTGTCCGATCAAAGCGGGGTTGCATCAAAGCAGGATGTCTTGGTACCCAGTCATCACTGACAGCAGTTATGTCTGTTATTAATTACGTAACACACCATTCCACAAACACCACACAAAACAAGTCCTGCTGAGGGTCTCCAATCTCAGATTGCTATTTTTCTTGTTTAATTTGGTTTTATGGATTTTCTGTGCACTCATTCTTCGATATTACTTTAAGATACAAGTATAACCTTTTACATTCATTTTCAAGTTGCCAACATCATTGTTCAGAAAAAAAAAACAAGGAAAAGGTGTGCTTTCTCATCTGGTCTCTTTTGTATTCTCAGATAGCATGTGATATTTTTTGAAGGCCATTGAGCATTTAATGTATATTATATTATAAATTTAAGTAAATACAACAATATAATCGTAGCTCATGAAGTCATGATATCAATCGGATGCACCTTGGATTTAAGTAGGAAGCAATGTGCAAAAAAAATGACCAGTACTTTTACAAAATCCAGGCTCTTATTTTGCATCGTCATAATAATTGAGCTTTATACGCGACACTTTCTGTTGGCTTTCCATTTGAGTTTATGGTCAGGTTCAACTCTACCAGAAATACAGTCAGGAAGTGAAAACTCTGTGGCAAGTACACATCAACTGAGATGTTACAGCTCGAAACTTTAAAATGTATCATGATATCCTTATGCTACCACTCAATTCTGAACCCAAAATAACCTGTAGTTGAGAGAGTGCTCAAAATAACTTGAGCACTTCAAAAACCTTGATCATGAGACCAGTTCCTGGTGTTGGCTTAGTGGTTAGGGTGGCGGCTTGGGATCCTAACCAGTTCCTGGTGTTGGCTTAGTGTTAGGTGGCGGCTTGGGATCCTAACCAGTTCCTGGTGTTGGCTTAGTGGTTAGGGTGGCGGCTTGGGATCCTAGGGTCCTGAGTTCAAGCCCCGTTGGCTCTGAATTAATATACACCAGGAGTTGACTCAGCCTGTCATCCTTCTGAGGTCGGCAAAATGAGTACCAGTGTACTGGTAAGGGGGACACTGTGCATCAGCGCATAGCTGCGTCCCAACCAATGATGCAACCAAGCAGCCACAGGCTGCATTGATAGATGAGAAAGGTATGAACCAGTTGTGATGTGGCCGATTTTTCTTTATAGAAGGTTTTACTGGAGTAAAAATACAGGTTTTACTTAACATCCAGTTGTCACACATTGTAAAGTTAAAGGGTTATATTTTGAAATACTGAACTGGTTTTGCCTTAGCTACTTTCAATACAATGTCGTGCATGACAAAATGAAACAAGTGTCAATGGATAATTTCCAATAAGTGAGGTTTGTTTTTCAACTGAGGAAGCAATGTGAATAGCTCATCAACAAGCATTTCATGTCTCGCTGCTACAGTTGAACAAAAGCACAAAATTCACTTACAGTATTTTACTCAAATAACAGAATGTCACCTGCTTCCTATATCCAAGCATGGTACAAACTGAATTCAGACATGATAAACATAACTAGCGATAATATTAACTTAAACACTCATTTAATTAATTAATTATTTACTTTCAGTGACCATAAGCTCATGGAGGAGTTGTTGCATAAATCACATATAAGACAAAGACAATTAGTATACATGAATATACTTTCACATGAATTACATAGTTGTATACGATGAAGTGGACATACGTATATTATATGGAATATTTTTACTAAAATATGGCTCACGATGTGACAGACAGTGGGACAGCAGGGCAACAGGCAGGATAAAGAACGAATATAAAAAGTGAATGAAACATACCAACCAACCAACCAAAATGGGGCTTGAAAGAGCATGTGGCCTAGAAAAGGACAAACAAATCCAGTACAAGGGCATATGCGAAGACACGACATGAGATGTACGAATACATTACATGAACAAACGAGAAGGGCACTCGGTAGAGTGCGTACCTCTGCCACACAATACCTGATCAATGAGAACATATCAGGCCCATTACATTTTTCAAATATCATGCTATACAGTACCATATCGTTTTTAGCCCTATCTCTCAATGATGAAGAATCACTAAAAAAAATCATCAGATCCGGATTCGGATCTTCACTAAAATCTAATCAGTTCTTCCTTGTCAAACACTCAACCTGCCCACCAAATTTGATCCGGATCCGTCAACAACTGTTTGAGATATCCTGCACACAAACAAACAAACAAACAGACAGACAGGGGTGAAAACATAACCTCCTTCACCGAAGGTGGCGGAGGTAATAAACAGCAGGAAATAAAAACTGTTAAACAAGACAAATCCAGAACAGATATCCTTAACTTTAGAAGATAGCTTCTCATTGCAGAGAAGATGCCGCCTGGCAGCGAAGAAACCCAGGTTTCCTGCATAATGAGCCAGGGATTCAGATGGGAACACAAACAGCTAGGCCAATGTGATGTAGCAGTGAAAGTGGTTTCTCATCTCCACTAATGTTCGTCCTGATTGTCTTCTGTTCCCTCCTGATGCAGTGTTAATGTCTCGTCTCCACTAACACATTGACAATAAACTGAGAGATGCCCGGCTTACCAATGCATGCCAAGATTGAGTCCAAGACCTAGTGCATCAACATGACAATTCCCTGGTGGTCGAATATGTCATATACTGTTTCCAAATGGCATTGACTTCAACATAGTGATGTTGGTGATGTTGAATGGACGATGGGTTATGCAAGTACATGGATTTTTGTCCTTCATTTATAGACAATGCAATTGTGGCTGATAAATAGGATTACGACACCAATATTCCTCTTTTAGAGCTGCAGCAAATCAATAATCTGAGATAACAAGATTTATTTAATTAAGATCCTACTTTGATTGATACACATGAGCAGAGTACCCGCCCGATGGGCGATATTGTTCCAGGCATGTAACACGTTCTTCTAACACATACCTTTATTTGGGCGGTGCATAGGCAAGTGACATCTCTGTAGAGGCAAAAATAAAAATAACCCATGAAGTTATGTGCATGAAGCAAAAACATACCTACTGCTTATAATTCAAAACACCTCACTGCACTGTAAAACGTGGGGACAGGAATACTGTAATGTAAATGGTGGGGACTTGTAATACCCTCCCCCACTTGGAGGCAGCGCTACACGATACACATTTACATCGAGAATTTGCGCTGATCCTATGTAGCAAGTCTGGATGGAATTGGCCCACACCTGTAGGAGTAGCACGACAAACACACAAACAACAGTCCATGAATTACAGGAAGAATAAGGGAAGAAAGAGGGAAGTGCCATCACCTCATGGGGTACTCTGGGTACCAGTGATGTCACAACAATGGTGTAGCATTTCTCACCACACTCGGCAGGGTACTTCCTTCGGTGGAATTTCTTTCTCCCCACGGATGCCAACCTGTGGTTGTTTGTCCGTGGTCTATCCTTTTAAATGCTAAGCATCAAGCAAGGCAGCTGTATGTATCACTTTTCAAGTCTTCGGTATGACTCGGCTGGGGTTTGGACTGCCAACCTCCCAGACTCAGAGCGGTTCCTATCCATTACACCACCAAGTCTGGCTTGGGGGGAGGTGGTAGGGGTGGAGGAGACTGAATTTGAATGCAAATGACTTTATCACAATGGTTTTTTTTTATTTTTAACAGAGAAAGGGTACCTTTTCATCATGAAAAGAGCACTTTTTCATGACAAAAAGGATGCCTTTTCTCTGTGGTAAGGGTGGGTCCCCCTCCTGAGAAAATGATTACTTTTCACCATAAAAAGGACACCCAATCTATTATTTTAAAAAAAGAAATACTTTACCTTGTGTAAAAGAATAGAATGTCTTTCTCTGCTCCAAATATTTGTTTGAGAATTTTGTATTTTATATTTTAATTATTCTCTCTCTGTGTCTCTG
>CM068955.1:141526813-141540184 GCA_035128595.1 Eptatretus atami | reverse complement strand
GCAAGACCAAAGCCACAACACAATCAGAAGACAAGTTTCTGAGAGTCAACAGCTTGCATGATAGACAGCTCACAGGACAGGAGCTCCAGGCACAGCTTAACACTGGTTGAAGTAAGGAAGTCTCAGTTTCAACTGTGAAGAGAAGACTTCGAGCTACAGTTTGACAGGTCGATGGCAGTAAGAAAGCCATTGCAGATGGCAAACTAAGAAAAAGAGGCTTGCCTGGGCTGTGGAGCACCCCAGTGGACTACTGAAAACTGGAAAGAAGTCTTATGGACCGATGAATCAAAATTTGAAATATCGGTTCATCACGCAGGTTTTGTACCATCGAGTAGGCAAAAGGATGGTTCCTCAGTGTGTGACACCAACTGTCAAACATGGAGGAGAAGCATGTGATCTGGGGCCTCTTTACTGCATCCAGTCAGTGACTTGCACAGAGTGACTGGCACCCTGAACCAAAAAGGCTACCACAGCATTTTGCAAGCACCATGCAATACCCTCTGGTCTTCACCTAGTTGGTCAGGCGTTTCATCCTACAGCAAGATAATGACCAAACATACCTCAGGCTATGTCAGAACTACCTTAGAAGAAATTAACAAGACGGTAGGCTTCAAATCATGGAATGGCCAGCACAGTCTCCAGACTTAAACCCCATTGACTGGTTTGGGATGAACTGGACAGAAGGGGAAGCAAAGCAACCTACAAGTGCAACACATTTGTGGAACTTCTGCAACAGTGTTGGAAGAACTTTCCGAACAATATTTGATTTCCATTGTGGAAAGAATGCCACGAGTATGTTCGGCTGTTATATCTGCAAAAGGCTTATTTTGATGAGGAGTCAAAAATTTAAATTAAATTTTGTTCAACAAAACGATTCCATGATTTCTTTTTTATATGCAAATATTTATTTGTTCTCTTCTTTAATTTCAGAGTACATTGAAACATTAAACAGCTTAAATTTCAGTAAAAACTGGAAAAATGGGGGTGTTCTAAAAGTTTTGACCGTAGTGATGTATGTATGTATATATATATATATATATATATATATATATATATATATAATAATATTATATATATATATATATGATATATGTATATACAAACAAAACACACACACACACACACACACACCACACACACACACACTAGTGGGGTATGCTTCCGCAACCGTGCTTACCTGATGAGTGGAACACAGAGCATCATTAAGAATGAGTGGGCGAAATGCCGGTACACAGGGAAAAATCACAGAATCATGGACAACAATCATAAATTAAAATATAAATGAATGAAAAAATAAAGTGAAAATAAATAAATGAAAAATCAATGCGCGGTGAGCGACCCGAGACAATAGGGGAACCCGGTTCGTATGCTTACACACCCCGCTCATGTATAACATACATATATATATACATATATACACACACACACACACACATATATATATATATATATATATATATTGTTACGATTGTGGGGGTAGACGGGAAAACTTTAATCTGGAATAGCATTGTGTTGAGTTGCTTGGTCCGTGGACGTGTAGGAGGAATCTCAATGTAGTAAGTAGGAAACCTGTGAGCATAAGTGTTACATGTCGCCAAACGAGGGGTGGTGCAGTGTTAATTAGCCTCGGGAGTAAGAATAAGTCCCCCAGTATGTGATTACCCTCTGTGATTTTTCCCTATGTATTTATATTTCAAGCCAGGCAATAAAGGTGGGGAACGCATCCCTGAAACCACAACAAACAGGCAGAAAGCCCTGCCTTCCTGGGTTTGGTGTGAGCAGGCCACACCCTGGAGGCAGAGGATAAAATAGGACAGAGGAAAGTGGAGTGTGAAGGGCAGATTGCACATTTTGAGAGGATCATGGTGGTGCATTTTGAGAGGTGAAAGAAAGGGAGCACACAGGAGAGGTTGTGCATTTTAAGAGGAAGGAGTTGGCTTGGCATTTTGGAGAGCAGTGATCAGAGCGGAGGCATGAGGTGCATTGTTTGAAGAGGCGAGAGTGGAGGTTGAGCACACGCCGAAGAAGATGACATGGCCATTGAATTCATGTAGAAGCGGTTTGGCTCGCGTGGTGAAGTAAGATGCCGGCCTTTTGCTTCTGGTCAGGTCGATGAGGATGACCGGAGCACCCGAAGCCGTTACACTGGGGCTTTGAGCCTTTACATGGAGTGCCACCCGCAGATTGCCTGGCGTGCATTCATCCCACTATGAGAGAAGCGCCCCAATTCCAGTTTCACAAGGATCAGCTCTTGGCCAAGATAAGTAAAACAGTAGTTTTGGAGGGAAGGTTTTTCTTTTCATTTTGTGTCACCCTTTGTCTGTATTTGAGTCTGTATGCGAGGCCTCAACTATAGGATTTATTTATTTCAAATCATTGTCATTTCCTTTTGAATTATCATCCTTTGTGAATATTTGTTTTATTTGTCATTAAATGTATTCATTTTAAGACACTGTAGCATTGTGCTGTCCTGGTGCAGCACCCTGTGCTGTGCTCCTCTCCAGTGGATCGTCTCTCCACCATTACACCTCGTTAACGCATGCGCATTAATCTCCGAGTCTCAGTTTTAGCCTTCAAGGGTGAAGCTTTGCCATCGCCCATCTGTCCAGATAGGGTTTTAAGCCACCTGGACATGACAACATCCATCCATCCATCCATCCATTCTCTGTGCAGAGCATTGGTGCTGCCTTCGCAGTCTCCTTGGCTATTGGACACAATCCTAGATGAGTCGTCACTCCGACACAGGATACCAGCAAGCTGGCACTCATTTTGCCGACCTCGGAAGAATGACAGGCAAAGTCATCCCCACCTGACATTAATTCAACAGCTGAGTGGGATTTGGACTCAGGATTTTAGGATCGCAAGCCCACCACCCTAACCACTGAGCCAACACCAGGGATATACATTATAAAAAGACAATATTGCCATATCATTCTTCTCTAATGCTTTCAGACTGCTTTTTACTTTGATGATGTCATCGATGATTCCATCAGTGACTGATGATGAAATTGTTGATGTAACTGGAGTGCATGGGATTTCTGACAACAAGATTATAAGATATTACAGATGTTTAACGATCAAAAACAGCCAATAAAACAAAATAAAATAATAATAACTAGTAAGCCCAAAATGTTAGCAATATCAGCAGAAAAGTACTAGCTATAGTTTTGAACGAAAAACAGGGAAAGCAAAGATTTTTTTTTCAATGCTGTCACTTGTTTTCCAACTCGAAGGATCTAGTCCTTTAAGAAAATCACTTTGAGACTTTGTCTCCTCGAGTGGTACTGACCAACCTCGCTTTCTCATAGCCTATAGCAGAGGCACGACAGAACACAAGAGAAATAGGAAGAAGTTGAAGAACATGAGATCTTTTAAATTTTTTTCCCCCCTAATTGTTAAGAGACTTGTGGGACGTGCAGCTGTTGAGTTTTAGTAGAAGCGTTCGAAAAGGAAATTTCACAGTTACAATTCCCAAGCTCCACTGGTTGACTTTTGTTTTCCGGATATTTTCATTTACAGATATTTATGAAGTTTTGTGGATTTTTTTTTTTCATGGAATTATGCCTTTGAGTTGCAACATTATGGAAAAAAAATTCAGCTTTGGTAAAATATTTATGACACCCTCGTGGCCTTAAGGTCAACAGACTAGCAAAAATAGAACAAACCACACCAAGAGTATCCTGTTGTTACTTCAAGAAACCAATATCCAACAAAAAACATTTAATATCCTCTTGAAAGGGTCATGTTGACAAAAGTGGCACACTATGTTTGTTTCAACAATAATTTTAAAATTCTTATCATCAGTAGTTATTTGTTTGTTCGTCAAATGCATTATGAAACAAAAACAATGAAAAACAAATGGGTTTATCTCAAAAACAAGCCAAATATGCACGTGATGATATGTACAGAAATTCCCTTGAGCATTGGCTTCACCCATTACTAGTGCAAATGATAGGTTGCCCCAGGGCATCAGTTAAACCACCTCACAGCAGGAATCAGGATGGCTCATTACTCTGGAAACCTCCACATTTTAACATCATGCACAATAGCTGAAAATAACCACATGCTGGCGTGCACATGATTCACACACAGGGAGTGAATGCGCAGTTCAGTGTGTTTTAAAGCGTTACCAGTGGGAGGACAATTATGAATTCCAATATTATCTAATCCAATATACTATTTGCAGCACTGAGCAGGAGGCAGAGGAAGCTCAATCAGGGAATCCTCAATAAAACGTCAGGTCATTGGGGTCCTATCCAGAGTGACTGCATCACTCCCAGCAGATGAAAGTTTTGACGTTTAGTGGAGTTTCAGGTGATTTCGTTTGCTGTTAGGGAAACACATTGGGATTTTAACATCCACAAATTTATACAACTTGTATGTATAACGCGTCCTCCAAAGGATAATGTGCAACAACATTGCTGTCTGCACTGCAGCATGATGGTAAGGAAAATAGACACACACATCACTTATACTTTGCCATAAAAGATCCATTGTGTACATCCAAAACTTCGTTACAAATCGCAGTCATCCTGACTATAATTCATGGGCTGGAGTTTGTATGTTTGAGGTTTGTTTGTCACGCTACTCCTCCTACGGTACTGGGCTGATTACATCCAGACTTGCTACATAGGAACAACATGACCCCAATTAGTGTTTTTGAGTGTTTTCATTTTTGCTGGTGGTCTTGAGGGAGGGGGGGGGGGGGGGTGACACAAATTATCTATGGAAATGTGTATCGTGTAGTGCCACCTCCAGGTGGGGGAGGGTATTACAAGTCTCAACATTTACAGTACAGTGTTCCTCTCCCACCCAAACCAACATCGACGCCATGTGGGATTCTGCAGTGGACAGTCCCAAGAGGTCCCACCGCCGGCACTCCCGGGAGCTAGGCATCAAACCGACATCAATCTGACGTATCCTCACTAAGGAACTGAAGCTTTTCCCATACATCATCTCTATTAGGCATAAACTGAGGCAAGATGACATGAGGAGACGTGATATGTGCAATTAGCTAAGTCAATGGATGGCGCGGTACCCAAACTGGATCAACCTGATCTGGTTCAGTGACGAAGCCCATTTCCATTTGAACGATGCCATCAACAACCACAACGACATTTTCTGGGGGGCAGAACCACCTGAGGAGATCACTGAGAAGTACCTGAAAGGGCGTAACGGTCAAATGCTTCTGCGCCTTCAATGCCAGATGGGGAACACTAGGGCCATACTGGTTTGAGAATGACAACAGCAGGATGGTAACCATCAACGGTGAGCACAACCAGGCCATGCTCCAGAAGTTCTATAATGATCTAGCTCAAAAGGCCACACCAAACCAACTCAGCATGACCTGGTTTATGCAGGATGGCACACCCCCGTGTAGAGCTGGTGACACCATCACTTTCCTGCAGCAGCTATTCAGAAACCACCTCATTGCCCTGGGTGCCGCTCATTACTCTGTCTATGCCAACTGCCCTGCCACACTGGATGATCTGAAGCAGGAGGTGTGAGTCTACCTCAAGGCAGTGCTGCATGAGACCTACAGGAAAGTTGGACAGAACTTTGGAGTCAGGATCACTGCCTGTCTGAACTCGAGTAGGGGCACACATCGAGAACGTCAATGACAAGGATTTTGTGTAAATGCCAATTTCAGACCTTGGGTTCTCACTTACTCTTGCAGTGACTTCCTGCAATAGCAATCAGTGATAGAAAATACCATGTCATACGCTTTCAAGAAATGTTTGGTTCACGTTCCTGAGGTTTCTGTTTCTTTGTAAATCAACATTTAAAGTTGCATCACTCTCTTTGAAACACCCTGTATATTTGATAATCGAATACTCGACTTTTGAAATGATGTAATCTGCCCCAGAATGCTTGGAGTGCATGCGGCAGAAACCCCTAGCAATGACGGTCATGGGGCAGGGAATGTATATTGTGCATTCCAGATAAGGATTATTACTAAAATGGCTCAAAAAGCTTCCAAAATAAGTAAAAAATACTTGGAAAATACCTGAGAGAAAGGGGTGTGCCTCTGCACAAAAAAGTGCTTCTGTATCCATCTTGTACACATCTTGCAACCTCCCTTACCATTCATTGGCACCCGCATCTCTTGTTTGTCAATCTCCAATTATTTTCTCCCTGGGCCCTACTCTTGGTATTTCCCCCTTTTCCTTCTTCTTGTTCTTTTTGCGACATTGAGTCCTGATCCATTCTGTGTTCTAGCTCTTCCACGAGTCTTGGCGACGTATACAAAAATATACATGACTAGCAGAGGTACCCACACTTTTGTGGAAGGAATTTAGAGTTTAGAAAAAGAGAGCCAGGTACTATGTATAATTCCAATTAATTCATCACATGTAATTTAGCAGGCAATATTATAATAATAATAATGTAACAATTAACACAATATTTAATATCAAATAACAAAACAGGCAATAATATGATACAATGAGGCAACACTACGCAATAATGACTATTGTAGTGCCTATGAATAGACATCATTTCAAGTCTGGTTGTTGGTTGCCACAATTGTGAGCTTCACGATATGCAGTAGATGAGATTATTTGTAATACTGCTACCACCGGGTGGTGCTGTATGATGCACATTTACATAGAGAGAATTGGGGGTTATCCCCCCCCCCCACCCTGAACCCCCTACCCTGTAGGTTTGAAAATGCTTTCCTGCATCTCCATTTGCTCATTGGATTCCAACAATATGATGCAATATGATAGGGTTACTATGGTGGGGCCAATTCTATCGATGCCAGACAGACGGACAGACAATAAAATACAACTATATATATATATATATATTATATATTATTATATATGGAGAAGTGTGTGTGTGTGTGTGTGTGTGTGTGTGTGTGTGTGTGGTGTGTGTGTGTGTGTGTGTGTGTGTGTGTGTGTGTGTGTGGGTGTGTGTTGTTATATGTCCACTACCCCACCCGCTCACTTGTACTAACAGGAAATGGTACGAACTCGACAACTCTCATACACGGATATTTCTCGTATTTCCTCTATTTCCGTGAATCCAATTTGCATTCAGGAACAAATCAATTATGGTGAACCATTTTAAAATTGCCACTCTTGTGTCTAAGTGCAGAAAATTGTGTTTAAAAGACCATTTGTATTGCAGATTTCACGCTAGCAATGGAAGGTTAAAATGCCCGGCAAGCAGAACCGAGTCACAAAAACACACACAGCACATGCACCAAAAAGGCCTCGTCAGCATTCATTCGTCATGTTTGAAAGTTGCTTATTGTTGAAGGACTGTTCCTGCATTCATTGCAAGTGCTCTTTTGGCACGAGGGAGGTGAAGAACACTTGATTGGAAGTTTACACATAATCATTAACTCTGCCACCGAAGGTGGACGGAACTTACGTTTTCACCCGTCTGTCTATGAAGAGGATATCTCAAAAGCTATGGATGGATTCCGACAAAACTTGGAGGACTTGTTGGGTGTGTCACAAGGATGAAAGGATTTGATTTTGTTGAAGATACGGATCCATATCCGTATCAGAGAATATAAAAAATAAAAAAACGATTTTGTTCACGATTGAGAGACAGAGCCAAAAACGCTGTGTAGCATGATATTTCAAAAAGTCGTGGACGGATTATAACAAAACTTGTGGATAATTTGGGTTGGTGACAAGAACAAGGTGATTCGATTTTGGTTAAGGTCCGGATCCAGATCCGACCTATCAGTGGGATACAAAACTCTAACTGTTCAGTCTGGTTGATGTATGTGCTCCACCAAGTGCCGTTACAGTTAATTAAATAATGTAATCAGTGTGTTTTTTGGATGATCCAGGTGCTGGTGTCTCAGAAAGACTTTCAATTTTGCTCACTTTTGCTCGTGTCATCTCTAAAAACCTGAGAGTTCATGAGTTGCATATATATATTGTTACGGTTTTGGGGGTAGATGGAGAACATATCTGGCCCAATACATTTTTGAGATATCGTGCTATATATCGTTTTTGGCCCCCATCTCTCAATGGTGAAGAATCACTTAAAAAATTATTGTAGTTGGATCCAGATTTGGATCTTCACCAAAATCTAATCAGTTCATCCTTGTCACACACCCAACTTGCCCACCAAATTTTATCCGGATCTGTACACCACTTTTTGAGTTATCCTGCACACAGATAGACAAACAGACAAACAAATAGACAGAAACGGGTGAAAACATTACCACCTTCACCTTTGATGGCGGAGGTAATTGTCATGTTAAAAAAAAAAAGAGAGAGATTGGGCGCTGACGACTGTTGAGTTTGAGAGACGGTTCGAAAGGAAATTTCACAGTTACTAATTCCCAAGCTCCACTGTTGACTTTTGTTTTCCGGATATTTTCATTTACAGATATTTATGAAGTTTTGTGGATTTTTTTTTTTCATGGAATTATGCCTTTGAGTTTATGGAAAAAAATTCAGCTTTGGTAAAATATTTATGACACCGTGGCCTTAAGGTCAACAGACAAGCAAAAATAGAACAAACCACACCAAGAGTATCCTGTTGTTACTTCAAGAAACCAATATCCAACAAAAACATTTAATATCCTCTTGAAGGGTCATGTTGACAAAAGTGGCACACTATGTTTGTTTCAACAATAATTTTAAAATTCTTATCATCAGTAGTTATTTGTTTGTTCGTCAAATGCATTATGAAACAAAAACAATGAAAAACAAATGGGTTTATCTCAAAAACAAGCCAAATATGCACGTGATGATATGTACAGAAATTCCCTTGAGCATTGGCTTCACCCATTACTAGTGCAAATGATAGGTTGCCCAGGGCATCAGTTAAACCACCTCACAGCAGGAATCAGGATGGCTCATTACTCTGGAAACCTCCACATTTTAACATCATGCACAATATGAAAATACCACATGCTGGCGTGCACATGATTCACACACAGGGAGTGAATGCGCAGTTCAGTGGTTTTAAAGCGTTACCAGTGGGAGGACAATTATGAATTCCAATATTATCTAATCCAATATACTATTTGCAGCACTGAGCAGGAGGCAGGGGAAGCTCAATCAGGGAATCCTCAATAAAACGTCAGGTCATTGGGGTCCTATCCAGAGTGACTGCATCACTCCAGAAGATGAAAGTTTTGACGTTTAGTGGGGTTTCAGGTGATTTCGTTTGCTGTTAGGGAAACACATTGGGATTTTAACATCCCCAAATTTTACAACTTGTATGTATAACGCGTCCTCCAAAGGATAATGTGCAACAACATTGCTGTCTGCACTGCAGCATGATGGTAAGGAAAATAGACACACACATCACTTATACTTTGCCATAAAAGATCCATTGTGTACATCCAAAACTTCGTTACAAATCGCAGTCATCCTGACTATAATTCATGGGCTGGAGTTTGTATGTTTGAGGGTTTGTTTGTCACGCTACTCCTCCTACGGTACTGGGCTGATTACATCCAGACTTGCTACATAGGAACAACATGACCCCAATTAGTGTTTTGAGTGTTTTCATTTTTGCTGGTGGTCTTGAGGGAGGGGGGGGGGGGGGGTGACACAAATTATCTATGGAAATGTGTATCGTGTAGTGCCACCTCCAGGTGGGGGAGGGTATTACAAGTCTCAACATTACAGTACAGTGTTCCTCTCCACCCAACCAACATCGACGCCATGTGGGATTCTGCAGTGGACAGTCCCAAGAGGTCCACCGCCGGCACTCCCGGGAGCTAGGCATCAAACCGACATCAATCTGACGTATCCTCACTAAGGAACTGAAGCTTTTCCCATACATCATCTCTATTAGGCATAAACTGAGGCAAGATGACATGAGGAGACGTGATATGTGCAATTAGCTAAGTCAATGGATGGAGCGGTACCCAACTGGATCAACCTGATCTGGTTCAGTGACGAAGCCCATTTCCATTTGAACGATGCATCAACAACCACAACGACATTTTCTGGGGGGCAGAACCACCTGAGGAGATCACTGAGAAGTACCTGAAAGGGCGTAACGGTCAAATGCTTCTGCGCTTCAATGCCAGATGGGGAACACTAGGGCCATACTGGTTTGAGAATGACAACAGCAGGATGGTAACCATCAACGGTGAGCAAACCAGGCCATGCTCCAGAAGTTCTATAATGATCTAGCTCAAAAGGCCACACCAAACCAACTCAGCATGACCTGGTTTATGCAGGATGCACACCCGTGTAGAGCTGGTGACACCATCACTTTCCTGCAGCAGCTATTCAGAACCACCTCATTGCCCTGGGTGCCGCTCATTACTCTGTCTATGCCAACCGCCCTGCCACACTGGATGATCTGAAGCAGGAGGTGTGAGTCTACCTCAAGGCAGTGCTGCATGAGACCTACAGGAAAGTTGGACAGAACTTTGGAGTCAGGATCACTGCCTGTCTGAACTCGAGTAGGGGCACACATCGAGAACGTCAATGACAAGGATTTTGTGTAAATGCCAATTTCAGACCTTGGTTCTCACTTACTCTTGCAGTGACTTCCTGCAATAGCAATCAGTGATAGAAAATACCATGTCATACGCTTTCAAGAAATGTTTGGTTCACGTTCCTGAGGTTTCTGTTTCTTTGTAAATCAAACATTTAAAGTTGCATCACTCTCTTTGAAACACCCTGTATATTTGATAATCGAATACTCGACTTTTGAAATGATGTAATCTGCCCCAGAATGCTTGGAGTGCATGCGGCAGAAACCCCTAGCAATGACGGTCATGGGGCAGGGAATGTATATTGTGGCATTCTAGATAAGGATTATTACTAAAATGGCTCAAAAAGCTTCCAAAATAAGTAAAAAATACTTGGAAAATACCTGAGAGAAAGGGGTGTGCCTCTGCACAAAAAGTGCTTCTGTATCCATCTTGTACACATCTTGCAACCTCCCTTACCATTCATTGGCACCCGCATGTCTTGTTTGTCCATCTCCAATTATTTTCTCCCTGGGCTACTCTTGGTTTTTCCCTTTTCCTTCTTCTTGTTCTTTTTGCGACATTGAGTCCTGATCCATTCTGTGTTCTAGCTCTTCCACGAGTCTTGGCTACGTATACAAAAATATACATGACTAGCAGAGGTACCCACACTTTTGTGGAAGGAATTTAGAGTTTAGAAAAGAGAGCCAGGTACTATGTATAATTCCAATTAATTCATTACATGTAATTTAGCAGGCAATAATATAATAATAATAATGTAACAATTAACCAATATTTAATATCAAATAACAAAACAGGCAATAATATGATACAATGAGGCAACACTACGCAATATGACTATTGTAGTGCCTATGAATAGACATCATTTCAAGTCTGGTTGTTGGTTGCCACAATTGTGAGCTTCACGATATGCAGTAGATGAGATTATTTGTAATACTGCCTACCACGGGTGGTGCTGTATGATGCACATTTACATAGAGAGAATTGGGGGTTATCCCCCCCCCCCACCCTGAACCCCTACCCTGTAGGTTTGAAAATGCTTTCCTGCATCTCCATTTGCTCATTGGATTCCAACAATATGATGCAATATGATAGGTTACTATGGTGGGGCCAATTCTATCGATGGCCAGACAGACGGACAGACAATAAAATACAACTATATATATATATATATATTATATATATTATATATGGAGAAGTGTGTGTGTGTGTGTGTGTGTGTGTGTGTGTGTGTTGTGTGTGTGTGTGTGTGTGTGTGTGTGTGTGTGTGTGTGTGTGGGTGTGTGTGTGTTATATGTCCACTACCACCGCTCACTTGTACTAACAGGAAATGGTACGAACTCGACAACTCTCATACACGGATATTTCTCGTATTTCCTCTATTTCCTGAATCCAATTTGCATTCAGGAACAATCAATTATGGTGAACCATTTTAAAATTGCCACTCTTGTGTCTAAGTGCAGAAAATTGTGTTTAAAGACCATTTGTATTGCATATTCACGCTAGCAATGGAAGGTTAAAATGCCCAGCAAGCAGAACCGAGTCACAAAAACACACAGCACATGCACCAAAAAGGCCTCGTCAGCATTCATTCGTCATGTTTGAAAGTTGCTTATTGTTGAAGGACTGTTCCTGCATTCATTGCAAGTGCTCTTTTGGCACGAGGGAGGTGAGAAACACTTGATTGGAAGTTTACACATAATCATTAACTCTGCCACCGAAGGTGGACGGAACTTACGTTTTCACCCGTCTGTCTATGAAGAGGATATCTCAAAAGCTATGGATGGATTCTGACAAAACTTGGAGGACTTGTTGGGTGTGTCACAAGGATGAAAGGATTTGATTTTGTTGAAGATACGGATCCATATCCGTATCAGAGAATATAAAAATAAAAAAACGATTTTGTTCACGATTGAGAGACAGAGCCAACAACGCTGTGTAGCATGATATTTCAAAAAGTCATGGACGGATTATAACAAAACTTGTGGATAATTTGGGTTGGTGACAAGAACAAGGTGATTCGATTTTGGTTAAGGTCCGGATCCAGATCCGACCTATCAGTGGGATACAAAACTCTAACTGTTCAGTCTGGTTGATGTATGTGCTCCACCGAGTGCCGTTACAGTTAATTAAATAATGTAATCAGTGTGTTTTTTGGATGATCAGGTGCTGGTGTCTCAGAAAGACTTTCAATTTTGCTCACTTTTGCTCGTGTCATCTCTAAAAACCTGAGAGTTCATGAGTTGCATATATATATATTATATATATATATATATTATATATATATATATATATATATATATATATATATATATATATATATATATATATATATTGTTACGGTTTTGGGGGTAGATGGAGAACATATCTGGCCCAATAGATTTTTGAGATATCGTGCTATATATCGTTTTTGGCCCCATCTCTCTCAATGGTGAAGAATCACTTAAAAAATTATTGTAGTTGGATCCGGATTTGGATCTTCACCAAAATCTAATCAGTTCATCCTTGTCACCACCCAACTTGCCCACCAAATTTTATCCGGATCTGTACACCACTTTTGAGTTATCCTGCACACAGATAGACAAACAGACAAACAAATAGACAGAAACGGGTGAAAACATTACCACCTTCACCTTTGATGGCGGAGGTAATTGTCATGTTAAAAAAAAGCCTTCCCGTTTGGATGCATCAGCTGACTGTGTCCAGATTTTACAAAACTTATAAAACCAGTTCATTTGGAAACTTGGGATGTCACTGTTGCCGCTGTTTTGTGGAATCCCTTCCCCCCCCCCCCCCCCCCCCGTGAAAACTGCCTCTGGCAGAACAGCCGTCCATACATTGCATAGCTTTTCACAGCTCCAAACTGCCAAGCAAGCTTCCATTTTGTATTTACATTACCGGTTGAAAACAGCTGCCATCATGGCGAGAGACATGGATTT
>CM068955.1:141510393-141526788 GCA_035128595.1 Eptatretus atami | reverse complement strand
ACATCGAGTATGAAACTTTCCAGCACATGAAAACCTTGTGCCTGACGATAGAAAATAAAAAGATGGAGTGAGACGGTGAAAATATTAGTGCAAGTCTGCATAGTTGATCAAAGGAAGATGGCCATAAGTTCTGTGAAGAAGGATTGAAAGGAGTAAATGCAGAACATAAAACTACTAAAGTCCTTTGTTTCTGGACAGTTTCCCTACTAACGAAGCCAAGCAATCCGAGCAGAAGCCTAAGCTTTGTTCTCTCTTGGTGCCACACCTTGTTATTCCAATTATAATGGTTGTCAAAAGAATGTGAAATATTATATAACCAAAGACACCTTGCAAATGCACTTTGTCATGCTCAGAGTTATGATGCGTGGAAAACAGATAGCTGTGTACTTTTATATCATCTCCAACTCGTTCTCCCAAACAGTGATTCTCAGATGATAATGTTATCATCAAGATAAATTCAGATATTGTAAAGAGATCACTCGGCTCCATTAAACAATATTTTTTTGAGAGAAAACGCCAGGTATTAAAGTTATGGTTCACAGAACATGTTCTGTAAACCTTTGGCTGTCATTCATTTGTCCCAATTTGCATATGTAAATGAAGTCCCATTACTGAGAAGAGTTGCTCTCGTTGCCATTTGCGGTGCCTGGATTTAAAGCGTTTACGATCATTGGCTCAGAAACTTTATCTGTTATTAATTGACCCTCAATTGCAAATGCAAATGAGATAATTAGGTGAGCTTAAAGCTGTGGGTTTTTTTTTTCCCCTCCAAGCAGAATAATTACTTTATGTGCAGTGAACGTTTTCAGGCAACAGAATCCTTAGTCCATTGGAGACTATCCATCCATCCATCCATTGGGACCATACTCTGTGCAGAGCGTTGGTGTTGCCGAAGCAGTCTCCTTGGCTAGTGGATACAATCCTGGACGGGTCGCCACTCCGACACAGGATACCAGCAAGCCGGCACTCATTTTGCTGACCTCGGAAGGATGACAGGCAGAGTCAACCCCACCTGGTGTTAATTCAACAACCGAGTGGGATTTGAACTCAGGATCCTGGGATCCCAAACCCACCACCCTAACCATAAAGCTAACACCAGGCATATTGGAGACTATGATGTGCACAAAACGAAAGCGCACACGCCACGCCGTCACATGGAATCCAAATTGGGATTAACAAGTAATCCTTACAAGGAAATTGTTCGAGGCAGGTTAAAGTGACGACAGTAAATCAGAGCATTCCTGTGTAAAAACAAATCTTGCACCCAGGGATGGATGTTATCCTTATGCATTAGAAAGGAATTAAAGTTATTTGGTCATTTTTTTTTTAAAATGCATGTAACTGTCATTACACCTGTCACTGTCAATAAAAAACCGACTGCCTCTTATAAGTACCAGGCCTGAAAACAATGAAGCATGTACGTATGAAAAGCATCACCACACTGTCATTTCGCACTTCAGCACAGTTCTGTATTTGTGGACTAAAATTAAACATTAACACATAATTTTCAGCACAATATCATTCTCGATGTTAAAGCTACACTATCCTGTTGTAGCTTTTTTCATTGGGCTCCTGCATTGTTTGAGGTAGATGGGTGTCCTTATGATCACTCCAAATGACATTTGTCTTGCAGGTGAATTTGGGACAGCATTTGTCATGTTGTTGTTTCAAAATGAATCAGTCATTAAACAGGCATAAGCAGCACACATTAGAGACTTACCATCGAGTAACAGGATCGAGGAACATCTCGAGCACAATGTATGGAACAACACATGTATTTCCTTGACCTGTGGTGAGAGCACATGTGTGACACCTTTGGAAGACCACGTTATTAAATATACCACAGCAGATGTGGTGTTTTTCGATTCGAAAGCATGCTAGGCTGGTCGCTTTTGGTTGGGACTAATCAATGGCTGCTTTGTTTGCCACCTTTTGTTGGAAATGCCTATACCTGCCACAGTGAAGACTTGCAGGCTCTTCCCCAGATAACTTAACCACAGCTCTAAAATACTCCACTTCCTAAATCAACAGTGCTGGTATCGGATGACAGATAGAGGTCGATTTTTACATCATGTCATCGGAGCCTCTTGTAAAAATCACTTGTCTCCCAGTTGGCCGCATTGGAAGAGAAAATACATTTGAAGCATATTCTCCATCTTTATTCCTCTCCATTTTCACCATTTTTGTATTCTTTACTTTCTTATTCCTTCCTTGACAATTTCTGTCTCCTGGTTTCACACATATAGAAATGTAATACATACATATATATATATACATACATATATATATATATATTTATATATATATATATCACTGCTTATGTCCAGCATTACAAATTTACCACCACTGCAAATACGCTTGGATTAAACCAAAATGTCAACATAGCAAACTTCAAACAATGCCAATTCACCATGCAGATGAATAACCGAGAACTGCTTACTTTTCATTTGTCTGGCATATGAATCTTAGAAAGAAAGTGCCAAAATATAGTTGGTTCACAGGCAGTTTCACTGTGACAAGCAAGCAATCATCTGCCGCAGCTACTTTCATGCCAGTATCCCTCACTGCAAACAGAAACTGTAGGGGAATTATCAGCTGCCCACAGCATACTGCTCACCATATTCTCTCAGCGATGGAGCCTCGTGAGTGGAGGAGGCCAGTGGGCCGACCACCTGCCTCGTGGTTGCAGTAGGTTGATCAGTCTCTCAAGGAGATGTGAATTGGCCAGGCATCTGCCTGGGGGATGGTCAGACGGAGGCCCCTGGAGTACTGGCAGAAAGTGGACGCAGCAACGCGCTGCTCCGGCGCATGCTCCCATACCTGACCTGACCTGACAGCATACTTTATAATCCCAAACTGAAAAAGCAGTTCTGCCCGATGCACTTTGCTTTGCAAAAAGGGACTGCAAAAAACAGTTACACTCGATGTTTACTTGTTGGCATTGTCCATTTAATGATGCCGCAAACTATGACAAGAACCTTCTTTTATTCCAACATGTGTTGAACAAAAATAGGGGCAATACCCCTGGGTGCTCACTAGGTAGAAGCTGGATAAGATAACCAGGGAACCACTGGTAGGCATGAAAACCCACAAAATATGTAACGGAGAAGAAAGTAAATTTACCATTGAACAAACTTTGGTACATCACGGGTGATAAGGTTGTGGTCAAGTTTCATCGACATCATGTGTGTAGTTCTGAGAAGAAAGCAAAGACATATTTTAGGGGGCAACCTCCGCCCCTCCCGCCCCCCCCACCCTCCCGCATCAACCCCGCTAGATCCCCTTAGGGTCCGATTTTGTTTTTTTTATGCCATGAACAAACTTTAGTACATACTGGGTGATGAATGTTGTGGTCAAGTTTAATCGAAATTGTGTGTGTAATTTCAGAGAAGAAGTTGCAAGTGTTTATGGACAGACGATGACTGACGACGCACCATTCCACAAGCTCTCCTAAACTACATTCCAGGTGAGCTAAAAAAAAAAGGGGGGAACATTTGCTCATTTATCAAATCGAATTAATTGCATTTCAAAGTTACATGTGGATGACCAATTATGGTGCAGAAGAACTATGACCAGAATATGGTTGATTAATAGTTTTCTCAGATTTTTTTTATCCACCAAACAGAGGTATGCCTGGTGTTGGCTTAATGGTTAGGTGGTGGGCTTGGGATATTTTGAATGCCTGAGTTCAAATTCCACTTGTCTGTTGAATTAATGCCAGGTGGGGTTGACTCTTCCTGTCATCCTTCCGAGGTCGGCAAAATGAGTGCCTGCTTGCTGGTGTCCTGCTGTCAGAGTGGCGACCCATCCAGAATTGTGCACAATAGCCAAGGAGACTGCTTCGGCAGCACCAATGCTCTACACAGAGTATGGTCCAAATGGATGGATGGATACAGAGGTTATTACTTTATTCGGGGGGGGGGGGGGTAATCCAAATCGTATTTTCCTTTAAAGAAAGTTCATAGTGAATACTAAATTCTATTTCAATCAGATGAGCAAAATTGACTGCTGCTGAGAAATGTGTGACTTTCTGGAAAGTACATAAAAGGATGAATATCTTTATTGAGTTATGATGGCACATGACCATTCCTTTAAATGTTTCGGGGAATATCTTTTTGACCACCCTCTGCGAATTTTTTTATTGCCAAATGGAGTGCATCATTGATCGACGCATTTATGTTTTATCAATAACATTTTTGTTACAATCTGGTGGTGGAAATGACCCCTCGGGGTTAACATTGCTTCGTATAGTTTAGTTAGCTCCTTTATAAATGTTTTAGAGTAAGCATGAGGTGATGTCGTGATATTGGATATGCATCACTTGTGTAATCAATAGACGATGTCCATTCCTCCTAATGTATGTGTCTAAAACTCACAATCCCTGTGAGCCCTCGTTTTATTTCCTACCCTTTGTAAATCTGTCTATGTTCTTTCAAGCCTTTTCTGAGCCTTGAGGTGCTTAGCTAGGCAGGAAAAGCCACGACCACCACACCAACCACCAGCAGCCTAATTTGGTGGGGTCGGGAAGGGTTTGACCCACCCACGGATGGGTCCACGGACCAGTGGTGAGTGAGAGGGAGAGGACGCAGCACGTCATGGGTGTTGTATGGGGCAAAAGCAATAAAGGCGGGTGCGTCAAGTAGAAGCTGAGAGAAGCTCGAATAGGCTTGGCGAGAAGTGGTGCGACTTTTGTTTGTTCCACAGCGCAGAGCCACACACCACCCATGCCAGAGCCACACCCTCTCCTTTCCTCTCCTACCAAGCCCAGAGCCACACACCACCCATGCCAGAGCCACACCCTCTCCTCTCCTGCCAAGCCCAGAGTGACAGGATCCAGCAACACGTTCCCTGCCACAGCAAGCAAGACCTGACCTTGACCATCATGCGGTGTCCCACGGGAAGCCGCACAATATATTTTTTCCAGTGATTCCCTCTGTTTTTATACTGTCGAATGATTGGGCTCGATAAGGACATAGGATAATTAAGAAATCCCGTTTGTTTCTTGGGTATGTGTTGGTAGGAGTTAAGGGGTGTTATTGGTGATTATTCATTGTGCATTGCTTCTTGTGTTTTCCGGCACCTGGTTCATTATTACAATTAAATATACCTGGTTTTGAGGTGAGTTTGGGTCATGTGATCACTCTTGTAATTATGGAAAGTCCAATGAGGACCAATTGGTTGTGTAATTGATACCGTGCACCGAGACTGTGCTGTGCGTCTCTTGGTTCGCTTGGCCATTAATTAGAGATGAGGAATGCAGTAGTAATTAGCATAATGCTAGGCTGACTCAGAAACCCCACGAGTACGATATAGTGACAGTGGACATATGATCCGGTTGGGGGTCTTCGACTTGGCCGGCCGTTACGGTCACTGTTGGTGCGACCCGCCAGGATTCAAACCAGGCAATTGTAATGACCCCACACACCTACAACAATATTTATATTGTCCAAGTTTTTCACATTCTTTGTTCCTTAGGATTCTAACGAGGGCTGACTCAATCCGATGAAGTCGATTTTATGTCAAAAATGATTAGGTTTCATAGCATTCGACGACATTTTGATGGTCTTTGATTTGTGCTCAACTTAATATCATACCACTTCACGTGATCAACAGGTTAATTATTCTCGAATAATAACTAATGTCATCAAATTTGCAGAATAGTAATGCCACAAAAGTCCCTTTTCAGGGACAAGTGACATGGAAAAGAGGCGCAAGCCTATGAGTTTATCACCTGGATATCGAAGGCATGTCAAATGCGAAGTGTGACAACTCTCAATAACTCTTCAAGACCATAACATCAAAGTCCTTTCAGTGCAAGAAGCTCACATTCAAGATGTGTTTCATGCCGTCCACTACATATTCATAGCTTCAACGTCATTACAACTGTCCACTACCCTCAATATGGCAGTACGACTCATGTCAACCAAAGCCTAATGGAATTCACTATTCTGGATGAGGCCAGAATTATTTAAATTTCTGTGGTGATGGTCAGAAGAGCAGAGCTAATGATTCCCATTGTCAATCAGCCATCCATGCCAGCAATGCCAAAGGCTTGACATCTAGAAGTCCATATTGGCAACTTTAATAGTCACAACATAAAATGAGATATTTGTTTAATTAATAAAGTGGTTGAACAGTTGACATTGTAGGCCTTTGTTGGAGAGCAATACCTCCTTTATAACCCCAAGCAAGCAGGCACTTTCCACTCCAGAAGTATGGACAGAGAATATAACCGTGATCTCTGCTTTATCTAGATATATGTATGTAATCAAACAGAAGACCAAACACTGCATCGGAGTCATCAGAAGGAACCTGAATATGTAAAGAGCAAAGTTGGAGTCATCAGGAGGAATTTGGATAGGATTCGAGTTTCAGCCGCTGCTCCACAACCCTCAAATCCATCCATGCACAGCCAAGTGAGCCTTACAGAAAAATTTCTGCAATAATTCACCTATCCTTAGAGGGATAGATAAGGAAAGAGAGAAATAAAGAGCAAAAGAGATGAAAGAAAAGAAAAACAAGAATGAGAACATTAGAAAGAAGCTTGAAAGGAAGAAAGAACAAATGGACGCCACCTGCATGCATCACAAGAGATTATTTCTGATCTTGCACATACTCAGCCAAAGTCCAGATTAGGTTCAATATAAATCCTCTACTATTCGGGTTATTTAGTTATGGTCATTGAGTAGGGATTTGACAGAGTAGCTTCAAGAGGTGATGTTGATCACATCTAAACAAAGGCCCCAATGGAACTTCCACAAAGTCAATTAGCCAAAATAGTCATTATACCACTGGAAAAGAGGAAAAGATCAATAACTGAGCCAATTCCACAAAACTACAGCAGCATCTGTCATATGCCTAAGACTTGTGAAAAGAACATCATCCCTTTTGGGTAAAGGAGAGCCCATGCAACATGTTGGCTTCGTTAGACAGAGGCACTCCTCCAAGAATATGAAGTAACAGGGAACACAGACATAGCCACAGAGCTCCGAGAATCTTTGGACTCAGCCAATCGACAAAGATGGCGTAAAGACAGGAAAGAGTCTCAACTTCACACAATCTAGCCGAAAATCATAGAAACTGCTCCATAATCTGGTAGCAGCGAAAGTTTCTCAATGCTATCCAACAAACGTTACAGCAAATGCTATAAACACCCAGCTTCTACTGAATTTCAAAATACTTTCTACAAAGCTGATTAGATGCAAAGATACACAAGGATACACAAGGAAAGTAGACGCAGGAGGAGGCCATTCGGCCCATCATGCCTGCACCACATCAACACCAGACCAATTACATCCGTCAAAACGACACAATTAAATTAAAAATTTGGGGAATGACGGGAAGAATGTGGATAAGATAATTTGGCACACCCAGGGATATCTCAAGGGTGTCAAAATAAAAATAGGGAAATATATTTATTTTCATTATTTAAATTATGAAGACAAAAAGGCAAATTTTTTTTTGGTATTTTTTTGTGTTTTTGTATTTTTTTTTATTTCTCCAACGCTCCTCCACCTTATATTTGTAAGCAATACATAACACTGTGAATACCACTGCATGTAGGCCAATCGAAATCTCCCCCTCCATAAAGAGTTACAAAACTTACCCAACTCCCATTTTAAATCATGCAAGCCATTCCGGGTCCTCACTGACTTGGGATTTAACATCCAAAAGCAATGGTGATGGTGCTGGAAAAATACTGACATACCTAACATATACTGTACCCGATTCCCAACCAAACAGAAAAGATTCCTGTCGGTGATCTACCCCAGAAACAATGCTCCACATTAAAAATAATTCACTCATCCTATGTTCATACAGCTCACCGCCAGCACATATGGAAAATCAAGGAAAGCCCAGCGTGTGACTGCAGAAAACCTGACCAAACCATGCACCACAACTTAACCTGCTATGAATTTCAAAAATCCAGCAGTGCATAAGTGGAGCAATCTATGCTGCCACAAATGATGCCATTATTTGGTTGTTAAACATGGACTTTAATTTACGAGCTGCCATTCATCGAGCCATATGCACGAAAAAGTTGAATTCGATGTCAAAACATATTCCTCTGAATTGTACTTTAACTGCATTTGGCTTTCTGATAATTTGTATTCAACTTCATCTTGAAGGCATTGTGACAAATCCTAAGTTTAAAACAGCATAGCGATGGAAACTATAACTACACCAAAGGATTGTTTTGTGATAGAACGTTCGTTCGCTGCCACTAACTAAAAGCAACTTACCAAAATCCTTTTTTTTTTTTGCACGACGGCCATTAATGAGTGCCACAAGGCATTGACATCACATGAATGAATGGGGCACTAGTTCTGCACTGGAGTCCCCTAAAGTGTATGCTGAAAATCGTGTGCTTGTATATGAAGACCGCTATAGAGGCCTTGAAATTGCACATTGAGATTTCAAGCACTGCTAATCTCGACCAACAATGTCCTTTGAGTATTTTTAAATTGATATGTTCAGTAAAAGGCAGTAGATCCTGGTAAATATATAGCTTCAAGCCAGCCATAACCTGAAGCGATTATTCTTTGCAAATTCCAGGTGATTATTCTCGGGTGATTCACAAAATCCTGTGACATGCAGCAAAACGTTCGCAACTGGCACGAATCGCAGGCAATTCGCGTGTGAATCTTGAATTCACTCAACTTTCTGCATTTAATATTCCATTGTATAAAAATCTGATTAAAAATACACTCAGTTCACTTCTTCGTTGAGAGTTCTGGAGCAGATAATTCTCCAAAACTGTCTGACTCTCCAAGACTCCAACTTAGGCAGACAGTTGGGCATCCATTTTTACAGAGAATCCTTGTGAATATTGCAAGAAGTTAGTGAAATCTGCAAAGAAAAAAAAAATGATTGTGACTTTCCCTCCTCCCTTCTCCCAAATATGTTACTGCTTTTCTTTCCTTTTCCTTTCCCACAACCCGATCACAAAGAAAAACGTGGGACAAAACGGTGCAGTGGAGCTAATACATGAACAAATAGGCAAATAAGGTACACAACCCCCCCCAATGCCAATCAACAATTATGCCTCTGCTACAAATACAAAAAAAATGACATTCCTAAAAGTGGGCAAATCTAAGCACTGATTACTTGAAATGGAGGTTTCTCTTGATGGTTTTATAATTTATCCACTCAGTTACAGTTGGTGTTAACCAATCCATCCATCCATTGGGACCATACTCTGTGCAGAGCGTCGTGCTGCCTCAGCAGTCTCCTTGGCTATTGGCACATCCTGGATAAGTCACCACTCAACACAGGATACAAGATACAAGCAAGCTGGCACTCATTTTGCCAACCTCAGAAGGATACACGCAGAGTCAACCCCACCTGGTGGTAATTTAAAGCCAAGCAGGATAGTAACCTGGGAACCTAGGATCCAAGCCCATCACCCTATCCATGAAGCTACACCAGGCATATTAACCAGTGCAGTATAAGAAACCATGTGACACAGCTTTAATAAAATGGCGATTTACTTACCTTTAACCGAACAGCAATTTCCTCTCTTTATGCTACTGCAATATATAATTTGACTCTATCCATTCATTCTCCTTCTGCCCTAAGTTGGCAACACCTTGTTTTCCATCACTTACCACTGTGTGAATGTGTTTCCTGTCTTGCCGTGAGGCTAGTTTCTCCTGCCTTAGTTCATATTTTGGTGAGCCTTCCCTTGCATTTGGCCATATTTGGGGAACAGTACTATGTTTACATTTTGTTGCACAATTTCTTTTTTAACAAAAGATAGTCTTTGCATAAGGCATTATAGCATCCTGCTATGGTGTCGATGGTATTCACACAGTTTTACTCTGGTCCCCCCCCCATTGTCCGGTGTTTCCATCTTCTATAAACTGTTCAAATTTTCAATGTTAATGCAGGAGATTCACATCAGTTTGGCAGTACAAGATGCCATAATCCCGACCATGTTGGTTTTAAAATAGGGTTTCCACAGGGAGCTGTCGCCTATGAGGCTGTTTGGCTACGTCCAGCTGAAGGAGATATTTTGGTAATAGGAAGCAAATGAGATAAAGGCGGTAGAAAACTCCAACCATAGAATACAGCGTCATTGCATTCCAGAATTGTGGTGGTGAGAAAGACCAGAAAAGCATTTTTAATGCCTTCTTCATATAGATTTGACAAAAATAACATTTTCTGGTGCTGTAGAGCAAGTTGGAGGTAATATTCCCCCTGTCAATGCCTGGTGTTGGCTTAATGGTTAGGGTGGCCGGCTTTGGATCCTCGGGTCCTGAGTTCAAATCCTGCTCAGCTGTTGAATTAATACCAGGTGGGGTTAACAGCCTGTCATCCTTCCGAGGTTGGCAAAATGAGTGCCAGCATGCTGGTATACTGCGTCGGAGTGGCGACCCGTCCAGGATTGTGCCCAATAGCCAAGGAGACTGCTTAGGCAGCACCAACACTCTGCACAGAGTATGGTCCCAATCTCCACTCCTCTGCATCCTCTGTCATGAAAAGTGGTAAAAAGGTTGATAATTAATTAATGGGCAATAATTTTTCTCATCTTCCCAAACAGTGAAAAACTTGCCCCACCTTACTCTATGTATGTTCTCTTCTACAAGATTTATTTGAGAGAAATCAATTGTGTAACATTTTTACTTGGCGAAATTTTTTTTCACCATGTTGGTCAGTGGCATTTGTCTGTCTGTCTGTCTGTCTGTCTGTCTGTCACACGATTTTTGGCCACAATTTTCAAGCAATAATTCTGATATTTTTTGTGTATGTAGGTGACCAGCGAAGGACAGCAACGCTTAACTTTGGTGAAGATCCGAATCCGGATCCGGATCTGAGAATTTTAAAGTAATTCTATTCTATACCATTGATAGATGGGACCAAAACAATATATTGAGAGATGGGGATCAGGATACGAGAATTATTTAATTTTAAACTAAATTTTCCCCATTGAAAGAAGGGGCTAAAACGATATAGCATGATATCTCCAAAAGTTGTTGACGGATTTGGATGAAACTTGATGGACATGTTGAGCGTGTGAAAAGGACTAATTGATTCAATTTTGGTGAAGATCCGAATCTGGATCCGGATCTGATAATTTTTAAGTGATTCTTCACCATTGAGAGATTGGGCCAAAAACGATATAGTACTGTATAGCATGATATTTCAAAAATGTATTGTGCCCGATATGTTCTCGTGGATCACGCCTTGCGTGGCGGAGGTATGCGCTCTACCGAGTGCCCTTCTCGTTTTCATGTGTTTCACTTTATTCGTCCATCCTTATTGAGACTCACAGATAAACATGCAATTTGTTTATGAAGTGTAACATGATGTCTTTTTATTAAAGCCATCAGCAAAGCAATGGATAAGCATGGCTAGTTTGCTCGAAAAAAAAGAAAGAAAGAGATTCCTAGAAGAGGAAACATAATAAATTTCACACCAAATTATTTAACTCGACACAATGCTTTTCCATTCCGAATTGTACAAGTGCTTTTGTTTGACAGCATCATTCTGAAAAAAGTTATTCTATGGTCCAGTCGCAGGTCAAATAATCAGTGAGAGAAACTACAAACACAACTTATCAATAGATTAAAACAGCGAGTGATACGTATGTCAACACAGGGAACTACAGTTAGCAGATTAAAACAAGTTTTCTTGAAGCTCATAAAACGAAACAAAACAGAATTAATGAACATTCAAATCGACACATTTAAAAAATATCTCGGTGGTTCCTGTGATGGTAGGTGGTGAATCGAGTATTGGGTATATCCATTAAAAAGTTTCGGTTTTTGAAAAACAGCTCAATTCTGTGGTCAGTAAAATGGATGTGCTCAGTAACGTACGTGTAACATGCAGGTGATGTGTGCGAGTGTGTGTGAGAGTGTGTACATTCACGGCTAATCTAAGATAGCATATGTGTCGTTATATAATGGAATGTGCGACGAGGGTTGTGAATATATCATCATACATGAAACGCTCGAGCAAGGAAGGGAAATATCTATAGGCGAAGCTGCAAGCTATGGGTCAAGAGATTTAAAGTGACATTGCATTGCCGAATGGCAAACAATGTGGGTACAGCCAATGCTGTAGCTCCACTGATGTGGACCCACTGTTTGTTGTGGTTTTGTGCAGTGCAAGGGTCAAAATCTCTGAAGAACAGAACCCAGCTGTTGATCCAGGCAGTTGGAAAATCTGCCAATTGCTAACAAATCATGAAATCTCTTACTTTAGGCACATATTTTAATGTGTGTGATTAAAATACAATAAAGCAGAGCATGTTGTAGAAGTCTGGTGTTGACTTAATGGTTAAGTTGGTTTGCTTAAGATCTTAAGGTCCTGAGTTCAAACCCATGTCATTCCATGAACATAACACCAGGTGGGTTGACTTGGCCTGTCATCCTTCTCAGGCCAGCAAAATGAGTAAGTACCAACTTACTGAGACAACAATGAGCCATTTGAGTATCCTGTGTTGGAGTGGTGACCCATCCAGGATTGTGCCCCCTTGCCAAGAAAACAAAAAAACTTTCTTGGCTTGGGGGGGCACAATCCTGTGTCTATTTGTGATTTTCTAAGGAATGACTTCCTTGGAAGCCTGGTGTGCCTCATGGCATGAAAAAAAAATGACTATATGGTGTGTTGTGAAATTATAATTTTGATAATTTCAATGTTAATGTCATGCTTTTTGGAATAGTCAGCTGTTACAGTTCAATAAATTATTTTAATTGTTGTGCAGAACAGATTTATGGAAAAGAAGTGATGTGCAAATATTTCTGTGCACACGCATGATCCATCCGTCCATCCATTGGGACCATATTCTGTGCAGAGCATTGGTGCTGCCTAAGCAGTCTCCTTGGCTAGTGGGCACAACCCTGGAGAGGTCACTGCTCCAACACAGGATACCAGCAAGCTGACACTCATTTTGCCAACCTCAGAAAGATGGCAGGCAGAATCAACCCCACTTGGTATTAATTCAACAGCCAAGCAGGATTTGAACTCAGGATCCAAGAATCCCAAGCCCACCGCCCTAACCATTAAGCCAACACCAGGCTTCACGAAAAGGTTTTGTACACACATGATACTTCAGGTAAAGTGAGGGGGTTTTGTACCACCGAACAAGATCTCCATCCACAATTAACAATGAGGAGTCATCCGTGTTACGTCCATTGCACAACTCGCCCTTCTTTGTTATGTTTGTATAATTGTTCCGATAAATCATCTATCCGCTTGCAATGCTCCACCAAATGTTTTTTTCTCTTTCCTCAACTGGAGATTCTGCTTTCAAAATGCTACTTGTGGAATTCCATTCTGGAGCTGTTGTGTTCTTCTTCAACGAAGGCCTCAACCTTGATCCCCATTACTTTGTTTTCATTTCTAGATCGGAATGACATTTTGATCACCATCATTAATAAGTTAATGGTTCGATCTTGAAGAAAAATCAAATATATTTTTTAATTTTCGACATTTGTCTCGAAGTTGCATGTTCGGATTTCGAAGAATGAAACGACGTCCACAAAATGTGTGTTTCCAAATTTTACACAAGTGAAGATATCACGTTTGAAATGTATTATCAAATATCACACCTTGGTGCTTTCCATTGTGTTTCGACCCCAATTATTACCTGGACTGCAAGGTCATAGCAGAATAATTAAATGGGATCCCAATCTATATGTTTAAACATACAGAATCCTGTATACTATATCGGAAGGCTGACTTTCAGAGGTAACAATAAAATGTCTTCAATGTCAGAATTGCTACTTTTTATGATCACCTTGGCTGCAGGTGTATCAAAATCATATCAAAAGTATACATTAATCTATGGAGATGTTTGCCTTAAGGTTGGGTTGTCTGATCGAAAGCTTTCGGGTTTCAAGCCTTCCACAGTCAAAGGAGTCTTTATTGATTGCACTGTCAAAGCTGATAGCTGGTGAATGCATCATCATGTTTCAAGGTTACCATTAGTCCACCTTCATTATACTTACACAGGATGACAGGGTATGCTGAGGGTCCCCACCCCCTTCTAATCATGAGTCACGGAAAACGGCTTACAAAGACTTTACTAGCTATTGATTGGATGAGCACACTTACAGTATCGGTCAACGCAGTGAAAATTGTCCCCCTCAATACGACACAATAAATCAATCAGGACATCACAGTTTTTTTTGTCACAAAGTGTTGCTGAATGTCTATTTGTGACTTTAGAAAGAAACATGGAGGAGCTCAGGACCTTATTGATTGAAGTGTAATGCTGACACTGAAGGAGGATGAATAGAGGCAGTCTGGGAGATATTTTTGAGCCATGACAAAACACTATACTGCACTGTGCTTTTGAAAGTTGGTGATGACGGTGTCAACACATGTACAAGAATAAAATACACTGACTGCACTCACTCACAACTGACTATATCAAAGATATTCAGAATGCACAATCACACCAACACTCATCGTCAGTTCAAGAAACAAGTTTGTAAAATATGAACAACGAACAACATCCTGGTCACATGCCTGTAATACAAGTAGAATGGCAATTGGTTGTCCAAAATATGGCAATAAGATGCATAAGAGATTTAAGGCCAATTCTTTCTTGTGCAAGCCATTCTGATGAAAACAAATCATTCTCTCCTGTGCATGTAATACGCCGGGTGGCTTGCTAACGGCATGTAATACACCGGGTGGCTTGCTCACGCAATTCCAGCACATGTATTCACTATCTGCCATTGGTATCATAATAAAAATAAATAAATCAGGCATTGTGGGGTACTTGCCTATATGAAAATGGTAGGAAACAGGAAAACCTGTTTAACACCCACTTTGAAGGGATCTTGTACTCCATGGTGCTATGTATGCCTGGTGTTGGCTTAATGGTTAGGGCGGTGTGATTTGGATCCGACGTTCCTAAGTTCAAATCCCCCTTGGCTGTTGAATTAATACCAGGTGGGGTTGACTCTGACTGTCATCCTTCCGAGGTCGGCAAAATGAGTGCCAGCATGCTGGTATACTGTGTTGGAGTGGCGACCCGTCCAGGATTGTGCCCAATAGCCAAGGAGACTGCTTGGGCAGCACCAACGCTCTGCACAAAGGATGGTCCCAATGGATGGATGGTTGGATGGTGCTCTATATCCTGTCTGTGCAGCAACAAAATTAAACTGTTTGAAGTTCGATACTTTCACATCTGGGGTTGAACCCATACTTGACAAGTCCAAATCAAGTATACTGTCTTTGAGCTACCTTTCAGGTGTGTGGAAACACTATGTACCTGAAAATGAACTCGGACAACATTGTGCATGTAACAACTTTCGGTGCTCAAGCTGTCGGAGAGTTTGTCAAAAACAGAGGCAACGTGTCAATCGAATACCTTGATGGACCAAAAACATACTGGAACCCATATTATCAATTGTCAAATGCATTTGCAAATGAAATTGTTTCTCATTTTGGAACGTTGAAAGATTGTAATTGAAAGAAAAGAGCAGTCCATGCTTTTTGACTGTCTAATGTTGCTTTTGTTCGCGGAAACTACTGCAGAACTCAGATATTCTCAGCCATCAATTTACTTTCAGTTAAAGTGCTTTTCCCACAATGAAATGCACACACATGGTTTTGGAAAGGCTTTCAGAAGTACATAAAGCAAAAGTTTCAATGTTTTTCGACAATAATCTTCACAAATTGGGTCATTGTGCCTTTACACTTGTTACTAGTAATGTGCCAAAAATCCGGTTGAAGGTTGAAAGCGTTGTTGAACCATTAAAGTTGTTTGAACACTCTAGGTAGGGGGGTATGTGTCAGAGCCTCTCTCGACACCCATATGACAGTAATTATTCATATTAGTTGCAGAACCTACACTTTGAACACTAAGATGAGATATCTTTGCCAAAGTACAAAAGCAAATTAATATTTCTTTTATTCGGTACACAAGATGCTGCACGTAAATAAAACCCTGCTCTGTTCAATTTCACAGCTGCAGTTGGAAGATTTCACGAATTAAAGTTACAAAAGCCAAAAAGCAGCATCATTATATTTCCTTGTTAAATAAATAAATAAATTAAAAAAAAGAAGCTTGGTGCAAAATATATTTGAAGATTTTTTTCACCAGCTCCTACCATTTTTTATATTCACACACAATTATCTCCCAAATAGCATATTAAAGCTCACAAAACCTGGCTTGGTATTGGCCCAATGCCATGCTCACGTGACAAACCAAATGCCAGCTCCGGCAAGATACCTCTGGCTGCCTGGGCTGTCTGGGCTGTATGTCTGCACAAGTTGGCTGGAAACAGGATTATTGGCCTGCGGGACACCCCGTTTAAAGTCCTTCTGAGGGAAGGCGCACACATTAATGTTTCACCCTGCTGGTGAAATGCCGGGGTTGCTGTTTATAGATGGGTCGCGATTCAAACCCAGGCGTGACAGCTCAAAGGCAAG
>CM068955.1:141471699-141506082 GCA_035128595.1 Eptatretus atami | reverse complement strand
TATATAGTTTTTGGCCATATCTCTCAATGATGAAGAATCACTTGAAATAATTAACAATTCCAGTATCTGGATACAGATCTTCACAAAAATCAAATCAGTTAATCGTCGTCACACACTCAACCTATCCACCAAGTTTCATCAGAATCTGTCCATAACGTTTTGAGATATTGTGCTTGGTTTGTATCGTTTTTGGCCCTATCTCTCAATGGTGAAGAATCACTTAAAAAAAATTGAGTATCTGGATCTGGATCTGAATCTTCACCAAAATTGAATCAATTCGTTGTTGTCCACAGCCAACCTGTCCACCAAATTTCATCCGATTCTGTCCGTAACGTTTTGAGATATCCTGCTTTGAGACAGACAGACAAACAGACAGGGGTGAAAACATAACCTCCGTCCACCTTTGGTGGCACAGGTAATTATCAAGGATTGTAAAGAAATCTTTACACAAACAAACAACAAAATAGAAACTGCCACAACTCCGAGGCATAAGGCTTTTGAAAAAGACTAGTAATTAATCTCCACTCTCCCATCCCACACAATAATGGCACGCATCACGGCCCAAAGCCCAAAATTCATGCTCACACAATGAATGCATATTTTTTTTTTATCACGTAAAGGCCAAAATTAATGATCTAACCAAAGTGAAGCTAATTCAACTGTGTGTAAAATTAGGTGATCCCTTGCTCATTGAAACAAATGTATGGCCATTCTAAGGCAAACTAAAAAAAAAATTCAAATCTGAACACTCCAAACAATCTCATTCCCCGATGTTTTAGTGGCGTCTTGTCATATCTGTCTCTGGTGTATGCTCCCTCTCTCACCTGAAATAGCATTACCACATACTCTGCTCAAGATGAGGAAGCTCAGTCTTCACTTCCAAATCTCGTGTACTGAACCCATCCTTCACCCTTATCCCCATTGTCTTCTGGAATTTACTGTACCTCTTCTCACTTGAGGAGAGAGAAAGAAAGTTGTGTCAAGCCTTGCCCCTTCATCGGTGATGAGCCCAAATGACATCAGTGGCTGTGTTTCAAAATTCTGCTCTGCAGCTCTTGCTTCTCCTCTGTAATCTTCAGCCTGTCCTTCTTATTTGGCTACTTCTCATCTGTTTGAAGTCACTATCATCACTCACTCACGAGAAGGGTGTAAAATAGATCCTCCTAACGACAAATCAGTAAGTTTACCTCCATTCAAAGCAAATTCATGGAAATAATTGCTGCTGATATTGTCTTTCCTACCTTAAAATTGCCTGATCTTCGACCATCAATTTGGATTCTACTCTGGTCACTCAACGCCAGACAAGCTGCTCCCATCCCAGAAATGATCAGAGGAACTAAATTTCAATAAGAGGTCAGGGCTGTCTCCCAAGAGCTATCTCAGGCATTTGACACACTCTGGCATCCTGCTCTTCTTGGCAAGATCACAACTTGTTGAATCCAAGACCACTTTCATACCTGATGTTTGGAATATTTCCCCTCAGAATCAACATATTGCTGTCAACGGAACTCGATCGTCTCCTTACTTAGTTGTGACTTGAGTGTCGCACAGGAGCATTTCTGGCTCAGTTCTACTAATCAATAACGTAATACATACGTACATGGATAGCCGCCAATAACCAAAATGGGCCCTGGGGCAATACTAAGTGTAGGGCTCCCTTCATCCAGACACCCTTAAAAAAAAACATAAAAAAATTAACAACCTACTGTATACGGAGGTTTCTGTATTTTCGTCATCAGAAACACATGTCGTGTCAAAGGGAAATTTGGGTTGTATTCACTTATTCCTACATATGGATTTGTTTAACCAATTTCATCCAGATGGGGCATGGCCAACATTCCATTAATTTATGTCATTACTGCATTGATCATGATGTAAATTGTTTCCACAGCAGTATATTTTAAGAGGGAGGATGTTACTCCCCTTGGCAATGGCAAGCCGGAGAATCTCCCGAAGTGGTTTGGAGGGAGACACAAAATAAAGTTGCCCTCGGTGTTTTATCGACACAAACAATTATTATATGAAACAAATAATTGAAGGAATAATTATGGGCCCCTAATAGGTCTGGGCCATGGGGTAGTTGCCCCAGCTGCCGCTACCCCCTTCCCGCCTCGGCGCTCCTGCACACATCAACAACCTATCTGATGCTCAGCAAAAACCCTCTATTTCTTTTAACAGATAACTCCACGTTATGTCTGACAGTATCCCCTTTCCGTTGACAGGCAAAAAACAGCTGCATCTTGCTCTGCTGCTCTAGAAATGATCAGATGCTCATCAGACAAATGGAACATGTCTTTCAATCATAGTAATCTCACAGTCCCACTCTGTCACTCAGGAAAGTATATAAAATTAACCAAACCATTTAATTGTCTGGTCAGTTACTAATAGAGCTGAACCTCTCAGCTTCACCATCAGCCATGACCTCTCCAAGACTGACAAAGCTAGTTTCCAAAACCACCCTCTGACAGGGGTATCCTCGGTCGTTTTCTTAGTCATTCCTTGAAACAAAAACAATGGAATTACTAACAGCCTGCAAACAAAGCACTTCACTGTAGCTCAATGGAGTAATGCTCTTCCTTATGGGCTGGGCTCCAGCATGACATCTGTCCTTATTGGTTTCTGTGGAATCTAAAGTTCTCATAATTATTGGAATTTCCCAAGTTGGCAGCCCGTCGGTTTTTTCTTTCTGTTTAAAACCACCTGTCCTCTGGTGTAGTCGTGTCTATTCTCAGCTATCCGTGCTGCCCTCACTCCACCAGATTGCACAAGTTATTTGAGTACCCCCTACTGGTTAAACTCCCAAAATGCAGACTTACTCCCGACATGCACTTTCTTTGTGAAACTGCATTCCAGATACAGTTCAATTGTACTCTTCCCTTCAGTGCTTCATTCAAGGAAGAAACCACAATCTCATGTCATCCCACATTCCTACTCACGATCCTTTCCACCGACACCAACCCCGAACCAATTCAACCCATTATTTGCAGGTTACTGTGCTTTCACTCTCTTTCACTGTGTCTGTCTGTCTGTCTGTCTGTCTGTCTGTCCCTCTCTCTCCTCTGTCTGTCTCTCTGTCTCAGTCTCTGTGTGTGTTTCTCTCTCTGCCTCTCTCTCTGTCTCTCTCCCTCATGTCCTTGTTCTGGCCCCATTGCCCAACTGTCAGCACTTTTGATTTTTTTACCCTCTCTCCTCACTCTTCCACGAACCTACATTTTGTATATAAAGAGTTAATAAAAGAAAAGTAAAGACATAAGAAGAAAAATAAAAAAACGCATCTTCAAAGAAAAGAACAGCAAAACAATAATATTTTCTTATGAACAGAAATCTGATTTGGGTATTCTAACCACCGTGGGCAGCAAGGAAAAACTGACACATCAGGCATTAACCCTTCATGAGAGCAAGCGTTGTTTGCAGCTGTGAAGTCATATTCTCTCGGTTCACGCTCAACATTCACCTTTTTGTTTGTGCCTCGACGTCTTCCAAAAGGAGAGTATAAAACAACAGCAGCAGGAGCCACAACAACAAATTACTTCTGCTGTCACACACGTCAACCAACTCAAAGAAATCCTACTTCCACATTTCAAAAACAGAAAACCATGAACCCAATTTTATCCCAAAATAAACACTGCATGACGTCATTGAGTATGAGGTCCATTAGTGATGGGTATATAAATTTTAAACTCCACTATAAGGTGTACTTGCACTCCTTTTTTAATAAAAAAACCACTACTTTTTAGATTATTGAGAGCACCGAGTGACATGTGGAGGTTGATGAAAAAAACCCATCAAACTAGAAGGGCACCCAGTAGAGCGTATATCTCTGCCACATAATACCTGATCTAAGAGAACATATTGGGCCCACTACATTTTTGAAATATCATGACATGTATCGTTTTTGGCCCCATCTCTCAATGGTGAAGAATCACTTTAGAAATTAAATAATTATCATACCCAGATCCGGATTCGGATCTTCATCAAAATCGAATCAATTATTTTCCCCACACCCAACCTGTCCACCAAGTTCCATCCGAACCCGTCCACAACTTTTTGAGATATCGTGCTATATATCAGTTTAGCCCGATGTCTCAATAGCGAAGAATCACTTCAAAAATTATCGGAACCAGATCCGGATTTGGCTCTTCACCAAAATTGAATCAATACTTTCTTGTCACACACCCAACATGTCCACCAAGTTTCGTCCGAATCCGTCCACACCTTTTTGAGATATCATGCTATATATCGTTTTTGGCCCTATCTCTCAATGGTGAAGAATCGCTTAAGAAATTCTAGTAGCCAGATCCGGATCCGGATCTTTACCAAAATATAATCAGTTTGTCCTCGTCACACACCCAACCTGTCCACAAAATTTCATCTCTGGAATTATGTCCCACTGGAATTATGACATTATAATGAAGCCACCTGTGACATCAAAAATCACACTCATTCCCCACTGGGAGGACTTCACATGTGCCAAGTTTCAATTTTTTCCCATGGAGTGGTTTCGGAGATAGAGGTCCAATTTTTTTCCTTTTTTCTACCATGACTGCCACACCACGTGATCTATGACGTTCATAATTATCATTAAAACATTCTACATGAGAAGTCGCTCCGATGGTGTAAATTTTGCCTTAACCTGACAAGCAGTTGCAGAGGAAAAGACAAAAGTTCTGTGCGAACAAACAAATAAACAGAGAGACAAATGGACCCAAATGCAATACACTCTCCTCTGGCGATGGTACTAACATAGCACGGCGTGTTATTGTGTATAGATAGCTTACCATGGCGTATCATGGGGCAAACCTACCAGAAGTAAAAATATTATAAACCACAAACACATACGATTACCTTTTTTAAGTCACTACTGCTATTTAGCACTATACTGAAAAAAATCTGGAAGAATCCCAACATCATTGAGGTATTCTATGCTTACCGATCATGTCCACCACAGACGAACGGACCCGAGCCTTGATCTACTGTAATCAATATATCCCAGGAAGGATAATAACATGACCCTTCCTGTTGCTCCTATAGGGAGTTGATGTACTAGTATAAGTAAATGGGTAAATAATTTTTCCACTTTCTCTATACAGTATGCTGCAATCCACTCATAACAACAAACCAAGCAACAAATTTTCCACATGACAATCCTGAGCTTTGTCTTGATTTTTTTTTTCTTGTTATAAAACACCACAGACTTAAGATTCAGGATCTTAGTACATTGAAATGCAGCAAGGGCACACTTCAAAACATATTGCATGCAATTTGTGGCAAAACTTTTCCTTGAACGCAACACGATGGATTGTATGCGCATCAAGCGCATCACAACCCCACCCCTTTCCAAAACCACCCGTTAACAATCCCATCCACCACCCCCAAGCTCACATTCTTCCAAATTTCTAGTTTTTCCTTCCTCCGAGTTTGCTTCTCTATCCATCTTGTCCACCCCAAGCATCCTCCCTTTACCCATTATTTGTCCAAGTCTCCCTCTATTTTGTCCTTCAACCCTGCTGTTGGTGTTTCCCCCCTCCCTCTACTGTTCCTTTTGTTCTGTTGCGTCCTGATCCGTCCCGTATTCTAGTTCTTCCACGAGCCTTGACTGTATATTAACAAAACACATGACGAGCTCTACATGCAATGCCTTTTGTCACAAGTCAGGGGGATTTGCACTGCACCCCTTAAAATTGGTGGTGATTTTCAGCAGTGTGCTGCTGGGATTCAGTAAAAATCATCATTTTATGTCATTGTGCTTCTGATTTATATATTACTTAGAATCTTTATATTGATGACTTCTGTTTCTGTTTGTTTGTTTGTTTGTTTGTAGGCATGATAACTCGAGAATGGAAGAAGCTACCAATGTCAAATTACACCACGTGATTCAGGAGGGTGATGGCTAGTGCTGATTGATTTTGGTCAAAATCGGTCAAAGGTCAAGGTCACGTGAGGTCAAATATTCGATTTTTGATGGTTTGGTACAGATAACTCGAGAACGGAAGAAGCTACCAATGTCAAATTACACCACGTGATTCAGGAGGTGGAGGCTAGCGCTGATTAGATTTTGGTCAAAATCGGTCAAAGGTCAAGGTCACAGTGAGGTCAAACATCCAAAACATTCGATTTTTGATGGTTTGGTACAGAATCATCGTGAAAACTTCTGGTTTGCGTCGCTACCTTCTCTGAGACAGCTTTTATAGACAAGGTCAGAGGTCAAGTTGACGATTTCGTAAGTACCAGTCTATGACTGCTTGTTTGTTTGTTCATTTTGTATACAGAGTTAAAGCTGATGGAAGAGCTCTTTGAAGTGGTCATTTTCTAATACGTGAACTTTAATTCAGCGGAGTCAGAAAATGAAACCTAACAAAACAAAGAAAAACAAAGAGGACTAGAAAGGTGCATTGATAAGTAAATGTTTTTCACTTCGTTGCATGAAGCCAGCCAGCTGAGGCTGAGTAGAAATAAGGAAAAATAAATATCTTCGAAAGAGAATCGACCTTGCGAGAGTCACAGGGTGTTCGGTGTACGTGTGCTGAGGGCGGGAGCAAAGGAGAGGGAGCTCGGTGCTGATGGATGGGAAACAGCCATGCGTGTCCAACGTCTGGGTCAAATCAAACGTCAGAGAAAGGGGAGAGTGAGGGAGCTCAAGAGGGAAAAACGGGGCCGTGAGAAGAAAAATAAACACTGGGCGAAGAGAAATGCAAGAGGTACATGACAGCAGTTAAATTTAGAGTGCATGCAGTTTTCTTTTGTTCAAATATTGTATCGGAAGAAAGTCGAGTATTATCCAATGTTAGAGTACTGTAGTATTACAACGTACCACCAATTCGGATTAATTTTCTCCAACATGTAAATGTAACCAACTACACAGAAAAATGACAATTTGGAAAAGATTTTGACTAATCTAGGTTAATGATGAAAAAAAAACATGATTTCCTTGCTTCGTTGCTATACAAAAGGAATGAGAACAATGATTTTTTAAAAAAAAACAATGCAAGTGTGTATTGATAATCAATTTAAGATATAATATTTCAAAATGTCCTTTAAAAAGGCACCAAATAAAAACGAGGATTCTTTTAGGCCAATGGTGTCTTTCCTTTCGGTTTGACTCCAACTCAATAGGCTCACTCGCCACCCGATTGACTGGTCCACATCCTATTGTACATTGATCGCTATGGCGGAGATTCAGGATTAAATCCGGGTAAGCTGTCTTTGACAGTCAGCAGGATAACTAAATTACATGGAAAGGCACGGTTTTCAAACCGGGTTGAGTGATGCATGGAAACAAGGTATATGCTTCCCCTCCTGGGTGGATCGAGGCTCACTCACATATCCGCCTGCTCATGCTCAATGGGTTACGCTCCTCAAGCCAGTGAAGTAAAAGCGAAAGACATAAGATACTCGATCGAGCCAATAAAGACATGACTTAATTATAAAAAATAGACCAATTGTTTTTTTTAAACCAATAAATATAAATATCCTGACATTCAAACCTAAAATAACCATGCATTCTCCAGGATGCTGCACCCCTCCCCCAAGTTCATAACAATCAAATTTGCTCGTGATGCTCGGATTACAGGTTCACAGATACTTTGTTGATTCGTCCATTGCTCTCTTGTTTCCTAATGTCCTCATGTCCTTGTCCGACATGTAATGTATGCACAAATGCCTCCACAAATTTACATCATTGTCGGAGTGTTTAAGGTTTATACAGGCACAGAACTGATTACACGACATAAAAGAGCCTTCTATGGCTGCACAAAAACATGCAGCATAAAAGCCTTTGCTAACTTTTAAGTGTGCCAGAATATGGAGGGATTAAAAGGGGCACGTGACCATGCTGGTGGCAAGAGTGTGGATTCGAGGCTTATCATTCCGCCAGCCGAAATGGAACGTCCGGGCAGATGATCAAAGAAGGTGAGCCAGATTATTCTTTGATGTAAGATTCCTGTTAGACAAACACCTGTTCTCATGGCCTTTGAGCAGATTACCTGCTGCAAGTTTTTTGACAATGGTGGCAGAGTTTATGAATATGTGAATCAGATCCCACTATGGGCTGGCTGCACGATCAGTTTTTGGATCATGGTGCAGTGAGACCATGGGGCTCATTTACGCAAACATATCATGACAACAGCCGCAAGCAAACCTCAACTAATATGTATTGATACCTAAAATAAGTGTATGGAGCCAATAACTGCAGTGCTCCGTCTCAGAACGTTTGAAACCGATTTGCTTTATAGCGATTAGAAGACAAAAAAAAATGAAATTAAAAATAAATTGTTGCTGCAGCACAAAAGGTATCAATTATGGCAGTTGTCTGTCATATAATTCTACCCTATTGGCTGAATTATTTAGTGTACTGCAAAAACGTTTGCATTATTATTTAAGTTGAATTCAATTTTTGGCAAAGGCAGCATGTCCACAAGGAGCCATCTACATTTTTGTTTTTTTGCAGAATATTCCCACAATTGCTCCTTTACTCGACTCAATCCCAGAGCGTGCCCATACCAGTATCGGAGCGCTCGGCTCTGCACGCTTCAGCGATTTGTCAAACGTCCTGCGAGACCGCCTGCATCCGCACGCCCTCCAGGGGAGCACCACCCTGGCGCAGATTTTAACTGTCACTTCCAGGCAGTGCGACCAGCACCAAAGAGGGCAATTTGGCTGGAAGTGCCTTCATTATTGAATTCCTTTTTTCATGGCCCCGTGCGGGCACCCAGCGCAATGCTGCGGCAGTGCTTCTACACACAGATGGCTTTCTGTGAAAAGGCAGACCTGAGAAGCAGTCCGTTAATGGAAATGACTCTCCATTCTTGTGATGTCTCATTTCATAGTGCGTGCATAATTCCAAGGTGGGTCAATTGAAAAAATGCGTCATTTTAAAAAACAAAACAATATACCATTACAAATGCAAGACACGATGCCTTTGCTGCAATTCTTTCTTTATCAGCCAATTAGTTTTGTTGAACAAAATAATGATGGGCATCGCTCATTCAGATAATGGTGCGCACATTGGATGCAAAATTATTGGTCAATCCACAGAAGAGCAAACATAAAGTAATCTTCATTGTAATGTGATCCCAAATGAAATACAACACAGGCAGCTTGCTATCAAGGTCAGAATGAAGACGCAACTTAGTGAGAACACCATCGACTTGCAATGAAAGGTTGCATTGCAAATATAAGCAACTGGTCTGAGCAACTGCCTGGTGTCGGCTTAATGGTTAGGTTGGTGGTCTTGGGATTCTTGGGTCCTGAGTTCAAATCCCACTCACTGTTGAATTAGTACCAGGTGGGGTTGACACTGCCTGTCATCCTTCCAAGGTCAGCAAAATGAGTGCCAGCTTTCTGGTATCCTGTGTCGTAGTGGTGATCCGTCCAGGATTGTGCCCAATATCCAAGGAGACTGCTTAAGCAGCACCAACGCTCTGCACAGAGCATGGTCCCAGTGGATGAATGGTCTGAGCAACTGCACAATGTGAAATAGAGGTAATGTCGAGTTTAAAACTTACACTTTGTCCTGCTAAGCAATGTGCACCAACTTGCCTGCCTTGACACACGTATGCATTTTCCTTGAGTACGGAGTGTCCTTCATATAGTGCGGCATACAGGATTCAGAATGGATTAATAGCTTTGGCCAAAACACAGCCCTTCTGCTTTCCTGATCCAATCCCCAGATGATAAGCCTTCTGAGGATATCTGTATGCCACAGGCACTGGAATGGTGACACGTGCGTCAAAGACCACAAAGCCTTACCAATTAGCACACCGTAGCAAGTTCAACGCTGGCTCCATGTTCATCTCACTTGGGAAACCTCATTTTTCTCCAGATATAATGAAGATCCCTAGTCAATTGAAATTTTGTTGCAACCAAAGTGATGTCTGTGAATGTCAGCTAATTAAGTTACGAGTTAGATATTGTTATGGAATTGGGGAGAGAGGGAGGAATGGCATGTTGACATTGTGTGTGATTTGATATTTTGTTTTTGTATGTTATATGTGGACATGCAGATTTTAATTTATAGAATTAGCTTCCTGTGTTTGCTGTGTGGAACTGCACTGTACTTTACTTTTACCTGGATCTTATACCGTATGGAAACTAAAAGGCAAGTAAATGTAAATGACACTGAATTGCAGCAACTGTCGCAATTACAGCTTGAACCAGTTCTTGGTGAGGTACCAAATGGAAAGTCTGATGACACTTGAAGCGTCAACCATTATGTTGAAGTCATGAGTAAATATCTCTTTACAACTTCAACAGTGAGATATGGTGGAGGGATCCCAACCTTCTGTCTCCCAAGGAGTGGCCCTACTTTTGGCTTCTCCAAGGGAACAGACTTGTTCTTATATATTGTTCCATACAATGCATTTCTCGTGATGGTAGACATCTGATGATGTAATGATTTTGAATATGGTGGAAACTGAGCTTTGGAGTGCCCTTGTGATTAAGTGGTGATACATGATTGGTTGATTTTCCACTAAAAAAAGTTTCATGAGGGATGAGGAGACCAGAAAAGGAGAATACAGAGCTACGTGCAGCGAAAGAATGGAGCACACTGGTAAAGGCCCTGTGACACCTTGACGATTTAGCCAGCGTATGCCGACGTATGAAAAATTTGTCTAAAACGCTGGCAGACAGCACGTCGAATACGTATGGGTAAGTTTTGTATACGTTAAGAGCACGCTGGCATACGTCGTAGTACCTGGCATATGTCGTAGTACGCTGGCATACGTCGTAGTACGCCGAGCTGTTAGACAAATTTTCCATGCTTGATTTTTTCGACGTATGCCAGGGTGTGACTCACACGTTCCGCATAAGCTGGCCATAAGTTTGTAGGCACGTTACGCGATCGTTGACACACGTCGAACACACGTTACTTGTACGCTACTCATAAGTCGAAACACGTCAATGTAATGGTTAGCGTGAGTGTTCCAGACTCCCTGTTTTTTTTTGTTTTTTTTTCTTCGGTATGACGGTCATGTTGACACTTCGATTTCTAGTGCGGTTATAATATAATATAATTAATAGGCTGCCGCTCAATGATTTAAATCATAACCGCACTAGAAATCGAAGTGTCAACATCACCGTCATACCGAAGAAGAAGAAAAAAAAAAACCAGGGAGTCTGGAACACTGACGCTAACCATTACCTCGACGCGTTTCGACTTATGAGTAACTTACAAGTAACGTGTTCGACGTGTGTCAACGATCGCGTAACGTGCCTACAACTTATGGCCAGCATATGCGGAACGTGTGAGTCATACGTCGAGTACGTCGAGAAAATTTTCAACATGCTGAAAATTTGTCGACGTACTCGGCGTACTACGACGTATGCTAGCGTGCTATTAACATATACAAAACTTACCCATAACGTATTCGATGTGTGCCAGCGTATTCGGCAAATTTTCTATACGTCGGCATACGCTGGCTAAACGTCAAGGTGTGACAGCGGCTTGACACTTTGATGTCTAGTGCGGTTATGATTTGAATCATCGAGCCGCAGCCTATTAATAGCCTACGCCACGTGATCGTCGGTGATACGCTGCCTCGCTATGCATAAGTTAGACTATCGTTGGGCATAGGTTTGATAACGCCGACAACACGCTCAGCATTCGTTGATATAAGTTATCTATATGTTATCGAAACGTTCTGTGTACGTTACTAATACGTTATGCATACGTCCAACTCGTTATGAATATGTCCAAAACTGGAAAAAAAACATCAATAGTCAGCGTACGCCAGCGTTTTACATACATTTTGATACCTTGCCATACGCTGGCTAAAAGGTCAAGGTGTGACAGGGCCCTAAGGAGCCACAGTTGGGGGGATGGGGGAGCAGCAAAGATGGGGCTTGGCACTCGGGGCTGGGCATAAAAGGATGAATACACCAAGCCACACCCAATAATGTGTTATACCACCTGGGGCAGCAGCTGTATTCAGGTGAGATTGGGTCAACACTATGGCCAGACTGGGCATCACAAGCAGAGTTCAAAGGGTACAGTTGTGGTCACACCCAGCATGCCAGAGCTAGGGATGATATTGTGTTCCATCAGAGAAACCGTAAGTCTTATCATTCCTTTACATCACCTCAAAACAGACTACCAACATTGATTCTAAAATCTCTCAGACAGACAACTTGGTCTAGGAAGAGAAACTGTTAACAAGAGAAGGGAGCTCCCCACATAACTTTTGCGTGCGTTTGTGTATCTGTGATTTAAAATAATGTTTCTCTGTAAAGAGACCTAGAGCAATTAGTATAGGCTCTGGGGGTGTGTTTGTGTACATGACTCTTTTAGAGCGTCACTCTATTTTTTTTTTTGTTCTATTTGCCAAGACTTCAAAAAAAGTTTGGGTAACACCTCCAGATCAAGTAAGTTTTCTCTGTAGGGTCCATCTTGGATTCGCAGTTGGCTACCAGCAAACCATAATTGAACCAAAATGCCCGTATTGGGTTAGATGGAATAAATCATTATTAAGCATCCATAATTATTAATTTTGATTTACTTCAATTTCTTATGCATTGCTTAACACATTTTAGCATGATTTATTCTCTTAAAACTTGGTTCACAGTAGAAAATGACATATTTTACGTAATTTTAGTCAAAAATAGTTTTCAACTTGAAAGTAGCTCAAAGTTTGATGGTCTCTGAATGACTTAATATTGTAATTAGAGCTATAAAATTTGGCCAAAAGTTTCATTATGAGTTCTCTGAGCATTTCAATTTTCATATTATCACAATGGGGCTATGTGTGATGACCACAGAGGTCATTGTAACCAAAGTCACCCCTACCCCAAGTGGCCACTTTTACAGCATTTCATCAAATGATGATATCTCCTCAACTAAATGGTATGGGTGTTGATTTTTTGTACTAAATATAGGTTATTGACCCCAAGGAATTCATTGATAAAATTTTGTAGTTGATCTACTAGCATAATTCCAAAATTGCTGCCAAAATATTGAAAAAAACTCATTGTAAACCAAAGTCACCCCTACCCCCAAATGGCCACTTTTACGGTATTTCATCAAATGATATCTACTCAACTAAATGGCATGGGAAGTTGATTTTTGATACTATATATAGGATTTTGACCCCAAGAAATTCATTGATAATATTTTTGGAGTTTTTGTAGTTGATCTACTTGGCATAATTCCAAAATTGCTGCAAAATATTGAAAAAAGCTCATTGTAAACCAGTCATCCCTGCCCCCAAATGGCCACTTTTACGGTATTTCATCAAATGATATCTACTCAACTAAATGGCATGGAAAGTTGTTTTTGATACTACAAGTATATATATATAAGGTTTTCGACCACAATAAATTCATTGGTTACATTTTTGGAGTTTTTGGAGTTGATCTACTTATTAATAATTCCAAAATTGCTGCCAAAATATTGAAAATTCGGAATGCAGAACAATATTCAGGATGAAACTCTAACTTAATATCCTTCCCACTCCTCTAGCCTATCTATTAAAACAAGTCAAAAGCAAAATCAGCTAAAAAAAAATACAAAAATGTTACCAATGAATTCCTTGGGGTCAATAACCTATATTTAGTATAAAAAAAATCAACTTTCCATGGCATTTAATTAAGGAGATATAATTTGTGAAATACCGCAAAAGTGGCCATTTGGGGGTAGGGGTGACTTTGGTTTACAATGAGCTCTGTGGTCATCACACATAGCCCCATTGTGAGAATATGAAAATTGAATTGCTCAGAGAACTTAATAATGAAACTTTTGGCCAAATTTTATAGCTCTACTTCCAATATTAAGTCATTCAGAGACCATCAAACTTTGAGTTTCTTTCAAGTTGAGCTATTTTTGACTAAATTATGTAAAATATGGTCATTTTCTACTGTGAACCAAGTTTTAAGAGAATAAATCATGCTAAATGTGTTAAGCAATGCATAAGTAATTGAAGTAAATCAAAATTAATAATTTATGAATGCTTACTAATGATTTATTCCATCTAAACCCAATACAGGCATTTTGGTTCAATTATGGTTGCTGCTAGCCAACTGCGAATCCAAGATGGACCCTACAGAGAAAATGTACTTGATCTGGAGGTGTTACCCAAACTTTTTTTGAAGGTCTTGGCATATAGAACAAAAAAAATTAGGGTAACGCTCTAAAAGAGTCATGTACACAAACACCCCCCCCCCCCCCCCCAGAGCCAGGAGTAAATGGAAATACTTTTATGATTACGTATTCATTTATCAAAGCATTCAAGATGATGACTATAACTACGACTACTACGACTAATCTACTACTACTACTACTATACTACTACTACTACTACTACTACTACTACTACTTACTCTAATGGTCACAATATTAAGCTTGTTGTTGGCTAAATGGATAAGGTGGCTGCCTTAAGATTTTAGGGGCTTGATTTTGAGCCCATATCATGTCGTTAAATAACACCAGGTGGGTTGGATCAGCCTGCCATTCTTCCGACCTCGACAAAATGAGCACCAGCTTAATGGAAACAAGGGGAACTGCATCAGTGGCACAGCCATGCTCCCAGCAATGATGCAACCAGCAGTCACAGGCTGCATACAACATAACCCTTGCTATAATTCACGGACCGGACTGGTGTTTGTTTATTTGTCACGCTACTACTTCTACAGTTCTGAGCTGATTATATTCAGACTTGCTACATTGGAGCGGCATGACCCCAGTTAGTGTATAGGGGTGTTTTTATCTTTGCTGGTGGTCTTTAGGGGGGCAAGGGGGGGTGCAAATTCTCTATGTAAATGTGTATCACGTCATGCCACCTCCAGATGGGGGAGGGTTTTACAAGTTTCCACCCTTTCCAGTGCAATGTTCCTGTCCCCACGTTTTACAGTGCAGTGAGGTGTTTTGAATTATAAGCAGTAAGTATGTTTTTACTTCATACACATAACCCAGGTTATTTTTTGCCTATACAGAGCTGTCAGTTGCCTATACACCACCCAGATAAAGGTATGCATCAGAAGAACGTGTTGCATGCTTGGAACAAGATCACCCATAGGGTGGGTACTCTGTTAGTTTATATAATGGCAACAATTAAATCCTTTAATATTCGAGGGGCTGCCAAGGGGGAGGTTTGGCCTAAACCTTTCACAAACTGACTGACCAGGCCAGGCATTTAACTGGAGCTGGCTTGGGCATGAATTTAGAATTTGTTCATGATGAGGGCAATGACTCACCTAGTCTTTATAACAGACATGGTGGGATACTTAATGTTCACCAACTAATGCAGGCAGATGGGACACCCAACATCACACTCACCCGAGGCACTTTGTAATGCAACACCCTGCCTATGAAGCACCAATCCAACAGTTTAGAATCCGGCTGAGAATCAAATCCGCACCAGACAGCTCAGTTGCAAGTGTGCTCAGAGGTAATCTCCACACCATCCTATCAGACTATTTATGATCTCTTTGTGGTTAACAACTATGTTGAGTTGAAAAGATTTTGGTAATCTGTGCTTGCTTGTGTAATCATTCAATTCATACTGTTATTGTGTGCAGTATTAAAATAAATGCATATTTTGGTGAATGAGCAGGCACTTCCCCTCTTTCTGCGCAAGTCCCTGGGAAATGTGAGCGTACGTAAAGTAAATTTGTTACAACATTGCGCAGGTTTAATCGCTCGGACATTTCCTTGTGGATCACAGCACGAAGATCTTTTGGACCATTATGGCCACACGGCAGACACATCATTCATTCAGGACAGTCATTTGGGCCTCCGAGACTGTGCCAATACTTAACCGGTGACAATATTTTCACAAACTTCACCCTGTAGTCCCATAAAGTGTTGTCAAAGATATAACATTATGCTTGTCTGTTATGTCATTGTCAGAATTGGCCCTTTCTCCCATGACATTGCACACCAGTTGATTTGTTGTCACCAAATGTCTTATGATGGCATGTCCGGTGGTGTGCATTAATATTAATGGAAGACATACATTCACGAGATGCGAACACACTTTTACATGGCTCACAAGATGATCATCTTTATACATGTAACATATGTCCAAGCTCAATACCTTCACGACTGAGTGTAAAAAAAAAAAGAAGTAAACTTCACCAGTGTTGCAGATAGGAGTGTTGTTTTAATAAGACTCCTTCCATTGGACACTTTTCTCGTCAATGTCATGTTGGGTGTAGTGGGGAAGGAGGGGATGGGGGTGTTAGAGAATGGAGTTTTCATAGATATTTTTGAGTTGTGTTATCTAAGGCAAGGTATTGCAATCCTGAGCCAGCCATAGTTTTTTTTTTTTTAGTAACATGCACTTGAACCAGGAATCAGGAAGTCGAGGACTTCCTATGTAGGGATGGCAAAGGCATGCACACTTCATATATGTTTAATACAGCACAAATTCTCCAAAAAAATATTTAAAAATCGACCAATATACAAATGTATAAACCTATAAAGTACCTACGAGTCATCGATGGAGGATTTCACATCAACAACACTCATAAAGCACTTGGACAGCATTGTCCATGAGCTAAAAAACCAAGATCCAAAACAGTGGGTTTGTAATTCTCTCCTTTTTCATATTCTTCTTCGTTCAGACAAACTAAATCAAAACTGGTTTAAGCTCAGTTGTTGGATTAAACACGAAACTACTGCATTTTACAATGAGAAGGTCCACGATTACTGTATTTTCCGGTGTATAAACCGCACTTTTTTGATCGGCAAAAAAGGTAAAAGTTGGGGGTGTGGTTACTACACGGGTATAGAAAAAAATCGATCTTAAAAGCGATCAATGCTGACGAATTTGAATTATATTCCAACTGAACACTTTTTTTTCGCAGTTGGAACTGTTATTAAACTCAATTCTGCTGTTTAAATTTTGAAAATCGGTTCAGGTTAAGAGTTTGTACAACGTTTTATTAACCATGTGCGGAAATGAAATAAAGCCACTCTTGGAAACAATCTGGAAATGCCCGGAGACACCTGGAGTTTAGTTGTGCAGCGTACATAGAGCCTTGCGGCTCTGAAAACGCCATTAAATACAAAAGAACAAGAACACCTGGTCTCACATCAAAAGAAGAATTATTCGCAATAGCTAGAGTCTAATAACGGAGCACCCACCTCAAATAAGCTTGCATGCAATGTGACAATCAACACTACTGGTCACAAGGACCGATTCACCATCATGCTCGCCTGCACCGCAGATAGTGGCAAGCTTCTCAGGTATGTCGTGTTGAAGAGGAAGACGATACCCAAAGACAAGTTTCCAGCCGGCGTCATTGTTCGTGCACAGCAAAAGGGGTGGAAATATGAGGGACTGGTCCAGGACTGGGTGCGTATCGTCTGGAGTAGTAGACCAGATGGCGGTCTCTTCTGACAACAGAGCATGCTAGCCCTGGATGCGTTCAGTTGTCATAAGACCAACGACACCAAAGCGCTGCTCCGTCGGACCAACACCAATCTCATAGTCGTCCCAGGTGGGATAACATTCCTCTTGTAGCCCCTCAATGTGTCCATCAACAAGCCGTTCAAGGACGGGCTACGTCGCTGCTGGTCTGACTGGATAATGAGTGGGGAGAAGACCTACACCAAGAGCGGGAGGATGAGAAAGGTCAATCTTCCAATGAACTGCGGCTGGATTGTCAAGGTGTGGGAGGAGATACCGTATTTCATCATCATCAAGAGAGTATTTGTGAAATGCTGCATCTCCACCAACATGGACGGCACAGAGGACGACAACATTTGGGAGTAGGAGGCTGCAAATGACGGTGACAGCGACATGGACAGCGATGGGGACTTGCTCTACCCTGATTTGGACAATGAGTTACATGCCGTCTTCGACGAGGAAAGCATCGACGTGGATTTCCTCGGGTTTAGCTGAAAAGCTTCATCAAACCCAAAAGGCCTTTTTCAGGGCCACAAATCCACAAGAAATATGAATGATACCGGTATGAATCCCTTTTCTTCCTTTTTATAGGAACAAAAAAAAAATCCTCTTTGTGATATTAAAAGAATAAGAAAGAAAAATAAAAACTTCTTGGTACCCTCTCCTCTCTCTTCAATTTCTTGAAAATGAGAATAAGACTGTTGGATGAAATTAAGCCGACATGGGAGTGAGCATATTGATACCTCCGTCACTTTGTTCTGTGCAAAGTTAATGTACAAACGTATTTAGATCGAGATCAGAAAATAAAATAATCAAGATATTCATTTCTTTAGAGGGTGACAAAGAGGGGTGCGGTTATTACACTGGAAAAGTTTTTTTTATTTTTTATTTTTGAGGGTGAAAAACAGGGCTGCTGTTAATACACGGCCACGGTTTATACACCGGAAAATACGGTACTCGAAATTTTCACAACTTGAAACGATTCCACAAAGTAGGCATACAGTAGCTGTATACCAATGTGTACGGCAATGAAGGGCCAAGAGATGTGGTCGGACCAACACCTGTCAATCAGCCTGGTGGGGGTGGACACACAGCAACACAATTGGCTGAGTTTTTTTGCACAACAAATTTTAAATTTGCACATTATCTTTGAGTTTTGGCATTTTACATTGTTCACACCCTTTGATGTTGATGTTTGTGGCACTAATTTAAAAATATATATATATACTCCATTTTCTCCTCTTTCTTCTTAATTGTATTGAACTTTTTCTTATTTCTGTGATTCCATGCTTACTCAAGTAATGCTTCCGAGTCTTAACTAGTCCCTGTGGCGTAATGGTGAGAGTGTCCACTCTGAGTCTGGGGCTCGGCTGGTTCGACTTTGTGTCCAAGGAGCGGTTGCTGCAAAAGACTCAAATGATATTTGTTACCTGCATAGTCTGTGAGCATCAACTGCGGCTGAATGGACATCTGACTCGATTTCCTGACGCTGATCCTGCTCATCAGATTCTCTCAGCGAGGGAGCCTCGTGAGTAGAGGAGGCCAATGGGCCAATCAGGTGCCTCATGGTTGCAGCAGATTGATCAACATCTCCAGGAGATGGGGATTCCATGCTTTAATGATTCTGAGTGAAAAGCTCCTGCCTTAATACTGTCATAATTCTCATCTTCTTTACTTTTAGGCCATGACCCCTGGTCCTATCACTGTCCATTCTAATGAAAAACTCTTCTGCACTTACTTTATCTCCAGCCTACCCTTCATTATCTTAAATATTTCAATCAAATACCCTTGTAATCACCTCTGCCTTATTGGTATAAAGTCTTGTCTCCTTCAGCCGCTCCTCGGAGCTTAGTCGAGATTTCCCCAGAATCAATCGAGTAGCCTACCCTGATGCTGTACCCGATGGCAGCTCTGTCCTTCCTCATATGTAGTGACCAAAACTGCACACAATATTCTAGTGAGAGGCCTCACTAAATTCCTGTAATAGTGTTTGCCCTACCTTTTTAATTTGCAATTTAATCCCCTACTAATACAACCAAAAACCCTGTTATCTTTAACTAGAGCTGCCTGGCATTGTGCTATTGGCTTAGCCCCTGTATCTACTAACACCCCCAGATCCTTCTCTGGTGTGACATGCTCCAAGATTGCCCCTTGCATCATGTAATCTCTATTTTCATTATTCTTCCCCATTATCATCACCTGACACTTCATTATGTTAATTAAACAGCTTCTGCCAATCCTTTGCCCAATATATGAAAATATCTCGACTTTCTTGAATCTTTCACCACCCCTCTGCTATCCACCTTACCTCCAAGCTTTGTCTCATCTGCAAATTTGGAAAGCTTACTCTTCACCCCACTAACCAAATCGTTGATGTAAATAATTATTATATTAATACGCTAAGCCATATTTTGTGGATGTATCTCCCCCAAAACTGCAGGACGGATTGTCGCCACTTTCGGCATGCGGGTGCTCTGTGGTCTAATGAACAGCATAGGCTATGTGAGATCACGCCAAACGGACAGGTTTGGGAATTTTGTGCGATTTTCTAATTTTTACATTTGTTTGCATGGCGACGTGTGACGTCACCGCTGAGAGGCGTAATGACGTCATGACATCATCGGTCATTCCCGGATGTCATTGCGTCTGTCGTGGACAGACCGTCACCACTGAAAGGCGTAATTCCACTCCTAGAAAACAGCGTCTACAATGTAAAACCCTCTTCTGCACATGCTGACTACCTCAGAAGGTGCATATGAAACAAAAAAATGTAACAAGAAACAATGTATATAAATAAATTCTATAAATCACATTGTGAACACTGGATATATTGACGTCCTAACGAACCCTCACTTTGGAAACTTCGCGTGGAGTGCGGGTTTGGCTAGTAAATAATAATTGTCCATTGACTCCTGAGGTACCCAATACTTACTGTACATCCTCCCAGCAAGACATCCTCTCACTCACAGCCACTCTTTGCTTCCTATCACAAACTAGTTTGCAATCCAATTATCTACCTGACCAGCCACTCCATAAGCCCTCACCTTGGCTAACAACCTCCTGTGTGGTACCTTATTAAATGCCTTTTGATGGAAATCGTCCAAAACAAGGCATAAAGCCACTAGAGTTAAGAGGATATAGGAAAGTTTGATAAAGTTAAATTTAACTGGAACTGCCACTTTATAACTGCTGGCAGGGATGACCAGGTACCAATATGCCCGGCTTTTATACGACCCTGCTATAATACAACATGGGATTGACGAGTTACGGACCAAGTAACACAACGCATACAATCTATTTTATGTATACAGTTGGCCCTTTTTCCTGAATACATAGTCGGTATCAATTGAATTGGTATTTTAATAACCTAACCACAAAGTAATAAATGTTGACATCATGGGGACAGAGGGTAAAGCAGGACTCACCCGAGTCATACGGAGCCCCACGCATCACTCTATGATGTGGGATTGACAAGTTATGGACCGAGAAACACACCACATTCAATATATTTATTCTGTACGTAGTTGGCCCTTTTTCCTGAATACATAGTCGGTATCAATTGAATTGGCATTTAAATAACCTGAACACTAAGTAATAAATGTTGATACCATGGGTGCAGAGGATAAACCGGGGACTCACCCGAGTCTTACGAGGCCCCACACGTCTCTCTACAACATGGGATTGACAAGTTATGGACCTGGAAACAGGCCAGGTTCCGTCTATTGATTATGTACTCAGGCAACCCTTTTTTTGCTGGTGCCATCGGCGTTATCGATTGAATTAATAACCCTCTACCCTCAAACTCATCCAGGCACAGCCAAGTGAGCCTCATTCAAAAAAAATTTCTCAGATTCAGACAATTAAATAATTCTGGTTGCCAGACCATGTCGCCGATTGGGTTAAAATTTAAAATGTACACTCCCCATGTGTACTGGATCCTAATTGTGAAGTTTTACTTTGATTGATGAAGCAGTTCCAGAGACAACATTAATAAATATTTTTTTCAATTCAATATGGCCACCAAACCATGTGTCCCATCAATGTCATTACCAAAATTGTACATGCATGTCTTGGGGAACATGTGTGTAAAGTTTTTCCTCAATCTGTTTAGCCGTTTCAGAGAAGATGAATTTTAAAGTTATTAATTTTCAATCCAACATGGCTGACGAACCACTTGACCTATGACGTCATAGTATTTTTATTTTCTCCAGTAAGTTGTTGCGTCGATGACGCTCAAGAAATTTCAAATTTTTCTGATACAGCGTTGTACTCGTCACATTATGATGTCATCATGAAGGCACTGATGACATCATGGTGAACAGCACTTACACCCCTTGCAGACATATTGACAATGAGCATGTTTCAATTTTTTCCAGCGAAGGGTTCCAGAGAAAAAGATGACCCAAATTTTTCGGTTTTTAAAAGATGATGCCGGTACCACATGACCAATGACATCATAATTATCACTTTAAAATTCTACTCAAGTAGACACATACTATGCTGAAAATGTTGTGTCAATCGGACCAACGGTTGCTGAGAAAATGAATTTTAATGCGAAAAAACCCCAAAAATTTCTGGCGGAATAAAAATAATAATAAACAGAAGAAAAACAATTGGTTACCCAGCCTGAAAGGCTTGGTACCCTAATAAAATAAGATTTAAAAAACGAAGAAAAGAAGAAGAAAACATCCAAGACACAACCACATAAATACAAAAGACATTTATAAAAGAGGTGGTGGCAATGCCAAGTCTCACCAAACTGAGTAACCACCTTGAAATACAAGACAAAGAATTTTAAAAAAAAGAAGACAATTCAACTCCAAAAGTCTGGCAAAATAGGATAAAATTTCAAAGATGTATGAAGTCGGAATTGATATGCCTCTTAAAGCTGTGTCGATCATAGGATGATGGGAAGCACGTTACAGGAAATCTATATTGTAAAAGGAGCCCTGTCTGTCTGTTTGTTTGTTTTGTTATAACTTGAGAACGGATTAACAGATTTCAATAAATCAAGCTATGGTGGATTCAGGGAACTCCCAGGAAGGTTTGTGATGAAAAAAAAACAATTTTTTTTGCATGGGTACATGGGTACAAATGGCGAAACTGCAAATGCCAACTTGCGATGCTAGTTATCCCCTCGCTCCCAGTAATCCTTTGACTTCTTACCCTATAGATTAGCCATCACAGCAAAGATTGGTATTTCCTTCAGCGAAGCGATGGGTCTTATATTCCAGTCAATTTCAAAATGAAGCAGCACGAGGGAAAAATATCTTTGTATAGCATTTTGTTCTACACTTTGGATCAGCTACAGTGTAAGGATGTGCAGAGAAGGCAAGCTGAGTCCTGCGTCCAAACACTCATACAGAAAGAACCAAGTTAGAAAGGTCAACGGAACATTTGCCATGTATCTCGAGAACAAATGAAGAGTTGGTGAGAGTGGTTACGTTGAACCCATCTCCACACCAACCATGTTGACTCTGTGTTTCTGGAGCCTATAAAGTAAAGATAAGTGTCAGGCTGGTGCTCCACCCCAAATGTGGCAACAGTACTGCATGATGGGATGTATAGTTATCTTATACAAGTACAAGACAGCATCAGGAGGTAAATACCCCTGCACTAAATAAAGACAACCAACTTGCTTGAAAGCACTCTCAGCAATACCAGAAATGTACTTATCCCAACTAAGGTTAGAGGAGATATCAAGACCAACAAGATGAAGTTCAGATGATTCTGGTGAGGTTGAAAACCCAAAGCACACAGAAGGGAAAGACCTGTTTGCGGAAGACATTTGGACTCCATAGACCCTTGCACATGGTTACTGCTCGAAAAAGTGGTTGCGATGATCAATTGCTGATTCACAAGCCAGAGTGAACCATTGATGGGAATGAATATTCACTTGATAGATACATCACGGAATATTAGTGTCCAGATGAGTGCGGATTAATTAGGATATTTCCTCGGCAGCCATATCCAGACCAACATTTCATATTGAACAATGTCCACCACCATCGGCCTTCCCAAACTGAAACCGCATATGATGAAAAGGATGAGCTGGAGTTGAGAGTGAAGAGTAAGAGGTACAAACAGAAACAGTGGAATGATCCGAGTTACCAATTGCAGGTAGGACATCGTCAACAGTCACCAAGGTTGGAACACAAAAAGAGATTAAGCAAGTCTCTTCCATCCAATGCATGGTCAGGAATATGAGTGACAGAGGCAACAATTTTGGTGAGATTTTGAGAGATTGAAAAATTATACGTATCAATACCAGGTCGTCAGTATTACAAAAGTGTACCAGCCACTCCTTTTGGTGAACATTGAAGTCACCAAACACCATTATGTGTGCAAAAGGGTGGAGTAAGATAGCCCTGTCAATGCTATCTGATATAAAGTTGAGCACAGCACGAGAGGGAGGGGAAGGTGAGCGATACCGAAAGAGGAGATACGTTGTTGAATGTAGAAGAGCAAGGCAGAAACACAAACTCGTGAGTTCCACTTTCAAGATAATTTTCATGAGCTAAAGATAGTGTCTTTAACATAAATACCACCAAGACTATGAAAAGGAGGACAATCGAGTCGGTGAAAATGTAATCATGAAATTTAGAGGAAACAGAGGAGATGCCATTGTCCAACCGACAGTGAGATAGAACCAACAGCTCAGGTGAGTTACAGTAAGCTGAACAAAAGAATGACCAGAAGAAAAGTTGGAGCAAAAGCCCCTTACATTAGAGATGAAAATATTAAAAGCATTTGAGCATTGCTGCACATGGGTTTGTGGATTGGCTTGTGCAGGAAGAGATATGTTATTCTCAGACTGTAAAACCATATTCATCGTGATAATAATGCATAGTACATTGAAAGGCAGCTTGATGGAGTGCTGCTTTCCCCTCTGAGCTGGCTCTCCTACCTCACATCTTGCTCAACTTGATGCCGTGGAAACCAAGGCCTTCAAGATTATTGGAATCTCCCGCAATGTAACTGTGTCCACGGGCCTATCACTTCACCATCACAGACAGGTCGGTGGTCTCTTTCTGTCTTCTACCACCTCCATTCTGATCTTACACACTCTGCTCTTTCTGTGCTGTGCCCCCACTCCCTCACTCCCTCCCCCCAAGTTTCTGCATGGCACACAAAATTCACCATCAACCCCCCTCTGGTGCAAATACCTAAATCTACTAATTTGTTCTTCTTTTTTCCTGCCTGTGGAACCAACTTCCATACTCTCTTCAATCTCATTCTTCCCTCCAGGTATTCAAGACAGCTGTTCACCACCATCTGAAATCATTCCCCATCCAAAACCATGATCTTTTCTAATCTCTTTAACCCCTCTCATCCCCTCCTCTCACACCACCCCAAGCCCTCCTCCAGTTTTCCCTCCTGAGAGTTTCCTTCTGTATCCACCTTGTCCACCCCATGCATCCTCTCCTGCCCCCGATTCCTCCCCACACCCATTGTTTGTCCACCTCCCCCTATCTTGGCCTAACTCTGCTGTTGGAGTTTCCCCCCTCTCTCTACTGTTCCTTTTGTCCTGTTGATTCCTGATTTGATCAGTGTACTAATGTGAGTTCTTCCACGAGCCTCGACTGTGTCTCCACGAGCCTCGACTTCAAAAAAGAAAAAGAAAAAAGATAGTCCATCAATCATAGGTATCCAAAGAAACTTATAAGCCAGTCGAAGACACTTAACAGGGTCCCACAACCTAAAGCGATACATTGTAGTAATAATGCCACTCCAATGGTTTCAGGTTAATGCAGCCAAGCATGATTGCACGGACCACCCCCATGCATGTCCATGGCAGTACAACCACTTGGACATTTAACACCTGTTGACAGATCAGCCTCTCAAAGCATTACCAAAGAATTCGGAATCCTGTAATAATGGCAGTCATGACCTGTGACATGTTTATTTCCAGTACCCTTCAGAGAAACAGAATTAATCAGATCCCACAGGAAGAAAGATGGGGAATCACTAAGACTTGAAATGGCAGAAAAGAAAAAAAACATCGAAAAAAGAAGAAAATAATAGAAAGAGCAGAAGAAGAAGACAAAGAGGAATGGCCAGTGCCATTCACCTAGTCCTAAAACAATGGGGGGAAAAACCCCTTTACAGAACCACTGTGTTGGTGGGGGTGACTCGGCTAGACAGAATTTTTTTTTCCTTCTCCCAAGGATGTGACTCCTCTTAGTCTGGCTCCTACCCATTGACCTGCCTGGCTAGGTAGGACCTACCAAGAGCAAAGTTCCTGCAAATATAGCTCGCCGGGTCACAGGAGCACGCAAACTCTCCCCCTCCCCCAACTATGATCAAAGAAGTTGTAACAATCGGGGAGGCCTTTTGAAAGTGTAGATGTACCGTACACTACATCCACTGCACTTCCCTCAACTGGTCAGAAATTGCTTCGCAAATCTCCATTAAATTTCTCAAGCATGATCTCCCTTCAGAAAAATATGTGCTGAATACCTTTAATGAGTTTGAAATTATTGAAACGGTTCCATATCCAGTTATTAATTAATAACTCAAACATCTTTGCACAACTGGTCAAGGTAATTGGTCTATGGTTCCCCAATATTCTTCTCTGGAACCTTTCAAAAACAGTGGCGTCACATTTGCGACTCTCCAATATTTCTGGTAACGTTCTGCATGATAGTTACGGAACAAGTTCGAGTTTCTATAGGAGTCCTATAGGAGTTTTTCATCGTGATTTCAGATCTGACAAGTTTTCACAATACCATTCTGTAAAATGTAAAATTAAAAAACAAAACTCTTCGGGAACGCCCCTAAAAATTCTCCTGAAAGGGGCATAACCCACATGACGTCAACTACATTATGACAAAGGCTGCACGTAAATTACTCGTGTTGGTGGTCTACGTGATTCTTTTGGCTTTCTGTGTGTTTCCACATTTGATTGGTCGACTCAACTCTTCGTTCATTTCTGCTTTAAAAAAATCGAACATTTGGTTTTGAATAATGGATGGCATGGACTTTCATTTGTCTGGTAACGACAGTGAGTGTGAGAGAAATGAAGGATTTCGGTCTGAATCACATGGAGAATGGTCGATAACGTAGTCCGGGAGGTGAAGTTCAGGCAGCTGGAAATGAAATACGGCCTTAGCAGTTCGAGCACGAAGCAGGACAAGTAGAGGAAAATGGCGATGAAATTCCCGCGTTCATTATGATCGGGAGGACATCGAAGGAAGACTTGGCAATAACAACTGGTTAGACAAAATCTATTCGTAATTCAATAATGTAAATTCGACTTGCATACTGCTCGATATCAGAAATATTTTAGTGAGGTGACGTGACCAGCGCAGCTTAGCGGACATGTTTCTCCCGGCGAATTGATCACAAGCAAGGCCAACGCATGGCATCGGCCGTATCTCTCCGCGCATAAAACGAAGCAACCTCGCTGTCCGGATAGATGAAAACTTGTGTGCAGAACACACCTTGTGACACAATTGTCTAGAGTAGTCCGATAAATCTGACGTTCTGTTGCATTTTTATTTATTTATTCCTACGTGTCGTCATGTAGCGCCAGTAGAAAACAATAAGCCTGGTGTTGGCTTAGTGGTGAGGGTGGCGGCTTGGATCCTAGGGTCCTGAGTTCAAGCCCCGTGGGCCGCTGAATTAAAATCCACCAGGAGGTTGACTCAGCCTGTCATCCTTCCGAGGTCGGCAAAATGAGCACCAGTGTACTGGTAAGGGGACACTGCATCAGCGCATACCGCTGCCAACAATGATGCAAGCAGCCACAGGCTGCACTCAATAGAGAGAGAGAGAGAGTAAGAAACAATGAAGAAAAGAGATAATAAAAGAAAGCTCAGCACGTCAGATTTATCGGCCTAGTCGGACGGACGACGGATTTATCGGACTAGTCGGACGGACGACGGATTTACGGACTAGTCTCGACTCTAGACTCTAGAGATCTCGAGTCAATCCACTCTGTGCGAGTTTCTGTATGTGACGTCAACGCTGCGATTCGCTGAAGTCAACTTTTTTAGGGGCGGGGCATAGCAAGTTGTGAAAAGCACCAGAAATGATCGAAATATTGCTCTAATTATCCCATTTTTTATAAATAACATAAAAAACATGGGTGATTTCTTCACTAGGAAGGTCAAGTTAATATATAAATAACCAGAAAGTTTTGCGCGTCAGGGGACCTTCAAGCATGTTTTTGCTTCACGTATGCACATCAGGTTATTTTTAATATGAACTTGGCAAAACCCAGAAATTAACGAAACACAGTGAGTTAGAGATTCTTCTTCTTCATTTTGGTTCCGGCATTGACCCGAGCATGCGTTGGAGCAACTCTAATTTTTATCTCCAGTTTGTTATCTCTAGTTGTCTTTATTGGTTTCTAGTCTACAAAATATATCAGTAAATGAAAATTTATTTTCCTTTTATTTTGCCAAATGGACCCAAACATGATTCATTAGAGTTTCTTCTTCTTCATTTGTGTTCCACTATCGGCTTGACTGTGCGTTAAACACAAACAATTTTTTTATCTGCTGAACATTAATTGTGACCGGTCGGAGACATATACTGCAAAGCAATTCTCACTCTGGTTTATCATGCTTTTCAAATAATATCAGGAAAGTCGAAAGGTTATGGAAAATTTGCTTACATTTATAGTTATCTGGGGTTCACAACTAGTTAGTATGCCGTTAACACCAATCTTTTTACTCTAAAATGAAACAACATTTCTACAGCTCTATTCTCTTACTTACTTGGGGCTTCTTTGCCGCCTGCAGTTGTGAAAAAAAGTTGCAGGAGCCAGGTTGAGCGCATTACTCAAGACAGTGCTTGTTCCTTGGGCGATTACCCTAACTTCTGTGAGCAGGTAATACGCTTGGTTCCAAGTACAGGAGGCCAACACCCTGTCCACTCTTAATGTGCTACTCAATCAAAGTTTGTTTCTTGGTATCTGCCTCAGATTGCCTTTGGCTCAGGATGAGGAATGCAAATTGAGCTCCTTCTGGGAGGAGGCTTTTCCCTTTGATTATATATATATATGGAAAAGGTAACATTTTTACACACGCTTATACTTTCACATACTCGAGTGAAAAAACTTCCATCATGCAGTCCAGGCTGGAACAAAAAGGTTAAAATAACTGATAACTGTGAGCAACTGCATTGCTCTTTGTTGGTTTGGGAGAGCTGAAAATGTGGGTTGCTTTACAAGGAAGATTGATATTCATGATTGCCCTTTGCTGTACCTTATGTTACAGTCGTTTATTAACCTGATTTGTAATGTGACTTGAGCTAGTTCATTTCCCCACTCGTTTTATATATTAATAACTCGGGGAAAAGCCATCATAATGACGGGTGCACAAAACTCAACACAACACAGAGGATTACAATGAATACCTGCACAAAGATATGGATTACGTCGCGAATTAATTATTTTTTCAATTAATAATACAGTCCAAAAATGAGACTTTCCTGGGGAGGATTAGCGATGAGGGGACCAATTTGTCAAAACATTGCTTTTGGAATGAGAGCATTGTAACTTCAGTATGCCTCTCCCCCACAAAAGGAGGGTAAGGCCATCTTTATCATCCACCCCCCACCCCCACAACAGGACAGTTACGCCACGGGGGGGGGGGGGGGGGGGGAGGGGGAGTCAAAGATAATGTTATGTTATGTGTTATCAAACACGCACACATAGACATATATATATATATATATATATATATATATATATATATATATATATATTATACATACATCACCACCACACACACACACAGACATATATATATATATATATATATATATATATATATTATATATATATATATATATATATATACACACACACACACACACACACACACACACACTGACACTTATTAGTATAGATTTGCACATCCCTTTATTTGTGTGGTGGAAAATGCACCAGGTTGCTGCCACGGTCGGTTCCAAAAATAATAAAAATAACTCAGTGTACATATGTGAAGTAAAACTATGCGTACTGCATATATAATACATTGTTGTTATTTAGCTGGGAAAATTCCAATTGCACTCGGCCATGGATTGACCCCCAAGGCTGAAGACCCGAGGCCGGCGGCCTGTGGTGCTTCACAAAATGTTGGCACCTGATTTTGATTGTGGGCTGTGTCGACTGTCGGCAGCTGTCCAACAATGGGGCGAAGGCAGTTGTGACGTCACTTCCTTGAATGTGAGGTCACTTCCTTGAATGTGAGGACCGAAAATAATTAAACAGGGCTTTTATACATAAAGGTTGCTTTTGTTTTCAACTGGGAACTTTTCAGTTCATCAAAATAAGATCCTCAACTCAATGAATTTGGACACTTTCACATCCATATTTTCGGTATTTGCACTCGTCAATAATGAAGTGCTTGAGGCCAATCATAATCTACTGTGCACCCAGCGTCTATAAATTTCAACAAGGTCGATGTTTTCCTTGGCCAAGAATTTCATAATTATTTGCTGTTTAGGCAAGCTGTCCAACCAATGGGGCAAAATCAGTCGTGACGTCACTTCCATGAACTTGAGGTCACTCTTTATGATCTCCCTTCTAACTTTGATTTTTCAGGACATGCTTTACAGCAGGAAACACCTTTTTTCGGGTCTTGGTTACTATCACTATATTGTGAGATATATTCTCCAAAAAAAACCAATTGTAGATGATACCAGCGCATTGGTTGGACACATCTATCATTACTAAAACTTCATCTTGTATGTATGTATGTATGTGTATATATATATATATATTATATATGTATATATGTATGTATGTATGTATGTTCCCGAATAAGCCAAAACGGTAAACGATAGCGGCAAAATTTTTAGGGCCGCCTAACTCGCCATTCGCCTGGGTGTGCAGTATAAGTTTCGTTCAGATCGGGCAACAACAAAAAAATAATTAAAAACATTCCCGGATTCAGTCAAGTACTCTTCGGGGAGTATTTGGATCAATGCAAACAACCTCAGCAGTATAGTTCGCTGGAGCTATCTTTATTTTTCTTGAACTGATTTATTTCATCAACCGCTGTCACAACGGGAACCCAACGGGGTTTACACGGTCATGCTGATATCCATTAATTTGATACTATCACAATATGTGATATATAGACCATTAAAGGGGAGTTCTGGATATGAAAAGCTGATGATCCAAGACAAATGTCATGGACACTTTTCAGTCACAGGCGACGTCAGCCCATAACGACCCAGACTCTTCTTATTCTTTTTCCATGATATTGATAAACACCAGTCAGTCAGGGGACTGCTAGTATATACAGGATATTGGTTCACGAGTCAGTAAGTGACCACTATATTCGTTATGGGTGTGTGTCTGTCTGTCTGGCCCGAGCATAGCTCCGTGGGTTTTGATCCGATCCTGATAAAATTTGGGTGGGAGGTTTGTATCATGATCTAGTTGTGTTTTCCTGAGAATGGGCATGCTGCGCCCATTATGGGCGGAGCCACGCCCAAAAAACATGTGTTTTTATGGGGTAGCCGATTTCAAGTTACATCTTCTCCGAGGGGGTTTGTCGAATCTGGCAGGTGTTTCGGTATTTGGTTAGCCCAATAGCACCTGCATAGCCCCACGGAGCTCAATTTTTCATTTTCGTCCAAAGGTCAAGGTCACAAGGTCACGAACTTAGAAAATGTCAAAAAATCAATAAATTGGGCATCGAGCTCCTCGGGTTTTCAACGGTTTCGAATGAAAGTTGGTATGCAAGTAGTGCTCTTCGAGTACTACAACTTTCATCATTTACGTTTTTCCCGATTCCTGCCAGTTTTCCCGTGGCGTCCCCTCGAAGGCCAAAAAATAAAAAAGGCGAACCGTGTACATTGCTCGTGAACCATCGCAGTCTCCAGACTTGTTAAAATTTCAAGTCATAGTTCTTCATGTGACTCTTACTGATTGATGTGTGGCACTGCAAATATTCGCACATTGAACTTGTGGTATTTTGATGCCATCTTATTATGTTGATTTTTCCACAAATAAGACTTGTTGTTGACCACTTGTTTTGAATAGCGGTCAGTGATCATGACTCTTTGGTCATGCATGGGAAGTGAGCTTGGACATGACTTCGCAGAGACTTCAGTGTCTATGTGTACCATTGAATGCTCAACTTGCCAATCACATAATGCCTAAAAAAAAAGAATGTGACATCTGCAGAGCATGCCAAAATAAAAAATCTGCGGCTCAAACATTTGCTTCACAAGTGGACCAATCAGTGTGAGAATTTGTAGATATGCTTGAAACTGATGCGAACAACAGTGCCAGCCAGCCCTCGAGTTTGCAGATTTCTCAAAAGTGTTTGCAATGCAGACAGGTGGGAGCTGATTGGCAATGGGTGCTGTGCTATAACAGGATTATTTATTTATTTTTTCATATGCAGCCGATGGCTGCTTGGCTGCATCATTTTCTGGGGGCAATGCTATGCTGGTGATGCAATGCCCACCATTACCAACACACTGGTATTCATTTGGCCAGCCTCAGAAGGATGACAACCTGAGTCAATCCTACCTGGTGTTAATTCAACAGCCCAACAAGGGCTTAAATTCAAGATCCTAGAATCTTAAGCCAAGCACCTTAACCGTTAAGCTAACACCAGGCCTTTTAACAGGCTAAGAATGGTGAGAGGTGTGTGATTCATTATGCCTCAAAATGCCTGAATGCAACAGAGAGGGTTTATTGCTCATTGAAGACAATCAGTTGATAACGTGTAATAATAATGATAATTGCAAAACTTGCCACTGGAATGCACTGCGTTGCATTATTAACGTATGATATATCAATGTACAACATTGCTGCATTATCATTATGTGACACAATAATCAAATACACCCATGGTAAGTTACTGGCAGATGCTCATACTTGTAAGTCCTAACCAAGCGTGCACGCCTGACGAAGACCAAATGACTGAGGAAGCAAATGAACAGTTCAACTTCTTTCAGTCAAAAGCACACTGTGATCTGCAAGATGAGACAAGAATCAATGTCACAACGGTGAAAGTTATTTTGTGTAATTCCTGAATTAATAAAAGAACCTGAACCCCAGACTATAATGAAGATAGCAGTCATGCTGGTGAAGCCAAACAAGTTGAAGCAGGAATAACCAATGTCAATAGCAGAAAACCTTATCATCCATCCAATTTCTGTACCTATAATGTATAGAAATCATCTGGATGATTCTAAAGTTGGCCGAAGCGAATTTGACTGGCATCAGAGCGAAAAGGAAGACTCAAACATGTCAGGCACGTTATGAAATGTTTAGACAAATATTGACGGCCATTATTGATTGACAAGGAAACAGAGTAACATTGAATTGTGGTTGTTCATCGCGAAATTAATTGGTGAAAAGTAGTTAATGGCATCTTCCATCATGAGACAAAACATCGTGAAACAGGCCAGCTTCAGCCCTGCAAAGTATTGCCACCTAAGTTCTGAAACCAGACCTCACGAAGCATCCACAACAAAGGGGTGTCTCAGACTAGACAAATGTCTGAGTCTTCCTTAGATCAGATTCTACTTTCCATTCGTGGCCATCACTCTAAATAAGATTCATGTGAACATTGCATAAAAGGAAGGTGCGTACAAAGAATGTTAGAATAGAAAATAGTGGTTTTTGCCTTCAGAATATTCCAGGTAAAAGCAGACTCATAGTCCATTTGCCAGAGAAGTAACCTTGTTGTCCTCAAAAGTGTATGGTTTTATGGTGGTTTTCATGGTGACAACTGCAACTTGCAGTACTGCAGGCCTTCCCCTCTGCTTTGCATCCACACCGCACAACATCCAGTAGGTCCAAAGGGGCTGGTGGAGTAGCAGAAAGCTGGCACTGGGATTCCATCTCTGATGTCCCATCCATATTTTGTAATGTCAAGTTCAGGTGGGCCTGCTGATCAGCTGATTTTGCAAGTACTGTCTGTAGATGTGCATGCAAAATATGTAGGAAGAGATTGATCTCAGTTGGAGGTAATGCCATGAGGTAAAGACAGCCTTGTCTTGATGGACTCAACTAAGACTGACACAGTTCCCCTGAAAGGCCAGACAATATGATAGAGAAGTTGGCTCACGTCAACAATGGTAACATCTGGTTGCAGAGCTGTTGTGCCTGAACGCAGAGTTTGTGTTGCCAGTGGTGCTTTGTTGCCTTTCCTTAAGCACCCATATTCATCAATCAGTGAGGGGGGTACTGTGCAGAGCTCAAACTGGATGATAGGTCCTAGCTCCATTTGTCTTTGCTGTCCAATAGTCAGCAGCCTGAGGAAGATGGTTTCTAGATCAAAGATCGCTTGTCCCCAATTTTCACTCCTTCTGTAAGTGCTCATTGTCTTGATGGGGCATGAGATGGTTGCATGGAATCCACCTGGAAGGGATGCATGGAACTCTGCAACCATTTTCTGACCTATAACCACGGAATCCTCAACATTCACTTCAGCTTCTCGGGGAGCAATTCGACCATTGGCAATGTTGTACAGATTGGTGAGTGATTCTCAAGAGGATGAGACACATTCGACAATTCAAGTAAAATCCGGTGCCTATCATCTGCATCAAGTTCTCTCCTCTTCTTCCCTCCTCCTTGTGACGTGGTCCGATTCTTGTGTCCTTTTCTCTCACTTGGTCTTCATTGTCCTTGTTTGAGGAGTCAGGTAGATGTGCTCCATTGTATCTGAGATGTAGGCAGTGACAGGAAAGGAATCGATCCACTCTGCTACCATCTCTGGAGAAAGAGTCATACCCTTGAGGCCACCCTTGCCAATTCTAATAGCAGTTTGTTCACCGAACTGATCAGAGCTCACACCATTCCATTGCCAGGATTGCCAGGAACTCGAACATTGACCTCAAATTTACTTCTCATCAAAAAATAAGGTTAAATATCGATTCCTCGTGCCAAAATTATATGGAAAAGATGTCTCATGTGTAATTTTAAGTTCATTACCTAAAAAGTTATATTTTCAACCGGTCGATGACGGCATCTTGTATTTGCGCAAAAAATAACAGATTTCCCCATGGTTGCCATCCAGGCAACCAAGCTTAATTTTGTCTATGCATGCCTGTGAACAAG
>CM068955.1:141445112-141459290 GCA_035128595.1 Eptatretus atami | reverse complement strand
AGAGAGAGAGAGAGAGAGCATCTTTGTATGGGTGGAAACTCAAACTCATAATTGTATTGAGAAATTTATGAAACATCCCACCCACCTGAGGATGGGGAAAAAGTGGTGTCGTTCAGGTGGAAACTCAAAATCACAATTGTATTGAGATATTACCGAACCAGTGAATGTTTCCACATGCAGTAAATGGCGAAACTGCAATTGCCAAACCCGTGAATCTGTTTATATGCGGAGAGAGGGAGCAGTTTCTTTCAGGTGGAAACTCAAAATCATAATTGTATTGACAAATTTATGAAACCTGCTAGGACCCAAAAAGGTTCCCCAGAAAGTTTGGCGGGGCTAGTTCCGAAACTGAGAGAGAATTTCGGGGATGGACAGATAGACAGACACTCCTGCTTTATTAGTCCCCTATCAGTTTCAATGGAGGTGACTACAGGTTTGCTGTCTGTCCATCTGTATGAAAAAATTTCACTGAGTTATGCCCTTTTTAGAGAGAGAGATTTTAGATATATATAGAGAAAATATCACAAATTATACATGGGTCAGTGTTCAGCTGCCCTGACTCCATCCCACTGTTTTACACCCATTGGCTGGACAGCTGGCCTGAATCAACAACAATAAAATCATGTGCTGCCATTGCATGAAGCAGCATAGGTCGGCACGCCTCAGGCCTGGGTGTTAGTCCATCGCCCAGTGCAATTGGAATGATCCCAGATATATAACCATGATGTACTATATACTAGCAAATACCACCCATTGCTTTTCTGATGGGAATGTGAAAAGGTGGGGGGAAAAGAGGGGGCAGAGAGAGAGAGAGGGAGGGGTGTGGGAGCAAGGAAGGAGGGGAGAGCGAAGAGGGATGGGGAGTGAGGAGAGGTGGAGGAAGTGAAGGCAGCATTAGGAGATGGGAAGGAGATGTGAGGGGAGGGAAAGGAAGGCTGCATGAGGGGAGGGGAAGGAAGGCAGCATGAGGGGAGGGTTCATTTAGAGATAACCTCCGTCTGGACATAACCACCATCTGGACACGTATGGAGATAACCACCATCCATACATAACGACCATACAGATATGTATGGAAGAGAGAGAGAGAGAGAGAGAGAGAGAGAGAGAGAGAGAGAGAGAGAGAGAGAGAGAGAGAGAAGGGATGAGGATAGGGGAGTTAGCAGAGAGAATATTTTATGCTTATATTTATTTATTTATTTATATATATTTTTGATAACGTTTTTTTACTTATAAAACTTGTATGACATTATTTACTTTTATAACGTTTTTACACAACACACACACACACACACACCACACACACACACACACATATAACAAAACATATTGCATGTTTTGTGATACAAGTGCTTGGCTAATATCGGCAATTTTTCGGGAATCAACTGATGAAAATCAGTGTGATTACTGACTCCAGTACATACTGTATACAACCACAAAACCTTGAGTAGCTTTCACTCTTGTTTTGAGGGAATTTCAATTAACAATTTTTTTTAACTATGTGGCATTATCGACGTTTCAAGGAGATGTGCAGAAACATTATTCTTTATAAACAGCTGCCAATCGTAATGTGACAGGTGGAAAAAAAATTGGCTCTGTAATTTAGAAAACACGTTAATACGGCAAACGACTCAGAATTCAGGTGTTATAAAATATATTTTGCATTGAAACTCACAAAGAGAAAGCACATAATCTTTCTAAAGCATTCCCGATTCATAAAAAATAATCAATTGCTTTAGAAACAGCCACGAGGACAAACGACAAAGGAGAATGCTGCTGAGGTTAAATGTTGCTACCTCCACCATGGCGCCACACATGACGGGGCCACGCACCATGGGCCTGGGTGCGAGTTCAGTCTGTACACCTGCAAATCCGGCGCACCACACACACGTAACCAAGCATGTATGCACGCACACACCCACATCTGCGAATAACCTCTTTACAAACCTAAAGCTACCCATTTATGCCACATCCATGTGTGCTGTCTCCGTACCTCTTCATGCTTAGAGCAAACTGACCTCCAGATCCGGACATGAACTATGTGCGTAATACTGTTCTTCACTGCAGGGTGCTCGCCAAGTGCCTTAAGCACTCAAGTGAGCACTTTAAAGAAAGATTTGATAAGTAACTGCTGGTTTGGCAAGCGATAGCAAGCCAATTGGTAATGGGACATACCTGCAAAACTAAATAAACATCACCAATTTCTTAACATTTTCAGGTTTCACTCTAGAATTCAACCGTTATTTATTCCACATTATGCGATCCTCAAAACAGAAAATATATTTCGATTAAATACTTATTTAGTCCGTGAGAATAGATCGAGGAAAATCGCATCATATAATGCATGAAATCGCTTAATTCAAGCTCCAAATTTGAAAACTATAGCACTTTAGCAATGTATACAGTGATTCGTAGGTATGAAGATCAAGTATTCGATGTTGTGAGTGAGGAAAGTGAAAAAAAATATTTGAGCGCTTTATCATTAAGAAACAGTTGCCGCCTTTTCCAAGTCAAGGCATTGTTGAGTAGGCCAAACAAAATGGCGAATTAAGACCCCAGCGAGGGCGAGCAAGGTGAACAAGGATGATGCCTTGCTAAAGGATAATTAAATAAGGCCATTAATTATCTTCAACAAAGGATGTTTAAATCAACCCAAACACCCAATTTTCACTCTAGCACTTCCTTGGAGTTTTCTTAGTATGCATGCAAAGGTTCAGGCTGCAAAGTTTTATGGTTTTGGAATTATGGAAAAGACACACACACACTGAAAACAGACACAGACACACAGACATTTATTAGGATATATGCACATAAGCACATGCTTTTGCTTCAGGTGTGTACATTGGGTTATTTTTAATATGAACTCGGCAAAGCCCAGAAATGAACGAAACACAGTGTGAGAGATTCTTCTTATTCTTAATTTTGGTTCCGGTATTGGCCCGAGTGTGCATTCAAGCAAAATATTTTTTATCTCCAGTTTGTTATCCCAGTTGTCTTTATTTGTTTCTGGTCTACAAAAGATATCAGTAAATGAAAATGGTTTTTCCTTTTATTTTGCCGAATAGACCCAAACATGTTGCGTTAGAGAGTTTATTCTCCTTCATTTTCGGTCCGGATCGGCTCGAGCGTGCGTTTGATACAAACATATTTTTCTCTCCCGACCATTCATTGGGACTGGTGGAGGACATGTATTGCAAAGCAATTTTCGCTTTTGATATATATATATATATATGTATATATATATGTGCTGAAAGAATCCTCCTAAGTTACATGTACATCTTATTCTCATCAAACAAATTATACCGACAAGGAACTTCAATCCAGGAGGAGGCTATTAGGTGCCTGTGTCTCAGTGCCTAACCTTTGGTTGTTTATCCATGCTCTATCCTTTTCAAAGCTGAGTGTCTAGCAATAAAACAGCACGTACCATTTTCGAAGTCTTTGGTATGACTCCACCAGGGTCGCGTTTGAACAGCTGACCTTCCAGATTCAGAGTGGATATTCTTACCATTACGCCACAGATTGTGACAAAGAAGCTGACAAATGTGTCATAAGCACCCAAAAACTGAACTTTGCTGCTATCCCTGTAAAAAAGGTGGATAAAATTTCCTTTTATTTCGCTGAATAGACTCAAATATGTTGCGTTAGAGCGTTTCTATATGGAGTTTCCACAAAAAAAAAAACTTTCTTTCGATCGAAGAGTTTCTATAATCCTGTTTCTATAATGTAATCCTATAAAATCCTGATACCCCTTAGTAATGTTAATCAATTATACTGTGCATGTCTTTCAGTCAATAAGCATGACAATGCACTTTTTCATTTGTTTGTTCAGAATTGTTTCAGGAACAAGAACATTGAAAATGTACAGTAGACAACCAAGAGCCTTAAGTTTACATTACCCGAGAACCAAACTAATATTTCGAAGTACGGTAGACTACAACCTTCAACTGAAGTTGCACTTACTCTGAAATAATGTTAAACTTTGTATTCCCCAAAATTCAGTTCAAGTATGAGGAAAGATTAATACAATTGCAATAAATCTTTATCCACTCTTTGCAGAGCATTGATGTTGCCGAAGCAGTTTCTTGGCAAGGAGTCATTTGCCATTGTCTTCCCAGGGTTGTGTGTCTATGCTTTATCCTTTTAAAATGCACATACCATTTTAAATGCATCAACCAAGGAAGCAGCACGTACCATTTTGGTTTGACTCGGCCAGGGTTTAGACCACCGGCCTCCCAGTCTCAGAGCAGATGCTCCAAGCATTATGCCACTGAGTCTAGTCATAATTGGAATAAGCAGCTGGTCAATAAATTCTGACTTCCTTTTGTCCCTATTCTGCATTTTTATTGAATGTTCACCTTACTTCACTATTCTTGTCGCAAACAGCAGGTCAGACCATTAGGGATTTATTCCATTTTAAAGTGAAAGTCTGGCATTGGAACTGATGCAGAGACTTCTGGCATTAACAAACCAGTGCAAAATTATTATTGCAAAAGCACGTAAAAAGTATGAATAATGCATGAAGCAGCCATTAGAGAATGTGCAAAAATACTATCTCTACAGGGACACAGACCTGTTCTAATTATGGAGTTACACTTTATCCATATTAGAGTGTAAAGTGTGGCTTTTATATCCATATTGTCGAAAGCTCGATTGCAGGCTTGATAAGTAATAACTAAGATAAGCCAGGATTTTTTTATCTCAATGAGCTGAGCCATCTTATTTGATCACTACTCCACCCACCTTTTCAGTCCCTCTTTCAAAAGCAGTCCAATTAGCTATTAATCGACGACCGAATAAAAGTACTTTAGCAAATTTTATCAGGCTCTGAAAGAAGAAGTGTAGCTAAAGCAGTGTCGATGGTATAATTGCTTTCGCAGTGCTGATGATCCATTCTCATTTGCATGGTGGCCAAGCAAAACTTACAACCTGGGGGTCAGCAAAGCGAGTTCAACATGTAGGTCTTTTTTGTACACAAGATCAAGCAATGCTTATGGAATATAGCTAGCACACAAAAAAGCAGAGTGCAATGTGGGAAAACACATTGTGAGAAGGAGAGAATAAAGGGAGAGGGGAGTGAAAGAGAAAGAAAAGGAAGAAAGACACAGTGCCGGTGAACAAGCTGGAAACACGCAGAACAAGGACTTAAAAAGAGGAAGGAAAACCCGAGGATGAAATAAATGGAAGGTAGGTAGGGAAACACAATAACTTCCAAGAGAATTGGTGCACTTATGAAGGTTAATGAGGTAAGAAAAGATCATGAGTAGAGAGAGGGTTTGAAAGCAATTCAGGAATAAAAACTTGAGGGTTTACAAGTGAGCCGGGAATGAACAGAGATAGGGAGGAAGAAGAAACAGTATGGATTAAAGAGAGATGAAACATTTTAAATTAGCATTTCAATATTCAAATAACAAAGATGACAAAGTATGAGGGAATAAGGAAGAAATGAGATGAGAGAGGAAGGAAGAATGTAATATCAGACTCCAAAATACAGGTAATTCCTTTATGAATGAGCTGAGAAAGAAGGAGAAATAAATGACTAATATTTTGTTTTTTCTTTAATCTCTTTCCAATACTTGTTAGTTTTGTTTAATTGTTTGATTTGTTTCATTGTTGATTTGTTTACTTGTTTTAAAAAAAAAAACTGTCTCCCCTCTGGGCTGACACCCCTGCCTCACACCTTGCTCAGCTTGACGTCATGAAAACCAAGCTCTTCAACATTATTGGGATCTCACATGCTGAAGCTGAGTCCATGGGCCAATAACTTTTGTCATCAGAGAGGTCGGTGATCTCTCTGTCTTCCAACACTTCTTTTCTGGTCTTGTACCCTCTGCCCTATCCATGCTTTGTCCACCTAGGTTTCTGCAGGGTGCATGCAGTCAACCAGCAACCCCCATCTAGTGAAACTCCCAAAATTCAGAATTGCTGCTCATCTCCACTCATTACTTCCTCTTTTCCTCACCTGTGGAACCAACTTCCACATTCTCTTCAATCTCATTCTTTCCTGGAAGTTTCAAGACAACTGTTCACCACCATCTCAGTTCATTCCCCATCGAAAACCATGATCTTTCTACTCCCGTTAAACCCACCCCCAAGTCCACTTCCCAATTTTTTTTCCAGGTTTTCCTTCCTGAGCATTTGCTTCTGTATCCTTATTTTTCACCCCCTGCATTCTCCCCTACCCCATATTTTTACCAGCATCCCATGTTCGTCCGTCTCCCGGTGGGCCATGTAGATGATGTAAATTTGTCCGTCTATTTTGTCCCTCGGCCCTGCTGTTTGTTTCCCCCTTCTCCTTCTGTTGTTCTTTTTGTTCTGTTGCATCTTGATCTATTCTATGTTCTACGACTTTCATGAGCCTTGAATTTGTATGTAAAAATAGATTAAATAAGTTCCCTTACAATAAACTTTAAGGCAGGAGGAGGCCATTCAGCCCATCAAAGCTTGCTCTAAAATTGCCAACCTGTAGTTGGTTGTGCTCTTTCCCTTTTAAATGGTGTGTCAAACAAGGAAGCAATTTTTTTAATATTTGGTTTGACTCAATCAGGAATCTCCCTGACTCAAAGCAGACACTCGAACAATTGTACCACTAAATCTGCCTTAAATAGACTGGCAGATGAAATATTACAACTGACTGAAAAATAAAAATAACGAAAATGTATGAATGAAATCATTATTTTTCTTTCACTTCAGTTATAATTTTAAAACTACTGTTGTTTCCGGAAGATATCTACAGCGGGTTAAAGGTGAAATGGCAGCATGTTGATGAGAAAATGGGATTCATGCCATGCACAGTAATGATGAAGAAGCAAAGAGTCAGTTTTCAAAAATTGAGCTTCAAATTAACCGTGGAATGTTTTTTGGTAATAATCCTGACCTGGGGGGGTCCCCGTGTGCAAGTGATGTGCCCTAAGTTTTCTCTCATTTCTTAAAACTAGGCACCTAGGCACATCGGAAAAATGAGGGTGGACATTCTGAATCCTGGCACTAACTCCACAATTGACGTTTGAAATTTGGTCCTGAGCGCCAAATCTGAGGCTGTAATTGGGGGTAGGGAAACATAAAAGCTGATTTCTCCGGCAATATTGAAGAACATCAAACAAATTACCAATCAAAATGTTTGTTTTTAATTGCTCTTTCAGATCCAATACAGTAATTTGACATTTTTGGCTAATTGGGTCACCAGAGGTCAAAAGGTCACGAAAAATGACCTATGCTTAAAATTTGACCTTGGCTACAGAAAATGCCATTTGAAGCTATGTGGATCAATTTTTTTGGAATAAATTGGCAGATTCTGATAGCCAAGGGACTCAGCATCAAAATGATATGCATATATTGTGTATTAACCCTTTAGGGACCATGATGATATAAAGGTATGTAACACTATTTTCGATAGTGACAATTTTCATGATTTTCATAGCCTGTAAATATAGGATGCAGTCAGGTAATACCTGCATGTACATGTACATCAATGAAAAAGGTTATAGGGCTCACACATGCACTTTTCATTTATTTCAGATTATCCCTCAGGGCTCGAAATGCAAGGCCAAGGTGTACAATCCAGTGAAACGTTCAAGTTCTGGACACATTCATCAATTTGGCTTCAAATGTGGAGAACTTGATCAGAAGCGACCGTGAGGCCAATTGGGAGCTACATCTGCAGGCAGTGCAGGCATTGCTACCAATGTTTGCTGCGTTTGACTCTACCAACTATTTGAGATGGTCCAGCTTGTATCTAGAGGACATGAGAAACTCCCTGAAAACTACCCAAAGTTACCAAGCATTCAAAGATGGGAATTTGCAATGAAGCGATCGGTTGGTAATTTCAAAGCTGTTGGGGCAGACATGGCGCTGGAGCAAACTATCAATAGGTCAAAGAAGAGTAGCTCAGGGATAATTGGTAGCACACAGAAGAAACAGTAGTAGCAATGTGGGACATCATCTATCATGAAATGTTAGGTGTTAGTAATCTCCATCGTGATCTGAGTGGAGTGAGATCAGGCTACTATCAGCAGGATGTCAACTCTTCCTTCAGCAAATCAGAGACTGAATTTGGGGAAAAGAACATCCAAGCTATTCTCACTGTGATCGAGAACAAGGAAACCCTTTCAGAACTGACGTTCCTGAACCAAGCTCCACAACATCATGACCCAGGAAGTTATGACGGACGTGATTCGTGACCAGTTGCTCCATGTGGAAACAACAGGGACAGAACGCTATGAAAAGTTCCGGCAAGAACGTCTGGTTGAGAAGTCTGTCAGGTTCTTCAAAACCATTCACCGAATGAACCTGAAGACTTTTTCAAGCATTCATGAGAAATCGGTGGCAAGGAAAGGTGGCAAGGTTTCCCAAAAAACAAAGCTGAAGATAAGCTCAAGAATCGAGTGGCGGAAATTTCAAGGGCATGGGGCAGGTCTATGAGAGAGTTAATAGAGTATGATTTGTCAGCTTCTTACTATCTATTTGATGAAGAAGGTCTGATGTCCAAGTCGATCAAGAGTGGATTGATGAATGAACTGGAAAGTAATCTAAAGGATGAAGACAAAAGGAGCCGAATTTCACCGAACCCTCGTAAGAAAAGCCTACATTGTAGATGCATGGCAAATGTCAGGAAGATCAGTCCAAAAGAACACAACACCTTTGGAGAATACTGCAGTGCCATTCTGGACTATGTTTCCAATTCATCAAAGCATGCCCAGAGAATTGATTGTCTTTGACTCATATATAGATCTGTCAGTAAAGGACTCTGAAAGAAAGAGGCGGGAAGGACATCAGCCCATTGAATTGAATCTAGTCAGCGAGGATACCCCTTTGCCAGTGGAGATGGATAGATTCTGGCCAAGCAATGAGAACAAGCACAAGCTTCAACTCTTGCTTGCCCAGCAAGCCATATCAAGGGCAAAGGGAAAACCAACTGATCAGGAGATAGTAGTGAGCGGGTTTTCTGATGAACCTTGCATGTCTTGTTTTCTGGCTCTTCTGATGAGGTTTCTGAGCGTCTGCCTTGACATTGAAGAGGCTGACAGTCGCATCATACCTCTATGCACTGCATGCTGTAAAGCATGGAGTAGAGAGAATAGTTGTGCTTTCGGCAGACACTGATATCTTCGTCGCTCCTTCTGTACTATTGGCAAACTCTCCAGTCCAAGGTTTACTTGAGTTATGGATGAAAGCCGGTGTCGTGATTCGACAAGACACATCCCATTCATTTGCTGGCCTCGCGCATAGTCTTGATCTTTGCAAGGTGCTTCCTGCAGTTCACACCTACACAGGATGTGACTACACTAGTAAAGTTGGCACCAAACCTGCAGCAATCAAAGCCAATCTTTTGGTTTTGGAACACTTTGGGATCAGCAGAAATGGGCCAACTGAGGAGGATATGGTAAAGGCGGAAAGCTATCTGGTCCAAGTGATGAAAAAGGGGACCAACGCTAACCAGTATGGACAGCCTCCGTGACCAGCAATACCATCATAGCAAGGGGCTTACCCTGCACGAGTTGCCCCTACTAGTCACGCCATTCAGTATCATATCAAAAGGGCATATTATGCCAAAAATGAGATGACGAATATTCTCAGTCTCAATGAAGACCCACTCAATCCTCTCTCCTATGGCTTTGAGGAAGATGATGAAACGCTAGTGCCGGTTAGAGGTGTCAGCCAATACCAGAGGAATTCGCTATCCATTGTAATTGTGGCAAATGTGCGACTGAAATGGTGTTCTTGTCGCCAAAAGAAATTGCCCTGTTGCACATTTTGCAAGTGTCAGCGTTACAGATGGTGAAATATGTTCAAAAATCCAATTGGGTTCATGTAATTCTTAGATTGTAATATTTTTGACCATTTTTGGACTGATTTCAGAAATATCTCAGTGTTTTGGCGAAGCACACTCTATTCTGAAATTTAGGACTTGATTTACCATGTTTGCATGAGGTAACTGTGAAGTCACTCAAGGAGATGGTCCAAAAAAGTTCAGATGCATGTTACCAATTTGCGGCATTAGAAACGCATTTTGAAGTAACAGTCATTTTCCGTTGTTTTTACTGAGATTGTATATGGTTAATTCATAATATTGCATATCATTTTGATGCTGAGTCCTTGGCTATCAGAATCTGCCAATTTATTCAAAAAATTGATCCACGTAGCTTCAAATGGCATTTTCGTAGCCAAGGTCAAATTTTAAGCATAGGTCATTTTTCGTGACCTTTTGACCTCTGGTGACCTAATTAGCCAAAATGTCAAATTACTGTATTGATCTGAAAGAGCAATTAAAAACAAACATTTTGATTGGTAATTTGTTGTGATATCTTCAATATTGCCGGAGAAATCAGCTTTTATGTTTCCCGACCCCCAAATTACAGCCTCAGATTTGGCGATCAGGACCAAATTTCAAACGTCAATTGTGGAGTTAGTGCCAGGATTCAGAATGTCCACCCTCATTTTTCCGATGTGCCTAGGTGCCTATTTGAGAATGAAGAGAAACTTAGGGCACATCACTTTGCACACGGGGACCCCCCCAGGAATAGACTATAAAGTGACCAAGTGACTTCACAAAGCCAAGATAATATAGATAACAGTAAGGCAGAAAAACAAACATATATATATATGTATATATATATATATATATATTATATATATATATATATATATGTGTGTATATATATATATATATAATACATAGTACATATAAACCGCATATAGGTCACGAGAAAAAAAAATGAATAAAAGAGATAACAGACAGAGCCAGAGAAAAAGCGGCAGAGGATTTGAAGAGAATGGAAATCGAGGAATCGCTGGAAGGTAGACAGAGGGAGAGTAAGAAGTTGACATCGCCATCACCTTCTTCACCGAAAGTGATAGTCAAACATCGCTGCTGGAAAAATAAACCAGACCCTGCAGACAAAGACCATTTGTCACCATGGAAACAGACAGATGAAACAGAGAGAACAACTGAGAAAGGAAACGGGACAAATGCAGCAGTTTCTACATTGAGATAGAAGCCAAAAGCTATTAAAGATAATCCAAAAAATAAAACAATATATACAAAGCTGAGGACAAAGACCGAGAAGCAATAGTTGCTGAAAACAAACTGAAAATAGAAATGAGAGCAAGGATGATAAAAAAAAAATACTATGGTGAAATTAACAAAGGGAGAAAACAAAACCAGTTGTTTGAAAACAACCTAAAGAGATTCTACCATGAACTAAGGAAACAAAAGCAAACTGTAACAAGTTCCCCCAAAAAGGAAAGACTTGAAAACTTTTGGAAAGAAATCTATGAAGACTCAAAATAACATAATAAGGAAGTGGATTGGATCCAAAAAAAAAAAAAGCAACACCTCAAGGAAATGCCCCCAGTGATAATTAATAGATGAAGAAAAAAAAAAACGAGCAAAAATGCAAACTTTGAAAGCACAGGCCAGATGGAGTTCCAAATTTCTGGCTAAATCAATTTGATGCTCACCACAATCACTATTCTCAAGCATTCAACAAACTTATCCAAGGGGAGGAGGTAATGGATGAAAGGCTCACAGAAGATAACACTTTCCACATCCCAAGATCAGAGGAAACCCAACTACCTCACAAGTACTGTGGAGACGAATAACCTGTCCACAGCCTGGATAGACTACAAAAAAGCTTTTGATAGTATTCCACATTCATGCATGATACAATGCATGTTATTATACAAGATGAACCCCCAAATAATCAAACTGATTGAGAAAGCAATGGAGCTATGGAACACCACATTGATACTGCAATACTTGGAAGGAAAGATAGAAATTCCAGGAGTGAAGATATGTCGCGGGATCTTCCAGGGTGATAGCCTGTGACCCATCCTTGTTTTGCCTGGCCTTGGACCCACTGAGAAACCTCATTAATGAGCAAGGACGTGGATACACCCTAACATCTAATAATATAACTTCCAAAGAGACAGGAAAGATGACACATTTGCTGTACATGGATGATCTAAAACTCTTTGCAGAAGAAAAATTGGTAGAACAACTGTAATTAGTGAAACAGTACTCCGACATTTAAATGGAATTTGGCCTAGATAAGTGTGCCAAGTGCACATTCACACAGGGTAAATCAACAAAAATGGACAACATAAAAATCCGTCGTCCAACAATACAGGATCTAGACAACGAAGCATCATACAAATTCCTTGGAGTAGAAGAGGGCCATCAAATATGTCACAAACAAATGTGCAAAACAATTGCCAAAGAATACTTGCATAGAACGAGGCTAATCCTGAAAACATACCTGACCCCAAGAAACAAAATCAAAGCCATCAAATAATAGTATTCCACATTTATGTATGATACATTCAATACCAGTATTTCAATACAGCTGCGGAATAATGAACTGGCCACAAATGGAAATCAACAAACTACTGTAGATGTCAACACAAGGAAAGTCCTCACCATGCAATCAGTGCTGGAAAAATCAGTGCATCCCGAGAATGTCCCTGCCAAGATGAGAAGGAGGTAGAGGCTTAATGGAATTCAACCAATTGCACAGAATGGCATATGTCGGACTGGCTGAATATGTGAAAAGTTCAACAGACTACAGAATCCAATGTGTATGCAAACACGAAGACAACAAGTCAAAGAAGGTATACCCTAACCCACCTCACAAAAAATGCCAAAGACAGGTGCAAATGAAACATGTCACGCATGAAACCAAAACAGCAATGAATACAGACCCAGTGATACCAAAAAAGACGAAAGAAAAATATTAGGCGAAATATCGACAGATATACACTGACAACTGGGAGAACAACAAAGAGAAAGAGATATATATATATATATATATATATATATATATATATATATATATATATAAATATATAGTATATAATAAAAAAGAGTTGGGCATATTGGGCATAGACAAAGAAGGCTCATTGGAATGGCTAAAAAGAGGTCAGCTCAACTGGGATGGAGAACGAATCATTATTCATGAGCAAGACTAAGGACACAACATGATGGTTTAAAACACGGCAGGACTTAGTCAATCGGACAAGTATAGGTTTCTGGCAAGGTAGAAATAGAAAGCATGAGCCACCTACTATCGGGATGTAAAGAAACTCATGTCAGAACAGCTGTACACACAGAGTAACAACAGGGTTTGGAGAGGAATACACTGGCACATCTGCAAAAACTTCAATATCCCAGTTTCAGAAAACTCATGTAAACATGACCAAAAGCAATAAATGAGAACAAGGAAGTAACGCTCATTTATGACCTCATGATCCTATCGATCGTGGACATAGAAAACAAAGCATTTGAGCGGATATAGTTCTTCGGTATAAAAAAAAAACAAAAAACGTCATTGCTAATTGAGGTTGCAGTTCCCAGTGTTTTTGGCCTTAACAACACAGAAATAAAGAAAATGACCAAATATCAAGACCTCAAAAATGAAGTGAAAAGATCCTGGAATCTTAAGAGTGCCAAAATTATACCATTGATCATTGAAGAAATGTCAATGAGGAAGAAGAACCGAACAGAGTTCTTTAAAACCATCCCTGGGAATATTACTGCAAACAAGCTGCAGTTGGAAACTGTGTGGGGCTGGTGACAATCCAGAAAAGATCCCTTGGAACAAAACTTTGAGACCAACCCAACTTCACAGCTTGGTCCATGAATCATGACAATGGAGGTGGATACTTCGAGACCAGGGAGGACTCTGTTCCACCTTCTGAAACCCGCATATAGAGATAACAACCAACAACACACACCCAATTCGCTCAAATATATATATACACTACCGGTCAAAAGTTTTAGAACATCCCCATTTTCCAGTTTTTACTGAAATTTAAGCAGTTTAATGTTTCAATGTACTCTGACATTAAAGCATAAACAAATAAACAATTGCGAGATAAAAAAAAAATCATGGAATCGTTTTGTTTGAACCAAATTTACTCTAAATTGCTAACTCATCAAAGTAGCCACCTTCAGATATAACAGCCGAACATACTCGTGGCATTCTTTCTACAATGGAAATCAAATATTTGTTCAGAAAATTTCCCAACATTGTTGCAGAAGTTCCCACAAATGTGTTGCACTTGTAGGTTGCCTTGCTTTCACCCTTCTGTCCAGTTCATCCCAAACCGGCTCGATGGGGTTTGAGTCTGGAGACTGTGCTGGCCATTCCTTGATTTGAAGCCTCCCATCTTGTTCTTTTCTTC
>CM068955.1:141422945-141445099 GCA_035128595.1 Eptatretus atami | reverse complement strand
TGACATAGCCTGGAGGTATGTTTTGGGTTGTTATCTTGCTGTAGGATGAACCCCTGACCAACTAGGCGTAAACCAGAGGGTATTGCATGGTGCTGCAAAGTGCTGTGGTTGCCCTTTTGGTTCAGGGTGCCAGTCACTCTGTGCAAGTCACCGACTGGATCCAGTAAAAGAGCCCCAGATCATCACGCTTCCTCCTCCATGTTTGAGAGTTGGTGTCACACACTGAGGAACCATCCTTTCGCCTTCTTCGACGGCGTACAAAACCCCTGCATTGATGAACCGAAGATTTCAAATGTTGATTCATCGGTCCATAAGACCTTCTTCCAGTTTTCAGTAGTCACTCGCGGTGCTTCATGGCCCAGGCAAGCCTCTTTTTCTTATTTTTCCATCTTAGCAATGGCTTTCTTACTGCCACTCGACCTGTCAAACATGCAGCTCGAAGTCTTTCTTTCACAGTTGAAACTGAGACTTTCCTTACTTCGCCAGTGTTAAGCTGTGCTTGAAGCTGCTGTCCTGTGAGCCGCCTATCACACAAGCTGTTGACTCTCAGAAAACTTGTCTTCTGATTGTGTTGTGGCTTTGGGTCTGTCAGACCTCTTCCTGTCAGAGTTTTCTCCAGTTTCCAATTGCCTTTTGATGGTGTAGGAAACTGTACTCACTGACACCTTAGCTTCTTTGCAATTTCTCTCAAGGAAAGACTTACACTTTTAAGGGTTATCATGGTCTGTCTGTCTTCCTTTATTAATTGTCTTTTTCTCGCCAATTATGATCCAATATACTACTTCCTGCAGTGCAATATTGTCCAAATAATGCTTCAGAGGGTGGAGAAACACATTATGTTCCAACACTGCTTTTATGCAGACAGAGGGTTTGTAACTAATCAACAAAATTTGGGACACCTGAAGGAATTGTTTGCACCAACTTTCAAGGCTTAACTTAATTCCATTGCTGCAGAACAGCTGCAGTTGCTAACCCATTACTTGTTCCCTGAAAAGAGCCTTTTTTAACAACTTTGAAATTTACATTATTTTCAGTTTTTGGAAAGCTAAACTTTTTTTTTTTTAACCTCTAGCAGTTTATCGCTTAGCTTTGTGCGCATTTCAAGGATAATTCATGGACTTGAACTGCTTAAATTTCAGTAAAAACTGGAAAATGGGGGTGTTCTAAAACTCTTGACTGGTAGTGTATATATTATTATGTTTTTTAATTTTATCGATGATTCTATACTATACACAACACACAGCAGGGCGGTGGGATGTGATTTTGATGTCACATGATAAAACATTTCAATCTCTTAATAATACAAGGTGCTCATAATACAAGGATATCACAGATATACATATATAACCACATGACATTAAAATCACATCCCACAGGGTCCCCACTGTCTGCTCTATATATGATAGAATCGAAGACAGCATTCTAACTAACCACTCTCAAAGAAAGCATTGTTTTAAGCAACTTTCAGATCGGTTTTACTCCCAAGTTTATCAAGCATTTGGTTTGATATTTTGAAAAGAAACTTTTGCTGTCGCTCAATTTGCCATATTTCAAAAATAAACTTTTTCCTTTCTCCACATGGCATGATATGATCGAAATTGAGCAAAGAAATGTCATTCTGTTAGCGCAACTTTGCAATGACCATCTTATAGCATGTTTATGTTTTCGCCTTGAACATGGGCTAGCAACCATACAATGCTTCTTGATAGAGCATGGCATTTCAACTTGGGGAATTTCGACCTGGGCCTGGTGGATAGCATCATTGTCTCATGGGAGGGGGGGGGGGGGGGGGAGTGGGGGGGGGGAGGATTCGCTTCATGTTGAAATTCTGACTTAATATTCTCAATATATCAACATTTCAATCTCGAGAAAAACATTACCGTCCTGCAAACAAACAGGTATCCACCTTCATAGGATTGACTTGCTTCACAGCATGCCCCAGGATATGCCTTGAAAATCCTCAGAAAGGCTGTAAACATTCCAAATATTTCTGGGGGAGGACCCCTCGCACCCACTTTAAGGGCAGAGGAGCACCCTCTCACTGACACTCCGTTAGGAAACACATTCCTCCTTCGAAAATCCTTGCAACTGACTCAGCAAATGTTTCTGCTGTTACGTCAAATGCAATGAAAGCTTAGTATCAAATTATGAGCTTTACTATACTCTTTTCTCAGTGTTGGTGCTGCTGAATAAGTTTCCTTGGCAAGAGTAATGCTGGGAGGTATGTCATTGCCGTTCCTGCAGTCAGTTAAGGTAGGAATTTGGCCAGGGTTCCAGCAATAGCTCAAACAACAGTGTGGGATCGCTAACGTCCACCAGCTAATGCTGGCAGAAGGGTTTACCAGTTTAAAATCCATCCCCGGGACAGCACACATATTAATGCATCAACCTGGCTGTGAAACATGAGGATGACAGTTTATAGCTGGGTTGAGATTCAATCCAAGGCTAGACAGCTCAGAGGTGATCGTGCGTACCGCTAGGCTATCCTACCAGCCCTCACATAAAGTAACTCTTCATATTGCCTCGTGCAAGATGCTGCATTTTTGCCTGCAGCAAGAAACATTTGCAACATTAGGTTTGGGGTGCAATACGGAGGAAAATAAAGACTTTTTTGTTTGACAACACCATCTTGGAGTTGATGACATGGCATATGACATACGAGTTATTGTGAAAAATGGCATATTTCTGTCAAAATGCATGTGGGTGTATAATGAAGGTGCCAGAGCTCAGGCAAGTCTATGTCGCAGATTTTTCGGTCATGTAAGAAGGTGGAACCAAATGTAGTTTGAACTTGCTATGCATTGCACAGGTAGTTTTTAGATTGGGGTTTTTTTTTCCTCGAACATATAACCCCAAGTTAAACAGTTTTACAAGCAATCTCAAATTTCATTGAAGCCTCTCAATCAGCTTTAAATATGAAACTTTTTGCTTTGCTGTGTGACAAAATGGGAGCATTATCTCGCAGTGGTATTCTGATGTGCATTTTTGAATTGAGAGCTGAAATAGGGGAATTTTCAGAAAAAAAAACACTCACAGACAGAACTTGCTGATAATTTCAAGGACACTGAATGGCTATTAAAGTTGGGCTATCTTTCTTTTAGATTTACTTGGAGATCTGAACAAAATTCCCTTGACCAATTTTTGCTGTGCAACAAAAATCCTTTTAGCGATCCAGAAAAAAAGGGCAAAATTATCCTCTGGGGGCGTTTAAAGAAATAATCAGCAAAGACAAAAATACATGCAATCCAGGCATGAGGGAGGGAGTCAGAAAAGTCAATGGCATGTTCTCAAACTTCTCAGTGAGTGTACAGAATGAGAATTGATTATTAGAAATATGCTATTCTGATGGAAAAGAAGTACAAGTTATACTGGATTTGCGTGAAGGCAAAACATTCGTACCAAATTGATTTTATGATTCCACATAAGAGATAACCCCCATGGACTCATGCCTTGGAGTGCCATTGAGGATAAGCTCTCAACGTGTATAAAGTACTCCAATAGTTAAGCATCTCAAACAGCCTCTGACAGTCTAGCCTTGCAATGGCCTTCTCATGGTGGAGTTGTTCTCACTCATGGGTGTAGAGGTGAAAGACAAACCAATGGCACCTTAAAACCAGTTGCTTTGGGCAGATGTGGCTCGTTAGTCTTGGTTAGCAGCTCATCGAGGAGAAGGAAACTTTGAATCCAAATCCGCCACTGCCTTGCATTTCAGGTTTTGAAATCAAAAGCTAAGGTCTTAAACGGGGTAAAGGCAGGAATCCTTTTTAAAGTAAACCTGTGGGTCACCCTTGGGCAAGGTAGACTAGCCTATTTTAGCCTCCCAATCAGGGTCACATGAAGCCATGGGAGCAGGTGGTGGAATGCCACACAGGCAGCTGGCGCATATTGCCAGTAATGGCTGCATGACCTTGATGCTAAGCAGAGGATTCCCTTATGGAGAACAATGGCTAGGATCACCCATCTAATACAGACACTGCCCAGAAGAAGGCAATTGCAAACCACTTCCATACATGCCAAGAAACCAATCACGATCAGAAATGTAGGAAATAAATCTACGGTGCCAGTTGATGAGCCCCCCAGGTTTGAAAACGCCTAAATGTGGCTACTGAGGAAGAGCAGAGTGCTTTGATGAGTAGGACTGCTTATTATGGGGACTATGGTATGATGGATAATGGATCAACCCGCAAGGATATACAATCGCTGAACTCGCCAGAACTGAAAGTCGAACTCTGAGCTTCTCAAGCGTTACAAAATTATAAGAGAGAGAGATGATGAGAGAGAGGGGAGAGAGGAGAGAGAGAGAGAGAGAGAGAGAGAGAGAGAGAGAGGAGAGAGAGAGAGGAGAGGAGAGGAGAGAGCGGTAGAGAGAGAGAGAGAGAGAGAGAGAGATACAGAGATGGAGAGGATAAGAAACCGAATTTTGGGGATAAGTGAACTTAGTTGGACTGGTTTAGGGCAGTTTCAATCTGATGATTACAAAGTGTTACCTCCTTGTCAGGGAACCTGTAAAATAAATGGAGTGGCACAAATTTGTTTTAAGAAGATGGCCATGTCATTACTGGGATGCAACCCAGTCAATGATAGGTTACTATCAGTGAGGTATACAGGACATCCAGTGAGCAGCACAGTCATTCAGATACATGCTTCAACTTCTACAGCAGATGAAGAAAATGTGGAGGAGTTTCATGGAAAGTTGCTGGGAGAACAGGTGCCTGAAGAAGATGTTTTCATTATTATGGAAGACTGGAATGCAAAAATTGGAGAAGCAGGAGCACTAGTGATTACAGGAAAGCACAAACTTGGTATCCGAAATGAGCCTGGGAGTGAATGCTGGAGTTATGTGTAGAGAATGAACTTGTAATTGCAAACACATTGTTCAAACAACCCAAGTGCAGACTGCACACATGGCCTTCACCTGATGGGCAACATAGAAATCTCATTGACGACATTCTCATCAACAGAAGATGGAAAAGTGACATGTAATCCACCAGCTATCTGCCAGTTGCAGACTGTGGGACCAATTGTGAACTCTGAAAAATAATCAAGAACTCCAATCTGATATGACCTTGAAAACATATCTAAACAATAGACAAAAAGGTTTTTTTTTAACATTTTGCCAAGCTGGACTTGGTTGACAGAATGCCAGATGAATTGTATTAAGAGTTTGAAGACATTGTAAAAGAAGAGGCCAAAAACAACATCCCAAAAGCAAGCAGAAAGAAGAAGGCTAAATGGCTGTCAGAAGAAGTAATAAATATTGCAGACAGAAGAAGAGAGATGAAAACCAAAGGTGCATCAAGAGAGGACATTGAGCAGCTAAATACAGACTTCCATGACAAGCTACGAAAGGCAAATATAAATATTTCAAAAAGGCATGCAAAAATATAGAAGCCAGTACACTAAACAAGAAGCTACAGTAAGACCAGAGTATGGAGAGACAGAATGGTTTGAATTGGAAAAGGGGTCACACAGGGGTGCATTTAATCCCCTTATATGTTCAATCTGTATGGTGAGTACATCATGAGGAAATCAAACTTGGATGACATGGAGGCTGGAGTCAGGATTGGGAAAAAAAATGTATCAACAACCTTAGGTATGCTGATGATCCCACTCTGTTGGAAGAAAGTAAAGAGGACTTGATGAAACTGCTGCAGATAGTGAAGAAGGAAAGTGAAAAAAACTGGTCTTTATTGAAACATAAAAGACTAAAATATTGTCAATTGAGAAGATCGACGTGTTCAGATCAGGAGATTATCATGTGGAAATAGTGGAAAGTTTTGTCTTCCTGGGTTCTAAGATTGAAGTGAGTGGAGAATGTGAAGGAGAAATTAATAGACTGTTATCATTGGGGAGAATAGCAATGTCAGGATTGACAAAGATCTGGAAAGACAAAGGTGTGACAATATGAACCAAGATGAAGCTGGGGCATGCTCTGGTATTTCCAGTTGCAATGTATGGTTGTGACTCCTGACAGTAAAAGAGAAACAAAGGAAGAAGATTGACAGTTTTGAAATGGTGGAGTTGGATACGAATGCTAAAAATTCAATGGACTGGAAGAAGAACAAACAAATCATAAATGCTTGAAGAAATTAGACTACTAAGTAGCACTGATGATAAAACAGAAACTGTCATACTTTGGACACATCATACATGCAGAAAACGAAAGTCTGGAGAAGTCAACCATGATGGGTATGGTTGAGGGAAGAAGAGGAATAAGCAGACTGTTTATGTTCTGAATGGATGTGATAAAAGCTGCAACCAAACTGTCTCTTCCAGAGGTTGCAGAAGCAGTGCAGGACAAGGATGTTTGAAGAGATCTGATCAGTAATGTCACCAGAAGTCAGACACAAGTTGACGCAACGAGAAAACAAGATAACATAAGAGATTGCTGTGATGTTCTAATCACTGGAGTCAGACATAGTGAAGATAACTGCTGCATTGACCAGAGGTTGATTACGTCAAAGCTCTCAATCCAGGTTTTTTCGAAACACTGAAGATAACCAGCTTGCATTGCAAAAGTGTGGTGCTTTTATCAAATGGCAAAAACAACTCACACACCTGCGACAAGAAAAAGTTACTGCCAGATACGGGCAAAAGTGCGTTACCGTTTGTGTGCAATGTGGAATCAATGGTTGATGAACAATTCAAATACTGGGATGTTAATAAGTAAAGGTGTTCTTCCAACTCCATCTATTTTCATCAGTCACTGAGCACTTTGCAGAGGTTAGCATTCACCTCTGAAAATCTGGTATAACGAACGAGGAGGCACAATTTTGTAACAAGTGCAATTTTGTTGTCTATTGTCACTTAAGAGCCGTCGTCTATGGCCATTTTTAACGAAAGAGGACTGATCACTTCCTCCAAACTTCTCCTGACCATGTAGTAATCGTCAGCACTTTACTGCATGGCTGTGAGATATGGCTGATGTACAGAATACATCTCAAATAGGCCGGGGGCCAGCAAAACCCACCATGCCCTATCCCACCCCCCCCCCCCCCGCCCCAGGACAATTTTTCATGGGACCAAATTATTCACTAGGATCAACTAGATGAAAAAAAAATGTTCCCAGAAAAATAACTCATTTGCATAATGTTAAATTGAGGCCTTTCCATGGCAATCTATCAAAAATTGAACTATTGCACGTCCATCAGTAAATCGAGCATATCTTGCTAAATTTTAAATATGGAATAACAAAACTGGTACCAAAATAGAGGCGATGTATTTCCCCTTTAATACCTGATGTTGTTATGTTAATTGGCTCATATGCATAATCATGAATATTCATTAAAATTAGAAATGTTGCTTACAATTTGAAAACTTGTCAACTTCAACACTTCTCAGAAATTGTAGGAGAGATTAATTCAAATCAAAATCTGCACCGATGCATTTCCAAATTCAAGACAAGGTGATATCCACCTTGTTACTCCAGAATATGAATGAGTAGATCAATTAGCTAAAAACATAATTCCTGCCATGGCCACAATCAACAACTGTCATTTGCTTCTTCCTGTTCGGTTTAGTGTCTCATTGGTCTGGTGTCTTCATCGGTCTGGTGTCTTCATCGGTCTGATGTCTTCATCGGTCTGGTTTCTTCATCGGTCTGGTGTCTTCATCGGTCTGGTGTCTTCAGCAGTCTGTTATCTTCATCGGTCTGGTGTCTTCATTGGTCTGGTGTCTTCATTGGTCTGGTGTCTTCATCGGTCTGGTGTCTTCATCGGTCTGGTGTCTTCATCAGTCTGGTGTCTTCATCGGTCTGGTATCTTCATCGGTCTGATGTCTTCATCGGTCTGGTATCTTCATCGGTCTGATGTCTTCATCGGTCTGGTGTCTTCATCGGTCTGGTGTCTTCATCAGACTGGTATCAGTATTCGACTGGTACCTTTTGTCCTATCACTCATTGGCAGAATAAAAAATCCCATCATTTTCTCCTGAAATATCCTCATCATCTTCACTGTCAGCTTCTAATGCCTCCTGAAAGACACCAATGACCTGTTGTGGAAGAAAATCTCCTTCTATCCATAAGGGTTCCAGCATTCCATCTGTGTACGCCCATACATGGTCTTGCAATTTTACAGGCATGTCTGGTGTTGCTTCCATTACTGCAACTTGATCATTTACCCATCTGAGGTGTCGTTCCAAGCATTTCCTGAAAGGTGGCAAAGCTCCCATGTCAACATTGGGGACTGCATTCAAGGCTTGTATTCACACTTCTCCCTGATCATGAACCATCTCAAATGGTCCACTTCTCCGAACCTTATTTTGCCATAAACTGCACACGTGACCTCTTCAAGCTCGGTCCTTAGGTCCGGTGGTATGTTCCAAGAATTCCCCGGTCTTGCAAGAGCTCGTACAAACATTGGCATCTTCTCCAGAGTTTTGATGGGCTTGACTTTCCCTTTCCTCTTAAATGCACTGTGTCGTGTCACAATCACTACATGCACAGAGAGCTAGAAGCGCTGCACGGTTTTCCAATGTGTAGGCTCATACAAATTCCCTCATATTGATTAGCATGTTATTGTTTCCTGTGTTACCATCAAACAAACGTGTAATACCTTCAAGTTTGTTGATGTAGTACAGAATGATGAAAAATATATCACTGTCTGGACTTTTCACTTGTATGTTCTTGTAACTGTGTTTCTTTGCAAACAGGCAATAGCATATAATCCTTATGTCAGCCTCTTCTTGTGTTGATGTTGGAACTTCAACTTTTTTCGTAATTATTGTTTTCCTATCCTTAGGTGTGAAGCGGTGTAATTTTCCTTCACAGATAAGTATGAGCTTTCAGCCTTGGAGTCACTTTGCAAGGAACCACTGCCCAAGCTTCACAGACAACTTGCACAAGTGTTTTATTTTCCTTGTAGTCATTCGTCAATAACGATTTCCATTCAGCTGGTTTATTGGTGTTTTCGCCCTGTACCAGTAACTTTTTATTTATTTTTGGCGAGGCTCATGGAAGAGCCAATACTAGTGTACTGAACAAATCAGGATGCAACAGTTCAAAAGGAACAGCAGAGAGAGGAGAGGAAACACCAAAGGCAGCCAAGGCCAAGCCAGAGGGAGGCTGACAAACAATGGGTGTGGGGAGGAATGGGTGGGGGGGGGGGCAGAAGAGGATGCATGGGGTGGACAAGATGGATACAGAAGGAAACTCTCAGGAGGGAAACTGGAAATTTGGAAGGACGGATTGGGGTAGGGTTGGAGGGTTTGTTAATGAGGGAAGAAAAGATCATGGTTTTTGGATGAGGGACGATATGAATATGGTGGTGATCAGCTAGTCTTGAAGACCTGGAGGGAAGAATGATATTGAAGATGATGTGGAAGCTTAGTTCCACAGGTGGGAAAAAGAGGAACAAATGAGTGGCAGGTGAGCAGTGATCCTGGATTTAGGTAGTTTCACCAGAAGGGGTTGATGGTAGATCGTGTGTGCCCTGCAGAAACCTGTGGGGGCGGGGGGGGGGGGGGCAAAGCAGCAGAAAGACCTGAGGGAAAGGAGGTGGTATAAGAAAGAAGGCGGTAAAAGACAGAGAGACAACCGACGTGTCTGTGATGCGTTGGGCCCATAGACTCAGCTTCCTCGCAGGAGATTCCAAAATCTTAAAGACATTGGCTTCCATGGTGTCAAGCTAAGCAGGATGTAAGACAAGGGAGCCAGCCCAGAGGGAAGAGCAGTACTCCATCAAACTGTGGATGAAAGCCTTTGCAAGTGGAGAGGAGTTAAGGTGTGCCAATGAAGGACTTTGTACGACAGAGGATGCGCAGTCAGTGGCTGGCTTTGGAGGCCAACTTTGAATTGTGGTTTACCCAAGAAAGATCATGGCTGATCGTGAGACGCAGGAGTTTGAATGCCTGAACTTCTTCAAGATGATTGTTAAGGAAGTAGGTAGGTGGGTTTGCCAGATGGTCCTTTCGAAGAGAGGGGGAGAGAGCAAGGAGAAAGATGGTGACCTAAAGAGAGAAAGAAGAGAGAGAAAGAGAGAGAGAAAGAGAGGGGAAAGAGAGAGAGAAAAGGGAGAAGAGAAAGGAGAGGCAGAGAAAAGAAGAGAGAGAAGAGAGAGAGAAAGAAAGAGAGAAAGAGAAAGAGAGAGAGAAAGGAGAGAGAGAAAGAGAGAGAGAAAAGAGAGAGAGAAAGAGAGAGAGAAGAAGAGAGAGAAGAGAGAGAGAAAGAGAAGAGAAGAGAGAAGAGAAAAGAGAGAGAGAAGAGAAGAGAAAAGAGAAAAGAGAGAAAGAGAGAGAGAAAGAGAAAGAGAGAGAAAGAGAGAGAAAGAGAAAGAGGAGAAAGAGAGAGAGAAAGAGAGAAGAGAAAGAGAGAGAGAAAGAGAGAGAGAAGAGAGAGAGAAAGAGAGAGAGAGAAGGAGAGAGAGAGAAGAGAGAAGAGAAAGAAAGAGAGAGAGAAAGAGAGAAGAGAAAGAGAGAGAGAAAGAGAGAGAGAAAAGAGAGAGAAAGAGAGAGAAAGAGGAGAGAAGAGAGGAGAGAAAGAGAAGAGAAGAGAGAGAGAGAAAGAGGAGAGAGAAAGAGAGAGAGAAAGAGAGAGAGAAAGAAGAGAGAAAGAGAGAGAGAAAGAAGAGAGAGAAAGAGAGAGAGAAAGAGAGAGAAAGAAAGAGAGAGAAAGAGAGAGAGAAAGAGAGAGAGAAGAGAGAGAGAAAGAAAGAGAGAGAGAAAGAGAGAGGAAAGAAAGGAGAGAGAAAGAGAGAGAGAAAGAGAGAGAGAGAAAGAGAGAGAGGAGAGAGAGAAAGAGAGAGAGAAAAGAGAGAAGAGAAAGAGAGAGAGAAGAGAGAGAAGAGAGAAGAGAGAGAGAAAGAGAGAAGAGAAAGAGAGAGGAAGAGAGAGAGAAAAGAAGAGAAGAAAGAGAGAGAGAAAGAGAAAGAGAGAGAAAGAGAGAGAGAGAGAAGAGGAGAAAGAGAGGAGAGAAAAGAGAAAGAGAAAGAGAGAGAGAAGGAGAGAGAGAGAGAGAGAGAGAGAGAGAGAGAGAGAGAGAGAGAGAGAGAGAGAGAGAGAGAGAGAGAGAGAGATGAGAGAGAGAGAGAGAGAGAGAGAGATTGAGGAGAGATATTCCTTCTAAGTGTTTTTCCATTGCTTTCAGTGAATCCCCCTTGTACATATATGTGCTGAAAATGATGTCAGCAAAGCGAGGCATCACGTTCAACAGTTTCTCGCATATTTGTCCGAAATTGTTTGTAACGTCTTTCATGCATTAAAACTGTGCATTTCCATCCTCAATGACGATTACTGTTATCAAGTGGTGGCTCACTGGCACTATCTGTCTCTATCACAAAGTACTTGAAACCTTTAGAATTATCAGTCTTCGCTAAGTAGCAATTGGCTGTGCTGATTCTATATGGAACTGGAATCAGAGGAGATTTCAGATCCACCAGATCCATATCTACAGCTCTTGGTTCTGTGATTTTACTAACAGTTGGAATATAATGTTCCCCTGCTGCCTGGACTCCACTACCTTGTTGTTTGTGGTTTTGATTTTCACTGTTTTCCCCATGTCTTCCATGGTCTTCAGCTTCAATCTGTTTATTGGTTCAAAGTTTTCAAGTGTTTCCAACCTTTTTTGATAAATGTTTCCTGAGCTGCTTTACCTTGGGCCTCCGTAATCAGACTATCACTCTCGTCAGTAGGTATCCAAGCACCAGATAGAATAAAATATAGAGGAGCCTTCTCATCAGTGGTGAATGGGTTCATGAATCCCTTAATGACATCTTGTGTCTCACACACTACACAATCACTCTTCTGAATTTCTTTCGGTAGTGGGTCTTTTTGATTCATGTCAGATTTAGAGTCTCCCAACATATTTGCCATGTTTTGAGTGTACCCATGCTTTTCCAGCTGTAACATGTTTCAGGAAATTGGTCAATTATGATGGAAAGACATCAAGAAGAGCATGGTCTACCCTCACTTTAGGCCATAAATTGCCTTGTGACTTAGTGATACGTCATAATAGTGATTGTTGATCTTAAAGGTTAAAGTTATTATTTCAAAACAATGCATGAAACAAATTTTGTTGTTCTTCTTCTTCTTTTTCTTCGTCTTATCTGTGCCTTAATTCCAACAGTTAGGGATCGGCCAATCGGATTCGCCTTCTCCATTCCGCTATGTCCTCCGCATCTTCCTCTCTCAATCCCACTCTCTTCAAATCGCTTTCCCTTCCTCCCTCCACCATTATCTCTGTCATCCTCTTGATCAAGCTTACTGATCACTGTTACATTGACACCTCGTGTAACTCCCCACCACCTCCACCTCCCACCCTCTACCCTCCAGCAAATTGACATACACGAGCAAGTTGCCCGTGCCTGCACGTGATTCTAAACGGGGTGGGGATAGAGATGGCAAAAATGCAAATGGCGTCTTCTGTCATCGAGTCGACAGGCTGGGAGCAACAATTCACATTTATTGCCAGATCTGAGGCAATTTAAATGGTCTAATGGGGGCAATGTACTCCATTTGAACTTTGTTCGATATATGTATCTTTTTGATATATGTATCTTTTTGATATATGTATCCTTTTTGATCCATAATAAAAACTTGTATTGGTGTTAAAGCCACGGACCAATTGCAAATGAATAGTTGGATTATGTAATATTGTCCTGAAAAAAAAAAACAATTAAAAATTGCCATCACATTTTGTCTTCACAACCCCTTTCATTCATGAAATGTTTTACGCAATTTATTTTCCTTTAATCCATTTAACCGAGCTTATGTAATAATTAAAAAGTCAAAAAACGCTTGTTAAATATAATCATTAACTCAGAATGTGCTTTACAGATAAATCATTTAGTTTATCTGTGCTTTTAAATGTGATGTGCTTGTATGATATCTTGGGTCAATGCCTGATTATGTTACAGGACAAGAAAAAGAATAGCATTTGTAAAGATAGACTCCTTTGCCCATCTGGAAACAATGTCTTTCCAATAAGTTTTTGCAATGACAATGAGATGACAAAAGAAGACCATGCAGAACTTGGCATGAAAATCCATAGTATGTCCTCCACTGGTAATTAACGAGAGCTGGTTTGGTAATGCTCTGTCAAGACTGTCTCATGTGCAAAGGAAGCACCAGAGTGTGCCTCTACAAAGGCACACCATCTGTTGCCCGACCTACGTTTACCCTGCCTGGCTCTGGGTTCAAATCTCGCACGGTAACCAATTCTTTCGACATTCCTTGTCCTCATTAGAATGCAGCACCTGTTTCAGAGTTTCAAGGAGGTTGCTTTTAAACAGTGACAACATCCAGCTGGAGCTTTGTATTTGATGAAATTCCATTTCCATTCTTACATTCCCCAGCATATTACATTCCCGATGAACCTGAATAACATGAGCTCATCCCGATTCCTCTCCCAAACATGCGCGCTTATCTTAAATGGGTAACCTGGCATAGTGATGCACATTTTCTGGGACATAATCGCTCTAAGGAATCGATCTATAAATGACTGTGGAACCATTCTATTGCATATATCTGCATTATATTGTTGTGTAAAGTGGATCTTGCACATGGCTATTGTTACATGCTCTTGAAAAAATACAAGCAACAAAAAACTTTTATTTTTTAATGTAAAAGGATATTGGGATGGTATGCCAATAAGTATTTAGACAAGGTCGGGATGGTCACAAGAAATCATCATGTGGAACCATCCCTATTTCTTTCTTTGAATAATGATTGTTCCATGTCAGGGGCAGACTAATGGAATTCTGTGCTCTCGGGCAAAAGGGGTCTTTGCCCCCCCCCCCCTCAGATAAAATTTTGAATGACATTTAGTGCAAAATAAACGTTTTCTAAAATAAACATTTGTGCATAAATATGCAGAATAATAACAAGGTCATGAATTTAAAACAAATACACTGGAATGGACGAGCCAGAAACTGGCGCACCTCGTGTTGCAGAGTACAGAAAATACATTACAGTCCAAAGTGTCATGGAATGTTAAGTATGCAATAAGTATATAATATATGGCAAAGGGGCTGAAACGGTGTAAAATAAAATGCACACATGGACAGAATTATTATTTCTCGGTGTCATTTACCTGAAGATTTTGCCGAGAAAAACAAATGGTCACTTTAGCCGCATCTCCTATAAATGCATGAGGTGTGTGTGTGTGTTTGTGTGTTTGTGTGTTTGTGTGTTTGTGTGTGTGTGTGTGTGGGGGGGGGCATGTTTTTTGTGGCGTTGTACTGGAGCGTTCTGATGTGGAATCTAAAACACCAAAATGATCGCCATGATCTCCTGAGTTGATTAGGCTAATTAAATACAAATAACCCAGAACAATTCCCATGTTTTAAACGCACACCATGTTAAGATGTATAGGGCAGCCTACTTGGTCGTTCCATGCCATGGCATTATATTTACAAAATAAATAACAAAAAATAATGACAACATTGCAACAAAACATGTTAATTAATTCTAATAATGTTGACAACAATAATAATAATAATAATGGTTTCATTTGGCAATAATAATACCAAACGTATAATCAACACCAACCAACCCTTACCCCACACAATTTATTTCATTTATTTACTTTCATTTATTTATATTTTCATTTATGGATACTTTCCATTGGTTCTGTGATTTTTCCTGGTGTACCGGTTTTGATATCCGTCAGCACATAAAATTACCATGCTTCCCCATTGTCTCGGGTCGCTCACCTCCATTTTTTTCAAAAAAAAATTCATTTATTTATATTTTCATTTATGGATGCTTTCTGATGGTTCTGTGATATTTCCCGGTGTACCGACGTCGATGTCCATCAGCACGCTAAATTTCAGCTTTCTAGATCACCCAGAAGGTACCGATCTTTAATATCAGTCAGTCACTAGTCTACATATGTCAAGGAGACAATGAATCAGTCATTGGAATGATATATATCTAACTAATAAAAGGCAGGTGTGTGTGGTTGATGTTGTGTGTGTGTTGGTGTGTGTATGTGTGTCAGTTTGTCTCCTCCATAACTCCAAAACCATAAAACCTAACAGCCTGAAACTTTGCATGCATACTAAGGAAATTCCAAGGAAATGCAAGAGTGAAAATTGGGTGTTTGGGTTAATTAAAACACCCCTTTTGAAGATAATCAATGGCCTTATTTAATTATCATTCATCAGCTGATCCATGGCCACCTCACTCTCTGGTGTCAAGGCTTTCCTGTAACCTCGTTGGGGTCTGAAGCGCCATGTTTTTTGGCCTGCTCAACCATGCCTTGATTTGGAACAGGCCGCAATTATTTATTAACGATAAAGTTTTTTTTCACTTTACTCACTCATATTAATTATCGAATGCCTGTTCATCATAGCTACAAATCGCTGCGTACATTGCAATGCTTATAAACACCTGGAGATGTCAGCATTCTTGTTTTATTTCATTTAGACACATGTGATCACCACGAGTATCTCTAAAACTAAGGAGAATTACAAAATTTCAGCTCCAGAATCGAACTTACAAGTAGTTCCAACTCCTAGAAAAGTGTTCATTTATCCACAATTTGACATTTCTGGCGATTCCAGGAGGTGCAGTTTTAATGTGTTGCTAATCGCATGTCAAACGAGCCGTTTCTTATCAACCGTTTAATTTGAGTGCTGAAGCCACTTGGCCAGCGCTCTCCAAGCTGCTTGGTTGTTCGTTTCGGAAAAAGTATCCGAGCTCTCAATGAAACATCGGTGAGACAGACGAACATTTCTGCCTGTGTTGGGCCGTGTGGTTGGTTGGTGCCTCGGTTGGTGTTTGGTGCCTCGGGAGGTGTCTCATCCGCTGAAAATGTGCAATTCTATTTTTACAGGACATCCTTTTGTTTAACCTTTTGTGCGATCTCCTAATATAATCCATCCCTCACTTCAACATTGATACGTATATATAAACAATAAGGTCCATCCGATCACGTGTTTTCCTTGAACTGGCTGTGAAGGCAGAGAGCAGAGATCGACATTTTGTGTTCTGTGTGTTGATATATTTCTCAATTGAATTTTGCTAATTTCCCACTTGAATTCTTCTTTCAAAGAACTCTGATAAAAGGTAAATATTTGTGTTTGTCGTTTTTATGTATTTTATGCATGTTTACGTATATAAACTGAATGACCAGAAGAGAAGTGTGTGTGGTTGTTGTGTGTGTGTGTGTGTGTGTGTTGTTTTTTTATCTCCATATGCAGGTTTCAGAAGGTGGAAAGGATCCCTCCCAGGTCTTGAAGTATCCACCGTCGTATGTGTGTGTGTGTGTGTGTGTGTGTGTTGTGTGTTGTTTTTATCTCCATATGCAGGTTTCAGAAGGTGGAAAGATCCCTCCCAGGTCTTGAAGTATCCACCGTCGTATGTGTGTGTGTGTGTGTGTGGTGTGTGTGTGTGTGTGTGTGTGTGTGTGTGTTGTGTGTGTGTGTGTGTGTGTCTAAACATGGGGTTTCAGAAAGTGGAATTAAGTCCTCTCAGGGTGGGCTCAAAGTATCCACCTTCATTCCGGTAAGGGATCACGATCCATGGACCAAGCTGTGAAGTTTTCTGTTTTCAAAGTTTTGTGCCGAGGGCTCTCTTCAGGATCGTTACTAAGCCCAGGACGGCTTCCAACTATAGTTCATTTGTAGTGCATTCCCAGGGATGGTTTTTAATACCTCTGTGAGGATCTTTCTCATCATGCCTGTGAGGTTCTTCGTCATCACTGGTACAAATTTAGCATTCTTCTGCTTCAAGGATCTTTTCACTTCATGCTTGAGGTCTTGGTAGTTGGTCATTTTCTTGATTTCTGTATCATTAGTCCAAAATCATCGGTATTAACACCTCAATTAGCAATGCCTTCTTCTCTTTTTTTTGTACCTAAGTATGATATCTGGTCGCAATGCTTTGTTTTCGATGTTCACACCCGATGGGATCATTAGGTCGTACCTGAAAGGTACTTTAATGTTTTCAGTGATTGCTTTTGGTTCATTTTCCCACAAATTTTCTGGAAGTGGAATATCATTTTTTTGCAGATGTGCCAGTGGATTACCCTAGAAATTCTGTTGCATCATTGTGTGTACAGCTGTTCTGACATGTTCTGTTTTTTTGTTTATTTTCGTGTTCGGTCATTAAGCGTCACATATCACTCTCTTTGCTAACTCCACCTCCATCTCTATCTCTATCTCTATCTCTATCTCTATCTCTATCTCTATCTCTCTCTCTCCCTACAGTGAATAGCAATGTTTGGTGATGTGTCGCTCTCCAGCGAAGTGACAGGTTGTGTTTGCTAGTATATGTATGTATGTATATATATATATATAGGCATTTTTCTTCTTCAAGTAAATCGGATGAAAATCGACGATTTATGTGACCTTGACATTTTGACCTATCAACATCAAAATCAATAGGCTTCCATCTTGTCATTACCTCGACTAGGTGGTTACGTTTCGCGAAGTTCTGAGTAAAAATGTGACTGCAGGTGAGTGTCGTACAAACATACAAGCAGACAATAACAGACTAGACCAACCAATATGCAAGCTTGTGAAATTTCAATTTCACAAGTAACAAGCAGACAAACAGGATGAATACATCACCCCCGTCCACCTTCGGTGGCAGAGGTGATTATCTTGTTGGTTGTGTGAAAACACTTCACATTACGAGAGTCACTATCATATAATGGGTCGCAATAATAACAGGTACAGCAGTATGTCTTGTCTGTGCCATCCCGACACAGGAAGTCCACCACCATCCTCACATTTCGTTGCACGTAGAATTATAACACTTGTTAGCTAGCAAACTGCCTTGCTCCATTATAGCTATTGATTTATTAGAACACTTGATAAATAGCAGGCAGTTACTACAAAGGTTATTACACTTTAAGAAGACACTTGATTGATTTGTCTCTGGTGCAGTATATAATTTGTGCTTGAAAACAGAAATGCTGAAATTTCGAGACTTGCTGCACACCATTGTGCAGCCCGTTGTGTCTGTGTCATCGCTACACTCCCCCCCCTCCCCCACCCCAAAGCCCACCTCCTTCCAACTTCCCAATTTTTCCTTCCTGAAAGTTTGCTTCTGTATCCATCTTGTCCACCCCCTGCATCCATCCCTACCACTCATTCTTACCGGCATCTCTTCTTTATCCGTACCCATCTATTCTGTCCCTCAACCCTGCTGTCGGTTTCCCCCTTCTCCTGCTGTTCCTTTTGTTCTGTTGCATCCTGATCCATTCTGTGTTCTAGCTCTTCCACGAGCCTTGACTTTGTTTTCAAAAAAAAGTACAATTATTTCAGCAAATGTCTTTGTTCTGCTTGTGATTCATGCAGAAGCTCCACTACGAGCCTTTGACCGATGTTAAAAAGGACACGGTAAGTATGAGATAACAACTCTCATGCCAACATGTCTCACAAGGCACTTTGGAGAGAGTGCAGTGTTCGAGGCAACGAACTATGAGAATTATTAGTTACAGAAGTAAATATTTTAATTTCTGTGGTCAATGTGTTTCTGAAGTAGATTAAGATGGGGAAAGATGCGTATGGCAGAAAAATTGTGGCAAGAAATTGACCATTTTAAAATTTTATTACAAACTGACACTGATGACTTGTGTTGCCAGCTGACACATAAAGTTGACCGAATTGACAACTATATTTATCAGACTCTCTGCATAAATTGGTGGCAATGAATCATAAATCTACACACCGATGCAAACCAATCGGAACAGCCAAGTCTGACCGATCATCGCCTCCCCCCTCCCCTTTACCCCACCCCTGGAAACACTCATTTTTGGCATGGTTATACCTCCGAGAAGTTGCACCCTCCTGTGGATGGATTTTGTTAAGAGTGGTCTGACTATCTAGATTGTGACCGTTAAACTGACAGCGGTGTTGTGAGCCAACCGATAACTGAACTGTCTTGCTATCCCTATAATGAGCTTGGATAAGGTGTTAAAAAAAAAAACACCTGGTAATGTGGATCTGAAATAATAATAATTACTCATGCGAGCTGCAAGACTGCTGGGGAGCAGCATTAGTTGGTTACACCGAGGGCATTTTGGCTAGCCACCCTCAAAATCTACTCATCATTGGCATTTGTTTCTCATCAATACACCCAGCTCTTGCAAGTGAAAGCAATAAAACCCTGCTGATAGCATCTCGTGGGATTTAGTTTTAAAATTTATTGCACTAGGCCGTGTGCATCAGCTGCTTCACCATTCATAGGCAGCCATGCATTTCTACAAAACTCATCTACACCACGCTCATTGCGGTGCAAGATAATGCTGAACATTATGGGATGCGCAATCAGAAAAGTATTCTCTAGAAACTGTGGGTGTGAGGGGGGAGAGAATTTGATTTGCAAAGTTATTTAAAAGCTGTTGTCTTATTTGCTGAGAAAGTGCAGATATGATTCAAGGGAACTTCTTCTCATGTGATGCTATGGGTTTTAACACAACATTTTGTATCATTTTTGGTTGCAGCATTTGAATAAGTAAATGCCAAAAAAGGAGAGAAAATAGATACCATGGGGAAATGTATTTGAATGTTGCTCTTTATGCAAAATAATACACGTATCCAATGTCCCAAGAGGGATTGATGATGAGGATTCAGCGGTCATGTCAATTTGTGCTCCAATCACTGTCGTTCTCTTGTCTATTCGCCACATCTCCAACAAGTAAGAATGCCAATCCTCATTGTCTTCTAACATTCTAACAAGTAGATTAGATCACGCTAAATCATTTTAAAGGCACAAAAGCTTTTAGACCTACATAAACCCAAGCACTCAAGGTCTGAATGTGATAGCCAAGTCGGATTTGACTCGCAATCCAGGCTGGCACGGAATGAAGTGGTTATGACCTCTTTGGCGAAGAGAATATCTCAGCCTTGGCCTCACTTTGGCAGGTCTCTGATGTAAACCCTTAGGGCCATGCCACCATCACTCTGTTTAGCCATAACAATTGCCAAGGTCATCCTGCTACCTTGCCACTCTATCACCTATTCAGGCAGATAGGCTCTAGGTCTGAAAAATAAATTTCCTACATTAGAAACCAGAGATACTTGGTATTCCAATGGGTAATTAACTTAGCTGTTCTTAACATCAGGATTGAACCTTTATGAATATAACATTGACTGGAAGAAGTTTAGGGGAAAACAACAATGCATGTAACTGATGCAATAGGACATCTGGAGCAGGGATATCACTTCAGTGAAACATTCTGATTCTGATGTGCCATACTTTTTTTGCAGAGTGTTGGTGTTGCCACAGCAGTTTCTTGGCTTTATATTGGGTGGTTTGCCATTGCTTTCCCAGCAGTAGTTAGGGCAGGAATTTGGAATTTGACAACGGTGCCGGCGAGAGCTCGCCAACTCTTCCCAAAGGGCACCGTGGGATATTTAATGTTCATCAACGAATGCAGGCAGAAGGGACACCCATTTTAACGTCCATCAGAGGGATGGCACACATTGATGGATGATGAATCACTCTGCCTGTGAAACACCAGGGTGATGGTTTATAGCTGGGCCGATATTCAAACCTTGGCTCGACAGCTTAGAGGTGAGTGTGTATACCTATAGGCAACCCTGTCAGCCCTTAGTGGGACATGGTCCTCACTGATATGATTATAAACATGCATACCTTTTGTTTGTTCTGTCAACTGCTGTAGTAAGGGTGCATTTGACCTGAATAATCACATTAACATTGTACTTGTTGCAACGACATCGGAGGCCTGACCAAGAAGAAATGTAGCAATACCTTCAATGGCACCACCTTTAACAATATGAAATTGAAAAGTTGAATTTCCTCAAATTGCAAAAAGTGACAGGTGTAACAAATACTTTACAAAGTCAGGTGATTGGTAAAATGGTACAAGCAGAAAGTTATTCAATTTAATCTAGATGGTTGTCATGACTTGTCAAAATATTTTGTTGATGCTGTGCTTATCGAGGTTATGACGGATACTGTAATCGCGAAGGTCCGTGGATGGTTGTGCTTGCATTAGCTCTGGAGATACTCGTAGTATATTGACTCATGCCACTGCTGTCTGCACAATGTTTTATCAAGGAAATCCTTTCACTTAGAAATATTTTCCTCTGCTCTCGACTGGATATTTCACTTTCCTGGTGCTTCATTGTGCTTCTTCTTATGGATATCGTTCTACCTGGCCATGCATCTGCACCGTTGGCCTTTACCAAAAACGAAACTTAACAATACCTTTAATAACGCACGGCTCATGCAGAGAGACTGCCTGAGGGTCCTGGGTGAATGCCTAGAAAATGTGGTTTCCTCCCTGTAATCACTCATTTCCTCTCCACAGAGGGATTGCAATGTTATTCACTGACTTCTTACTTTTTGAAGACTATTTAACTTTTCAAAAACTCTTTTAGTTTGTTTTACCAGTTTTTGGGGGGTTTTTGCATTCATTGTCGAGGCTCGTATAAGAGCTAACATGCAGAACGTATAACAAAGGGAGCAGGAGACAAGAGGGGCGGGAGAGGGAAGCACAACAACAGTAGAGAACAGAAACATGAGGAGAACTGTCGAAGGGAGAGGGATGGGGCGGGGTACATGGGGTAAACAAGATAGACACTACATGGACTTTCAGGAAGGAAAACGGAATTTGAAGGAGGTGTGTTTGGGGTGGATTGACGGAGGTAGAAAAGATCATGGTTTTGTATGGGGGAAGACAAGAGATGGTGGTGAACAGTTGTTTTGAAGACCGGGAGGGAAGAGTGGGATTGAAGAGAGTGTGGGTGTTTGTTCCAGAAGTGGGGAAAAAGAGGAATGAAAGAGTGAAGGTGAGCAGTGATTCTTGATTTTGGTAGTTTCACCACAAGGGGGTTGGCTGTGGACCTTGAGCACCCTGTGGAAATTTAAGGGGGACATATCAAAGACAGAGCAAAGGGAAAGGGGGGGCGAGACCGGAGAGGAGACGGCTGAAGACAGAAAGACCACCGACCTGCTTGCGGTGAGAGAGTAAGAGACCTAAAGACACTTCATTGTGGGAGATACCAATGATCCAAAATGCCTTGGTTTCCACAGCGTGAAGCTGAGAAAGGAGTGAGTTGGGAGTACCAGCCCAGAGGGGAGAGCAGCACTCCATCAGGCTGCAGATGAAAGCTTTGAATGTGGTCAGGAGCTCAGGTGTGCCAAGGAAGGACTGCATGATGGATGAGTTTTAGTCGCTTGATAAAATGTTTGTTACAAGTTGATAGTGAATGAAATTTATCCATTTCTGGGAAACTCTTCTT
>CM068955.1:141412562-141422934 GCA_035128595.1 Eptatretus atami | reverse complement strand
GTCGGGGGATTTTGCCATGGGTTGGTTGAATCTGCAGCTGCTGCTTTCACCTCATCAAAGCTAAGTTGTCCACACCGGATTTGTCAAGTTTTCCTGTTAGATTGTTATCTCTGTATTGCTGTTTGTGTTTTCGTCCAATTTTCTGTGCTAAATCGCACCTTGTTGTGCTGTGTTGTAGATTTAGTTTTCTTGTTGTTGAAGGCTACTTCTCGGATAGCTGCCATGAAAGCTCTGTGTCCTTTTTGATGCTGTTTTACTCATTTTGCTTCTTCCTTCCCAAATATCATACTTCCTACCGTCTCAACGGTATCCCATTTCCCATCCTCACTTCAAAAAATGAAAACAAAAAAAACCTTTATATTTCAAAAAACAATGATCTCATTCTATTTGAAATTCCTTCTGCTGGTATGTCCTGCACTTGTTCTTACAAGTGGTCCACTATCAACCCAGTTCTGGTAAAACTCCCTCACTGCTCATCTCCGCTCATTTGTTCCTCTTTTTCCCCCACCTGTGGAACCAACTCATTCTCTCGAATCTCATTCTTCCCTCCAGATCCTCATGAGAGCTGTTCACCACCATATCAGTTCATCCTCCATTCAAAACCAGAATCTCCTCTTCCCCCATTACGTTCCTTCCTATCCACTGTCCCCCACTCCCTCAAGCCCACCTTCCAAATTTCTAGGTTTTTTTTCTTCCTCCGAGTGTGCTTCTGTATTCATCTTGTCCACCCAATGCATCCTCCCTCATTCCTCCCCACACCCAATATTTGTTCAAGTCTCCCTCTAGTTTGTCCTTCCACACTGCTGTTGGTGTTTCCTCTTTCTCCCTGCTGTTCCTTTTGTTCTATTGCATCCTGATCCATTCAGTGTTCTAGCTCTTCCATGAGCCTTGACTTTGTATATATATATATAAATGCTGGCAGCACGGTCACCATATTACTGTGCACATTAATTGTGTTAAGATGCGGACTTGTGAAACCAACATGACCATCGCACACTTCCAACTTTGTGCTTTACACTTTGATTTGTAGTCCATGGTAGTACACTGAGGAGAGCTCTCACATTTTAAATATGCTGCTGATCTTCTACCACCTACCAACAGTATGCACTACCATCCATTCATTCCCTGTCCTTTTCTCACCCTTCTAGATTGCAAGCATGACTCCAATAACCCTCTCTTTGTTAACCTCCCAAACTGTAGGCTTTACACCCATCTGTAATGCTTTTGGTCCCTCTTCTCTCCTTAAAGTGGAATCACCTAATTGTGTCGCCCTCTTCACTTCACTGCTTCAAGGCAGCAGCTCATGCATCTTTCATTTCACATTGCCTGTTACTATCAGTGGTTTTATTTATTATTTCCTGTAACATCTCCTCTATACAAGTCTTTTTCCTTGTACACTCTCATGTTTTTATGTGTTTGTCCTTCTTCACCTGTTCCTTTATGCAATCCCCTGTTCGATTATAAACCTTCATTCTCTGTCGTTTTATCCCTCCTTGAGCCTTTCCTTTCAATACAAAACAGCCTCAATGAGTGTTTTATTCCTTTGTTGTTCCTATTTATTTGTTTCATCGTTCTCTTTGCACCCACATTCTCTTTATTTTGCCATTATTGTTACATTTTCCTGATAAAACTGAATTAGCAGCAAAACATAACTCTTTCAGGCTCTTATGATGAAATGTTTTTTTGCGTGTTTCAGGCACTTACCTGTTACAAATGCATTCATATTTTCTTCTTTCTCCTTCACCTCTTGCGAAGTGGTTGCAATGAATTTAAATTTTACATTATTACAGGGATTTCATGTCTCATTATATCATGACCTTCATTTACATCATTGCTAAGTTTAAGAGTAGAAATGTCCTTATGAACTAGTCATGCTATGTATTGACAGATCCAGGGTTTGGCAAATCTATATTCCTGCAGCAGAAGAATTAGGTTTTAACACTGCTGCAACAACCTGCATAGTATGGCGGTTGTAATCCCTTGGCCAAAAATAATTTGTCTGTTGTCATAATGTCCTTGTCCTTGTCCTTCATGCAATCTATTCATGCGAATCCTTGAGCTCAGTCAAGATAGAGACAAAAACACTGCCAATTTAATGTTCTGCAAAACAATTACAAATAACTCCATGTTGTGTCAGGTAGATGTCAATATAAAGTATCACTTGTATTTTCGGCACAGGAAAAGAGTGTTTGCCTCAATCCTGTACCATTCTGAGGGATTGGATGAGGGTTAGATAAGATAATGTGGGTTGTCTAACATTCACAATGTAAAGGCAAATAGAAAATCTGGGTTTATGTCCTCACTCAAAGACATAAATCTTCGAGATGCAGCTTCCCCTGCTAGCAGTTCAACAGATGACAGTATTTTGGCAAGTCCGACAATGTCGGGGATAAAACCCAGATGAAACAGCTCAGCCGTGAACATGCCTCCAACTGAGATATTCTGCACTGGCTAATACATTTATCTCTCATTTAATTTCCTGCTCCTGCCAGTAATATAGGAAAAGAAAAGATTCCGAGGAAAAGTACAATGTGTGTTTTTTTCAGATAGTTGTTGAAAATTAAAATTGCATTTTGCAACTGTGAATTTAAGGCCCACATTCCCAGAATTCACTATTACCGTTTTCAGTCACACTCCAGGTGAATGGACTGGAATAATCCATCCATACATCCTTTGGGGCCATACTCTGTGCAGAGCGTTGGTGCTGCCGAAGCAGTCTCCTTGGCAATTGGGCACAATCCCTGGACGGGTCACCACTCTGACACAGGATACCAGCAAGCTGCACTCATTTTGCTGACTTCAGAAGGATGACAGGCAGAGTCAACCCCACCTGGTATTAATTCAACAGTAAAAGTGGGATTTGAACTCAGGATGCTGAGATCCCAAGCCCAACACCTAACCATTAAGCCAACACCAGGCATAACACTGGAGTAATATATAACTAGGAATCATTTGTATATTAAAGCAAAAGTTCTGTAACAACATGGGATTTTAAAAGGAAAACAAATGAAATTTGATATTTTTAAAGAACACTGCTGAAGGTATATTTCATCGCTAGAAGTTGTACTGTTACCTTGATTTGCAGTCACATAAATTAAAGGATTTCTCATAATTTGTGAGAGCTGTATAAAGTTAAAGAAACAAATATCTAACTTAAAAACTTAAGGCCCCACTGAGTGTCGCTGTCCAGCAGGCAATGCTCAGGTCCAATTGCTCTTTTGGCAGCAACATATGGCAGTGACACTATTTGTGGTAACTACAGTTTGGAACATGAATCTTTCCACCTTTACAACCATTTTTGAGGGAAAATATTGCAACTTCATCAAGATTGGTCGTTCAGCTGATAGTTCAGCATTGCTTTCGACACCAACACATTTAAATATCAGAACACAATCATTCCCAACATTTTTTTCAACCTGAAATAAACTGCTTTTAGATGGTGAATACTTCTTTGTGCAATGAAAGAGAAAATGCTAAAGTAATTGATATTGATTGCCTACTTCATGAAGAAATTGAATTGCAAGTCAAAGTAGGTTTGAGCATTGAATTCATTTAACATGAATTTTGATGCATATAAATCAGAGCGATGACAGGGTTAAAAGAAACTGTGGGAATGAGAGCAAATCAGACGAACCTTCAAAAACTAAATACGTGCATTTGTAAGCAAAAACCATGCACACTTAATCTGGTCACAATAAAAAAAAATTAAAGTGTTGATGGTGCAAAGGTGCAAAAAGTGAAAAAGAGCTCACGAAGACTAAAAATGACAAATCCTCCTGATGGAAATAAATCAACAAGGTAAACAAAGTCATAGGTTTCTTTTATTTCTTATTCTCTTATTTGCAGGACAAAGTTCAGCTGGAACTCTCTCAGGAAGAATTTTAGCCACTGAAAATTCTACCAATTAAAGAAAGGAAGTGGAAAGGATAATGAAGAGATAGGCAATGCAGGAGTTAACAAAAAATGTTTCACAAAGATCAAGGCTCAGATCTGGAGGTATGAGCTTACAGAGAAAATCCATACTTCATGGTACGACAAGGACTTCACTTCAACAGCTGAGGACATAAAAATAATAAACTAAGGAATATCAGCTATGCAGAGAATTCCAAGGTCTCCTTGTAACAGATACCAGCTTGGATGTGTACTCGGCACAGGAAAGGTAATGTCAGATTGTTTATTCAAGAAGCTCCAAAGGCTGCACCACAGACAGAGTTTTACTGCTGAACTAAATGAAATGATGAGTCATATGGTCTTTATGTACAGACAGATGAATTGTGTGTGACATGGAAGCATTGAAAAATATACTTCAGGAGATTTAACAGATGTGTATTTTCTCCAACTTGAAAGAATGATATGGCTGCAACATGCCTGGTGCTAATGCGACATACATAGAGTGGAGTAATTTACAAAGTGATGTACATGTTTTGCCAAAAAGGTCGATAGAAAATTTAAGAAAAACCACAAACAAATATGTCCCAGAACAATGTCTCTATATTTGCACATGCACGTTCCCTTTCCAAAATCCTTGAGTTGATGTTACCAGCTCAGATCACAGGATACCACATTTCCTCCATTCTAAACCCTCAAAAACAATGTTCTATAGAACTTCTACAGAGCTCAGTAGAATTTCTCCAGAACTCAATATAATTTTTTTGCAACCTGATGAAATTCGAAAGAACCCTGAGGGGAGGTCAGTTGTTCCATAGAATTCATGAGATGTTCTATAGAAGATCCATTGAAACATCTATAGAACTCTGTAGAGAATGGGTGTTCCATATAATTAATTAGAAGTTCTATAAAAATCCATTTAAATATTTATAAAACTCTGCAAATAATGTGTTTTCTATATAATTCATTAGATGTTCAAAGAAGTAAACTTAAATATATAAAAAAACTGCAGAGAATGGGTGGTATACAGAATTAATTGGACGTTCGATTAAAATAATTTAAATATTTACAAAACTCTGCAGAGAATGGGTGGTATGTCAAATTAATTGGACATTCTATTGAAATAATTTAAATATTTACAAAACTCTGCAGAGAATGGGTGTTATATAGCATTAATTGGGCCTTCTCTAGAAATCATTTAAATATTTATAAAACACTGCAGAGAATGGGTGTTCTATCGAATTAATTGGATGTTCTATAGAAATCATTTCAATATTTATAAAACCTTGCAGGAGAATGGGTGTTATATAGAATTAATTAGATATTCCAGAGAAATAATTTAAATATTTGTAAAACTCTGTAGAGAACACCAGGCGTAGTGGCGTGCGCCTGTACTCCGGCTACTCGGAGGCTTGGGTTGGAGGATCGCTTGAGGATGGGAGCTCTGTGCTGGCCACGCTATAAGAGGGTGTAGGGCAGCCCGGAATCATGGCAAACCCAATCCTTATCCCTGTGTCGTAAGAGGCAACCAGGGTTGCGTCAGGAAGGCATCCATAAAACCTATGCCAAATCAGTATGCGGATCATAACGGATAATCTGCTGTGGCGACCCCGAACGGGAGCAGCCGAAAGAAGAAGAAGTAAAACTCTGCAGAGAATGGGTGTTCTATATAAGTCATTAGATGTTCTACAGAAATCCATTTTAAAATTTATAAAACTGAGGAGAATGGGTGTTCTATTGAGTACATTAGACACTCACTCTGTAGAAATCCATTTAAATATATAAAAAACACTGCTGAGAATGTGTTTTATAGAATTAATTAGACATTCTATAGAAACACATTTAAATATTTATAAAACACTGCAGAGAATGTGTGTTCTATAGAATTCATTTGATGTTCCATAGAAATCCATTTAAATATTTATCAAATTCTACAGAGAACGGGAATTCTATAGAAATCCGTTGAAATATTGATAAAACTCTACAGAGAATGAGCATTCTATAGAAATCCATTTAAATATTTGTAAAACTCTACAGAGAATGGGCATTCCACAGAAATCCATTTAAATATTTGTAAAACTCAACAGAGAATGGGCATTCTATAGAAATCCATTTAAATATTTATAAAACATGACAAAGAATGGGCATTCTATAGAATTAATTAGATGTTCTATATAAATCCACTTAAATATTTATAAAACTCCACAGAGAATGGGCATTCGAAAGAATTAATTAGACATTTTACAGAAATCCATTTAAATACTTATAAATCACTGCAGCGAATGGGTATTAAATCAAATTAAATCAGAGTTCCATAGAATACCATTTAAATATTTATAAAACACTGCAGCGAATGGGTGTTCCACGTAATTAATTCAACGTTTTATCGAAATCCATTAAATATTTATAAAACTCTGCAGAGAATGGGAATTCAATTTAATCAAGTAGACGTTTTATAGAAATCCATTAAAAATTTATAAAACCCTGCAGAGAATGGGCATTCCATAGAATTAGACGTTTTACAAGAAATCCATTTAAATTTGATAAAACACCTGCAGCAAAATACGCTATTAAATCAAATTAGACGTTCCATAGAAATTCATTTAAATATTTATAAAACACTGCAGCGAATGGGAAATAAATCAAATTAATTAGACGTTCCATAGAAATCCATTTAAATATTTATAAAACACTGCAGTGAATGGGTGTTCCATAGAATTCATTAGACGTTTTAAAGAAATCCATTTCAATATCAATAAAACACTGCAGCGAATGGGTGATAAATCAAATTAATTAGACGTTCCATAGAAATCATTTAAATATTTATAAAACACTGCAGCAAATGGGTGTTCTACATAATTAATTCAACGTTTTCTCAAAATCCATTTAAATATTTATAAAACTCTGCAGAGAATGGGAATTCTATTGAATTAATAAGATGTTTTATAGAAACCCATTTAAATATTTATAAAACACTGCAGCGAAAGGGTGTTAAATTGAATTAATTATACGTTCCACAGAAATCCATTTAAATTTTTATTAAACCTTGCCGTGAATGGGTGTTCGAGAGATTTGATTGGACGTTTTATAGAAATCCATTTCAATATTTATAAAACCCTGCAGCGAATGGGTGTTCCATGAATTAATTTGACGTTTTATAGAAATCCATTTAAATATTTATAAAACCTTGCAGTGGATGGGTGTTCGAGAGATTTCATTGGACGTTTTATTGAAATCCATTTAAACATTTATAAAACACTGCAGTGAATGGGTGTTCCCTAGAATTAATTAGACGTTCCATAGAAATCCATTTAAATAGTTATAAAACACTGGAGCAAATGGATGTTCTACATAATTAATTCAACGTTTTATCGGAATCAATTAAAAAAATTATAAAACTCTGCAGAGAATGGGCATTCTATAGAATTAGTTACATGTTATATGGAAATCCATTTAAATATTTATAAAACTGCAGCAAATGGGTGTTCTTTGGAATTAATTAGACGTTTTATAGCAATCCATTTAAATATATATATATATATATATATAAAACACTGCAGCGAATGGGTATTAAATTGCATTAATTGGACGTTTTATAGAAAATCCATTTAAATATTTATAAAACCCTGCAGTGAATGGATGTTCTGTAGAATTACTTGGACGTTTTATTGAAAACCATTTAAATATTTATAAAACGCTGCAGAGAATGGGCATTCTATGGAATTAATTATACGTTTTATAGAAATCCATTAAAATATTTATTATAAAAAACTGCAGCGAATGGGTGTTAAATCAAATTAATTAGACGTTCCATAGAAATCCATTTAAATATTTATAAACACAGCGGCGAATGGGTGTTAAATCAAAGTAATTAGACATTCCATAGAAATCCATTTAAATATTTATAAACACTGCAGCGAATGGGTGTTCTGTAGAATGAATTAGACATTTTATCGAAATCCATACAGAGAATGGGCATTCGATAGAATTTATTAGACGTTTTATCGAAATCCATTTAAATGTTCATAAAACCCTGCAGAGAATGGGTGTACTATTGAATGAATTAGATGTTCTGTAGAAATCCAAAGAAATATTTATAAAACTCTGCAGTGAATGGACGTTTCGTCGTTTTATAGAGATTTTTATAGAAATTTTCGTCGTTGTTTTATAGAAATTCATTTAAATTTTTATAAAACTGCAGCAAATGGGAATTAAATCAAACTAATTAGACGTTCCATAGAAATTCATTTAAATATTTATAAAACACTGCAGTGAATGGGTGTTCCATAGAATTCATTCGTCGTTTTATAGAAATCCATTTCAATATTAATAAAACACTGCAGCGAATGGGTGATAAACCAAATTAATTAGACGTTCCATAGAAACCATTTAAATATTTATAAAACACTGCAGCAAATGGGTGTTCTACATAATTAATTCAACGTTATCGAAAGCCATTTAAATGTTAATAAAACTCTGCAGCGAATGGGTGTTAAATTGAATTAATTAGACGTTTTATAGAAATCCATTTAAATATTTAGAAAACCCTGCAGGGAATGGGTGTTCTACAGAATTAATTAGACGTTTTATAGAAATCCATTTAAATATTTATAAAACACTGCAGTGAATGGGTGTTAAATTGAATTAATTAGACGTTTTATAGAAAACCATTTAAATATTTGTAAAAGCCTGCAGTGAATGGGTGTTCTGCAGAATTACTTAGACGTTTTATAGAAATCCATTTAAATATTTATAAAACACTGCAGCGAATAGGTAATAAATCAAATTATTTAGACGTTCCGTAGAAATCCATTTAAATATTTATAAAACACTGCAGTGAATGGATGTTCTATAGAATTAATTTGACATTTTATAGAAATCCACTTAAATATTTATAAAACCTTGCAGTGAATCGGTGTTCGAGAGATTTGATTGGACGTTTTATAGAAATCCATTTAAATATTTATTTAAACCCTGCAGTGAATGCGTGTTCTATAGAATTAATTAGATGTTTTATGGAAATCCATTTCAATACTAATAAAACACTGCAGCGAATGGGTGTAAAATCAAATTAATTAGATGTTCCATAGAAAACCATTTATATATTTATAAAACTGCAGGAAATGGGTGTTCTACATAATTAATTCAACGTTTTATCGAAATCCATTAAAATATTTATAAAACCCCGCAGAGAATGGGATTTCTATAGAATTAATTAGATGTTATATAGAAATCCATTTAAATACTTATAAAACACTGCAGCGAATGGGTGTTCTATAGAATTAATTAGACGCTTTATAGAAATCTATTTAAATATATATCAAACACTGCAGCGAATGGGTAAAAATCAAATTAATGAGACTTTCCATAGAAATCCATTTAAATATTTATAAAACACTGCAGCGAATGGGTGTTGCATAGAATTCATTCGACGTTTTATCGAAAACCATTTAAATATTTATAAAACTCTGCAGAGAATAGGCTGTCAATTGAATTAATAAGATGTTTTATAGAAATCCATTTAAATATTTATAAAATACTGCAGCGAATGGGTGTTAAATTGAATTAATAAGACGTTTTATAGAAATCTATTTAAATATTTATAAAACCCTGCAGTGAATGGATGTTCTGTAGAAATACTTAGACGTTTTATGGAAATCCATTTAAATATTTATAAAACACTACAGAGAATGGGCATTTTAATAGAGTTAATTAGACGTTTTATAGAAATCCATTAAAATTTTAAAAAAAAATTTTAAATGACAGCGAATGGGTGTTAATCAAATTAATTAGACGTTCCATAGAAATCCATTTAAATATTTATAAAACACTGCAGCGAATGGGTATTAAATCAAATTAATAGAGTTCCATAGAAACCATTTAAATATTTATAAAACACTGCCAGCGAATGGGTGTTAAATCAAATTAATTAGACGTTCCATAGAAATCCATTTAATATTTATAAACCTGCAGCGAATGGGTGTTCTGCAAAATTAATTAGACATTTTATCGAAATCCATTTAAATATTTATAAAACCCTGCAGAGAATGGGCATTCTATAAAATTGATTAGACGTCTTATCGAAATCCATTTAAATGTTCATAAAACCCTGCAGAGAATGGGTGTTCTATAGAATGAATTAGATGTTCTGCAGAAATCCATTGAAATATTTATAAAACTCTGCAGAGAATGGGTGTTCCACATGATTAATTAAATGTTTTATCGAAAATCCATTTAAATATTTATAAACTCTGCAGAGAATGGGCATTCTATAGAATTAATTAGACGTTTTACAGAAATCCATTTAAATATTTATAAAACCCTGCAGTGAATGGGTGTTCTATAGAATTAATTAGACATTTTATAGAAATCCATTTAAATTTTTATAAAACTACAGCAAATGGGTATTAAATCAAACTAATGAGACTTTCTATAGAAATTCATTTAAATATATATAAAACACTGCAGTGAATGGGTAATAAAT
>CM068955.1:141393402-141412552 GCA_035128595.1 Eptatretus atami | reverse complement strand
ACTGCAGCGAATGGGTGTTCCATAGAAATAATGTGACGTTTTATAGAAATCCATTTAAATGCTTATAAAACTCTGCAGTGAATGGGTGATCTATAGAATTCATTAGACGTTTCATAGAAATCCATTTAAATATTTATAAAACACTGCAGTGAATGGGTAATAAATCAAATTAATTACATATTCCATAGAAATCCATTTCATATTATAAAGCACTGCAGCGAATGAGGTGTTCCATAGAAATATGTGACGTTTTATAGAATCCATTTAAATGCTTATAAAACTCTGCAGTGAATGGGTGATCTATAGATTCATTAGACGTTTATAGAAATCCATTTAAATATTTATAAACACTGCAGTGAATGGGAATAAATCAAATTTTAATTACATATTCCATAGAAATCCATATAAATATTTGTAAAACAACTGCAGCGAATGGATGTTCCATAGGATTATTTTGACATTTTAATGAAATCCATTAAATATATAATATATATATTATATATATATATTTATATATATAATATAACCTTGCAGTGAATGGGTGTTCGAGAGATTTGATTGGACGTTTTATAGAAATCCATTTAATATTTATAAAACCCTGCAGTAAATGGGTGTTCTACAGAATTAATCAGACGTTTTATAGAAATCCATTTCAATATGAATAAAACACTGCAGCAAATGGGTGTTAAATCAAATTAATTAGCGTTCCATAGAAATCCACTTAAATATTTATAAAACACTGCAGCAAATGGGTGTTCTACATAATTATTTCAACGTTTTATTGAAATCCATTTAAATATTTATAAAACTCTGCAGAGAATGGGCATTTTATAGAATTAATTAGACGTTTTATAGAAATCCATTAAAATATTTATTTTAAAAAACTGCAGCGAATGGGTGTTAAATCAAAGTAATTAGACATTCCATAGAAATCCATTTAAATATTTATAAACACCGCAGCGAATGGGTGTTCTGTAGAATTAATGAGACGTTTTATCGAAATCCATTTAAAATGTTCATAAAACCCTGCAGAGAATGGGTGTTCTATACAATGAATTAGATGTTCTGTAGAAATCAATTGAAATATTTATAAAACTCTGCAGAGAATGGGTGTTCCACATGATTAATTCAACGTTTTATCAAAATCCATTTAAATGTTTATAAACTCTGCAGAGAATGGGCATTCTATAGAATTAATTAGACGTTTTACAGAAAGCCATTTAAATATTTATAAAACCCTGGAGTGAATGGGTGTTCTATAGAATTAATTAGGCGTTTTATAGAAATCCATTAAAAAATTTTATAAAACACTACAGCAAATGGGTATTAAATCAAACTAATTAGACATTCCATAGAAATTCATTTAAATATTTATAAAACACTGCAGCAAATGGGTAATAAATGAAATTAATTAGACGTTCCATAGAAACCATTTAAATATTTATAAAACACTGCAGCAAATGTGTGTTCTCCATATTCAATTCAACGTTTTATCCAAACCCATTTAAATATTTATAAAACCCTGCAGAGAATGGGCATTCGATTGAATTAACAAGATGTTTTATAGAAATCCATTTAAATATTTATAAAACACTGCAGTGAATGGGTGTTAAATTGAATTAATTAGACGTTTTATAGAAATCCATTTAAATGTTTATAAAACTCTGCAGTGAATGGGTGTTCTATAGAATTAATTAGACATTTTATTGAAATCCATTTAAATGTATATAAAACTCTGCAGCGAATGGGTGTTCTATAGAATTAATTAGACGTTTTATAGAAATCCATTTAAATATTTTAAAACTCGAAAGAGAATGGGTGTTCTGTCGAATTCATTAGGCTTTCATGGTTATTCGCTGCAGATTACTGTAATTGGAACTGCAACCAACTATGGTATATGAGAGTACAACTCTCATGTACCGTTGTTCTAACTATACCATTTTTGGCTGGGAATTTTGTTTTTATAAGAATAGGAAATAGGAAGTGTTCTCTCCAAATGAGCACATTTCTCAGTACCATATGGATGCATCCATGTTGATCTAATGCAATCCTTTTTGTTATACCATCAAAAGCATTGCCTGTGAGTATAAAAATATCATTGAACAGTTCATCTTGTTATATGGATTAGTATTTTGCATTTGTAGTGCTTGAAACATTGTTATTATGAATGCCAAATTTACATTACCAGTTTGGTTGCCCTTGCCTGCCATCCAGTGTTATACAGTATTGCTAGCTGGCATTATGTGTTACGTCATACTCTTCGCAATCCTTTACATTGGCAGAGTGCTGTATTATCATTTTTTGTGCTTATAAATTTGCAGCATATTATATCTGCGTTTTATCTTTTGTTGTGCATTTAAATTCTGTGGATAGAATACAGCTTTTAGCTAACATTGTCTCTCGATCATACAGTATATACAGCATATATCTATTTACAGTATGGCCACAATGTCTTGTCACCCCTTGGAAAAATGTGACATTGCCTTTGTGTGCAGTGTGCCCCTTTTTCAGATTGAGTGAACATAACCATGGGTGTTACAAGCAATTAAATAAGGAATGTTACTTACTTATTGTACTTCGGACCTCTCATGCTTTTCAGCACAAAAGGCCGTAATGAGATTCCTCCATCTTATTCAGTTTTGAGCAATGCTGTCTGCACAATGAGCAATGCTCTTCATGGCAATTCCCCTTTCTAAATGAAGTTAATTTTCAGCAATGAAGTCTAACATTAACATTTCGAAAACTGCTGGACATGTATATCTTCAGTCTAAACCAGTTCCATAGATAAGCGATGTTTCGTTAACAATGACAGCTTAACATTTGCCATTACCCATCATACAGAAAAAAAACCTGCTATTATCCTTAAAACGATTTCAACCATTACAAAATCAAGTTTTTTCAGGGGTTCGATAACTTTGCTTGACCTTCTAAGCAAAGTTAGTGGGATGCCACTGGATTCTGACTTTACACTGGACCTAATAGGACTCGATGATGGACTGCCTAAAATCAGAGTTATGACTTGCTTCAGGCACTGAGGAAACAGTACAGCCTGATGAACCTTTGGTGGAAATTTTCTCATGACAAAGTCAGGCACTTCTGATCCACTCTGAGGAATTTAAGAGTCCTGTAAGTACGGTGCATATGTCTCTGGACCAGCTTCATCTCTCCTCAAATCATGGTGATGAGATCGTCTGTGTGAACAAATCTGTGATTGTTCCCTGGAACTCTCACCAAATAGGTACAAGGACCCTTAATATCCACCAAAGTACCTGAACCCAAGTTTTCCTTCCATCCTCGAACATTTCAAACTCAAACTGGCTGATATCAGTGAAAATATCTTGGTCTGGGATTTAGCCCATCACAGAATTTACTCACTGTTTCTCGACACTGATGCTCTTTGTGAGCTGGGTTTGATGAACAACAAATGGACCCGAGGGGTCCTTTCCAATAAAAATCTTAGCTGGAGTGAACCAGCTGTAGTAAAGCAAGGAGTGTTATTGTAGTGCAACACACTATTTGCTACTTTGTGAGGTTGAGATTGGGCCTTATCAGATTTCTGAAAGATTTTCTTACAAAGGTCTGAACATTTTTCTCGATCAACACATTACTTGCAGGATGGTATGGTGTGGTCTATTTCATTCAACTTCAAAAAAGTTTGAAATTCATCTGCAATAAAATGGCAGGCCATTGTTACCACCACCACCAAAGGTGAAGGAGGTTATGTTTTCACCCCTTTCTGTCTGTTCATCTGTTTGTTTGTTTGTTTGTGTACAGGATATCTCAAAAAGTTGTGGACAGGTTCGATGTGTGACAAGGACAAACTGATTATATTTTGGTAAAAATACAGATCCGGATCCGACTACTAGAATTTTTTAAGTGATTCTTCACCATTGAGAAATAGGGCCAAAAACTATATTTGGCATATCTCAAAAAGTTGTGGACGGACTCGGATGAAACTTGGTGGACATCTTAGGTGTGTGACCATGACAAAATGATTCCATTTTGCTGAATATCTGGATCCGGATCTGATAATTTTTTAAGTGATTTTTCACCATTGAGAGATAGGGCTAATCAGATATATAGCACGATATCTCAAAAAGTTGTGGACGGATCCGGATGAAACTTGGTGGGCAGGTTGGGTGTGGGACAAGGATGAATTGATTCGATTTTGGTGAAGATCCGGATCCGACGACTAGAATTTTTAAAGTGATTCCTCACCATTGAGAGAGAGGGCTAAAAACGATATACTGTATAGCACGATATCTCAAAAGGTTGTGGACAGATTTGGACGAAATTTGGTGGACAGGTTGGGTGTGTCGCAAGGACGATTTTTTTTCGATTTCAGTGATGATCTGAATCCGGATCTGGATAAGAGAATTATTTAATTTTTGTGTGAATTGCATTTGTAGTGCTTGAAACATTGTTATTATGAATGCCAAATTTGTTCACCATTCACTTTAAAGTTATTCTTCACCATCGAGTGATCGGGCCAAAAACGATATTGTACTGTATAGCATGATATTTCGAAAATGTATTGGGCCCGATATGTTCTCGTGGATCAGGCATTATGTGGCAAAGGTATGCGCTCTACCGAGTGCCCTTCTAGTTAGAAATGATTTACTGTGATAACTCGTGCCTTGCAAACAGAGAATGCACCAGGTTGATTGCACACCTACTGTGGAAATACTTCCATCCATTTTGAATAACCATCAACAACTACCAAATCTTTTCCCCAAAATCCAGGTTAACTCTTTGTCATGATTCTGCATCCCATAGCCGCAGTCAAAGTGGAACAGCTTTTGCAGATTCCTGAGCATCTGCACAATCTGTGCATGTCTGAACCATGTTCTCCATGTCCTTAAGGCATAAGTCACATTTGCCACGGCGGCCGTGGGGTCTCCAAAATCTGCGGCCACTAGCAATTATACGGCGGCCACAGTATTTCCACGGTCACACAATGTAGCAGTCACATATGTTTTTATTTTTCGGGGAGCCGCACGGCGTATTGATAAATCGTGGAGACCGAAAACGTGGGGGTGCCGTACGGTCTTTGATTTGATGTCGCACGGTGACCTTAGGGCGTCGCTGCGGCGGCCATAGAATTTTCAAGGCAGATGCAAGGTGCCCGCAAGGTGACAGCAGGGGGGCCCTAAGGCGAACGTGCGGCCAGACGGACGGTAACGAGTGGGTATATATACCAGTTCTTTTTTTTTTTACTGAAATAAAAATATACCAGATATATAACTGAATATACTATAACTATAATATACCGTGGTGCCCCACAATCCGAACGCCCCATTGTTTGAACAAATTGGAATCCGAACAATTTTTTCGAAAAAAATTTTGCCCCAAAAACCTAATACATTTTTAAAAACCGAACACAATGTAGCGTTCATGTTTGTTCACGTGTCTCCCCCACCTGTTCGAGCCGCATCTTCGCGCTTTGTTCATTCAGTTCGTCGGTGGAAGTCCTCGTGAAGCATCTCTCGTGTGTCGATCGATACTTTAGGCCTCAGTCACATTTGCTCTACGGCGAGGATACGGCGGCCGTACGCCCTCTGAATTGACAGAAACGTGTGGCGGCCGCAGAGAAACTGAGGTGGCCTCAGGGTGGACCTACGCCGTATGGCTATATTTTACAGGCCGTAGGGTCGCCGTGGAATTATAACGCGGAGTTATAACTTTTTCATTCTACGTTCGCCGTAGAAATTCGACAAGCCGAAACAAAAGAACTGGTAAAAAAAAAAAATAAAAATTAACCCATTCGTTACCGTCCGTCTGGCCGCACGTTCGGCTTAGGGTCCCCCTGCGGTCGCCTTGCGGTCGCCTTGCGGGCACCTTGCGTCTGCCTTAAAATTCTATGGCCGCCGCAGGAACGCCCTAAGGTCACCGTGCGACATCAAATCAAAGACCATACGGCACACCCATGTTTTCGGTCTCCACAATTTATAAATACGCCGTGCGGCTACCCGAAAAATAACAAGGACAAATGTGTCCAAGAGCAGCGTCCAAACCTAAAAGTTTTGTCGGCTAAAAAAAAAAAAAACAACTTCCGATATTTCGTCACGTGCCTTCATTAAGCCAATAGCGAAACCCGTCATAATGTATTTACGTATTTACGATATATCGTGTATTTACGAAATATATAATGTTTTACGAAATTACAATACGATAAATGGAATAATCTTTAAATAGTAAAGTAACTTTTCGAAACTTTAAAGCAAATGTCCGAAATATTTAAAAGTTCATGATAGACACTCTCAAAAGGCACCGTCTATGTGAGGATGTGTACATGTGCTCAGTATTTAAGGCGATCCGGATCTTGTTATATACAAGATCCGCCGAGTCCGAGAGATTAAGGTTTTTCTTCACAAGAAGAAGAAGAAGAAGAAGAACAGGAACAAGAAGAACAACGCCGGCTCTCTATGAGCAGCGTTCGCTAAGCGAGACGCTGCTAAAAACATATGTGACTGCTACATTGTGTGACTGTGGAAATACTGCGGCCGCTTAATAATTGCTAGTGCCCGTACATTTTGTAGACCCTCCCGCCGAGCCAAATGTGACAGGCCTTACCTCGTGTTTTCACCTTCATTTGTGATGTTTTTTTTAATTATCTTGTGTTTTAATTAATAACAAAAAAGCAATCCGATCACGTGGTGTGACGGACTGTCGGGCAAGGATTGAATTTCACAGCAAAACCAGTTGTAATTTGGAATATCCATGATTACGTCAGCCCGGTGTGTTTGATGAAAGTGATTGTGGTTCTGCGGGCATCATGTTTGATGAGCTGCCCTGGGGCAGCGCTCTCGCAGAGTGCGCGAGCGATCGGAACCCAGGCCGGAGCACGAGCCTGTGTGGACCTTTGGATTGTGTGATTGTACCAGTTTCATACAATACACCGCCACCGAAGGTCATTTACTCATCTTATTTTATCTTAAACATGGGGAATTTCAGTTTAAAGTGTCTTGAAAGTGGGTTTTCTTTGGGTCACGAAGGATTAATTCACTCCATATTTCTTATTGGGAAAATATTTTTGGAATCCGAACTTTTTGCAATCCGAACAGCCTCCTGGAACGAATTAAATTGGGATTCTGGGGCACCACGGTATAGGCAAACACCTATACTCCGATCTCTAGCGGTAGTGCACGGTGGACGCACGGTCGACGCAGACTGCCACGGAGGCTGTACGTAGGTGCACGGCGGGCGTAGGGGAACCGTGCGTCGACCCTGCGTTGCCCGCAGGTAGTCACACAGACCGCAAGGCCACCGTACGGCGACCGTGAAATAGTGCGGCCGCCGTAATTTTTTGGGGGTTGGGAAAATTCATTTTTCATTGAGAAGAGCTTACGGCAGCCGCACGAATAACGCAAGCCCACCGTACGCCCTACGTACGGTCGACGTGGAACACATCTACGTCATAGCTTGCTTGTCGAATTGCTACGGCGAACGTAGAAATGAAAAAAAGTTATAACTCCGCGCTATAATTCCACGGCGACCCTACGGCCTGTAAAATATAGCCAAACGGCGTAGGGCCTCCCTGAGGCCACCTCAGTTTCTCTGCGGCCCAGCCGCACGTTTCTGTCAATTCAGAGGGCGTACGGCCGCCGTAGAGCAAATGTGACCTAGGCCTAACCAACCCAGGCCACCACACAAAGGATATAGCTTGAGCTTTCATCCAACATGTACATGGCTGGATGACTTGCATGCAAATTGTCTCACATGTTCCTGTAATGGGGATGCTTCTACCACTCACCTAGCCCATAACAAACAACCATCTTCAATAGATAACTCATCTCTTGAACACCAAAATGGTTGTAGAGCATTGATCTCCAATGGTTTGGCCAACTAAAGGTGGTATATTCAGACACCTTAGCCAAGACATGGTCCTTATGACTACAATCTGCATTTTGTTTTGGATGCATGGTCAAGGCTCGTGGAAGAGATAGGACACAGAAATGATCGGAACACAATATAACAGTAGAAAATATATGGAGATGGACAAACAAGGGATGCTGCTAAGGGGCTGGGGAGAACGGAAGGGATGGACAAGATGGATACACAAACATAATTGAGGGGTGTTTTAAAGGGTGTAGAAAATATCATGGTTTTGGATGGGGGATGACTTGATATGGTGCTAAACAGTTAGTCTTGAAGAATGGAGAGAATAATGAGATTGAAGAGAGTGGGGAGGGTAGTCCACAGGTGGGGAAAAAGAGGAATAAATGAGTTGAGGTGAGCAGTGGTTCTGGCCGTCATTGAGGGTCCATCTTTTGCTGTAATTGAGAGTCCATTTATGATTGTGCTCAACATTTCATTTGCATCTGGATCTGAATTGGTTGGGTCATCCATAGGTGGTCTGTTCAGGAAGTCTGTATTCATACTCTGTTCGGAGGAATGGTAAACAATTTGGTAATTATACTCATAGAGAAACAATGCCAACATTGCATCCTAGCTGCTGCAAGTGATGGAATTCCAGATTTTGGGCCAAATATCCACGTTTGGGGTTGGTGATCAGTATTTCTGCCATGAAATTTCTGCCAATATGAAATTTCTGCCATACAGGTACAAATGTCATTTATTTATGCCATACACAATTGTTAACCACTCTTTATCTGTACATAATATCTTTCAGCATAACTAAGACTTTTAGACATGTTGGCCTTTCTGAACCATCAAGTTTGTAACTCAACACAGCACCAAGTCCCTGTGGACTTACATCTACACTTAAATTGAATGGCTTCTTTGAATTATGGATGAGCACCTCAACCCCTTTATTAACATTTCAGTATTTGTATACCGAAACGCAGTTTCCCATTTGTGAGCCCAAATCCACTTTGCTGAATGCTTAAAAAGTGCAGACAGAGTGTAGTTTGGGTGATAAGTTTGGTACAAAGTAACATCATGCCAAAATATTCCAGTACATAGACAAGGAGATGCACACATTACTAAATGGAGAAAACACCATTCCATGACGATTTGCACATGTGCGTTCCAACAATCGTTTAACTTGCGTCACCAGCTTACATCACAGGAAACGACAGAAAGTCTATCTTGGCACCATTCTTATGGATAGGAATGACATAGAATGACACCACCTGCCATAGAAAGGGGATAGTGACTCTCAAATAATGTTCCAGAGAAGAGTAGTGAAAGAGGAACAGCCAGTTCAAATTCTCTTACTCCAAGCCGAAAGGCTTCGAGGAAGATCATCATACTGATGTCAGCAAGATCAGTTGCTAATTATGAGTCAAGGTTTTGCAGATAACTCTACAGCTTTGGAGGTGAGAAGCTCACTTGTTCCAGGGATTGGGATGAACAGGATTAGGATGACCCTTAACAAGAGGGGTGGAGGAAGATTGAGAAGCCATGATGCTTTGTCAGCAAACCCACAATTCAAGCATTTTGCCTCATCACCAGCTGTGTATATAGTGATTTAATCCTTGAGAGGTGAACGGACTGAGGAAGAGCACATTCCTGAGACAGTTTTAATCAGTTACCACATGGATTTGGAAGATGGTGAAAGGAATTAAAATATCTCATCTCATGCTGACTGTTGTTGTTTTCTTGTTCTTTCAAGGATGGACACATAGCTGTTGCAGGCATTAATAAGTGTTTGAGGGTTCCCGCTTGGAGAATTGAACTTCCAAGCAAAAAAGTAAAGATGTTTACCTGCTATTGCCTCACCACAAACTTCTGTATACCTCAGATAAGATGTGGGACATCAGGCCTGGAGAAATGAGTTGTTGAGAGAGAGACAGACAGACAGACAGACAGAATGACCTTGTGTGGGCTATCAGTATCAAAAGAGATGCAACACCTATATTTCTTTATAGAGAGAAAGAGATCGAGATTTGAAACATTTAAACAAACAGGTTTAAAACAAAAAAAAATGAGCTGGAAATAAAGTATGAAATAAAAAATGAGTGTACAGTACATACAAAAGCCTGGTGTTGGCTTAGTGGTTAGGGTGGCGGCTTGGGATCCTTGGGTCCTGAGTTCAAGCCCCGTTGGCCGCTGAATTAAAATCCACCAGGAGGTTGACTCAGCCTGTCATCCTTCCGAGGTCGGCAAAATGAGCACCAGTGTACTGGTAAGGGGGGACACTGCATCAGCGGCATAGCCGCGTCCCAACCAATGATGCAACAGAGAGAGAGAGAGAGAGAGAGAGAGTACATACAAAATAAAACGAAGCACAAAGATGAAAACTTGAAATCACCATGAATCCCACTTGTAATCTCTTGGGTCTCACTCTCAGTCATGATCTTTCTTGGGCAAACCACATTTCAGACGGCCTCCAAAGTCAGTTTCCGACGAGGCATCCTCCGTCGTGTAAACTCCTTCCTGAGCACACCTGAACTGAAAGGATGGTGCAGAGAGGACAGGAGGCCTCACGACTTGCGGGGAGCTCGATTCTAGTTCTTGCTGAATTGCAGTTATAACCAGTGAAGAATCACTTTTCTTGGGGTGTCTTACATGACGTGGTTATGGATTCTACTTTATCACCAGAATTTTTCACCATTCTTGCGCTTGCCAGAAGTGTTCTTCTTTTACTCACGGACATTCCAAGTCTTCCCTGAGGAGTTTGGCTCTGAGGCCTCGGATTATTTTTTTTATCACAGACTTTTCACGAGTTATTTAGTTTTCACAATATTTCTCGCTGTTTATTTCATGGCATGATTCCCAAGTGGAGAGGGTTTTTATTATGAACGTGAAGCCAAAGTTTCACTGGTAAACGTTTTTTCCAACTCTTCTTCAATCCAGATAATGAATGGTGAGTAGGAATTGTATTTATCATCTTCGCAATTCTTACATCTTCCTCCACACCTTGATGGAATACTGCTCTCTCCTCTGGGATGGTCACCTTCAAGATCACTGGAATCTCTCACAAGGAAACTCTATGGGCCGATCACTTTGCCATCACAGACATGTCGGTTGTCTCTCTGCCATCTCCATACTTTGTCCCCCTTCCCCCCCCCAGGTTTCTGCAGGGCGCATGCAGTCCACCAACAACCCCCTTCTACTAAAACTCCCAAAATCCAGAATTACTGCTCACCTTCACTCATTTGTTCCTCTTTTTCCCCACCTGTGCAATCAACTTCCACATTCTCTTCAATTTCATTCTTCCCTCCAGGTCTTCAAGACAGCTCTTCACCACCATCTGAGATCATCCCCCATCCAAAACGATGATCTTTTCTACTCCCGTTAAACCACTCCCCCACCCCTTCCAAATTTTTCAGTTTTTACTTCCTGAGAGTTTGCTTTTAATTCCATCTTATCCATCCCCCACTCCCTGTGACCTTCCCTACCACTCATTCTTACCTGTATCCCTTTGTTTGTCTGTCTCTGTCTATTTTGTCTCTCGGCCCTGCTGATGGCATTTCCCCTTCTCTTTCTGCTGTTCCTTTTGTTTTGTTGTGTCCATTCTTTTTCTGTGTTTTAGCTCTTCCATGAGCCTCGACTGCGCATACAAATATATATACACATACTGTGGAACCCCAATACTTGCAGACCCCGTGTATTCACGGTTTATAAAATGTGACCTGCTTCTACATTCGTGCTTCGCATATTCGCAGGTTTTTTTGTTGTTGTTTTTTTAATACTTGAGGACTGGTCTGTGAAGTGAGGGGAGGGAAGCATACACCAGAGATGGACTTGACAAGGCACCATCAGGTTTTAGAGGAGGGAGACAAGTTTGAAAGCTCATTCTTAAGATCGGACAGATGTTGTTATCTTGCTCTCCTGAGGGTAGACACGCACTTGTTGCGGGCTTTGTGGAATGATCCGAGGCTGCCTTTGGATTGGATTTGCCTTCCAGGAGGAGAATGCAAGTTGATTCAGGCCAACTGCCTCACCAAAGGATTCAGAGAACCAAGAGTGGGATGATGGGTAAGATAATTGAAGACGAGATGGGATGAATCTGGTGCAAAAGAGAGAGCAGGTTTCTGTGGAAGAATTCCCATGCTGAACTAATATCAGTGGCGGTGGATATAGGAGACCAGTTTTGAAGTGGAAAAAAAAACAACATTAAAATAAAACCCACTCCCCATTTTCCCCATTGAAACAATGCCCTGACATTCGCAGATTCGACATTCGAGGCATTTTCCAGTAACATATCTCCATGAATGTCGGGGTCTAACAATATATAAAAACACACAAGACTGCAAGGTGGCTTGTTGTTGGTGTCTGCAAAGAACTCGGCTTTCCTTCCTTCATACACCACCAATTATATGAAAAAAGAAATTGTCAATCATCTTTAGTTTGACGATATCAAAATTATATGCATCGCATTGCCATTGCATGAGCTTTAAAAACAATTACTATAATTCCATGAAATGTTGGTGTCTGCAAGGAGCTCTGCAAGGAGCTGAGCTTTCTTTATCTTGTAAATTGCTAATTTCCCTTTTGCAATCAGAAAATTGTCAAAAGTAGTGTGTGAACTGTTTTTGCAGCGTCGTAGTAATCCAAAGAGAAGCGTGAGGAAAAGGAAATATTCATACTTTAAAGTAACCATGATATTGACTCAAAGAGAAAGATGAGTCTTCCAGAATTAACATAAGCATGAAAAAGTTCCCCAACAAGCATACAAAACACACTTTAACTTGGTGTTAACTTAATTAGTAAAATGTTAGAAGGCAGCACCATGTGAGCAATGTCACCAGTTCTTTTCACATTTGGTAGAATATATGTATCAGACCATTGTGGGTGAGAGAGAGAGAGAGAGAGAGAGAGAGAGAGAGAGAGAGAGAGAGAGAGAGAGAGAGAGACCCAGGAGGCATTTCTCTCTCTCCACTTGATACCCGAATAGAAACTTGTGCAAGGAAGGATAATGAGTTGCAATTCAAAGGTAATAGTTTCTTTTTGTCACTACAAAAAGTGGAGAGGAAGCTGAGCCTATAATTTCTGTGGTGCAATTGACAAGAGAGTTTGAACTGACACAAAGCTGTGGAAGTGTAGAAGATAGGAGGGGCTGAGAGGAGTCATTAGTGTGAGTCGTGAAGCCCAGGCCTGAACGTCTAAAGAGAAATTATTTCCTGTAAAACCTTGGCTACAGTTCTCAAAGGTCTGATGCCAGTCTTTACTCTAAAATACTCTGCTGAGTACCATCTATTCATATTATTGTCCGAAAGATTTCAAATTGTGTTCACATGAGCACCCAAAAACATTGTACGAAGGCACATAAGCAAGGTATCTCAGGAAGGATGGCATTTAAGATACGAGTCCATGGATATAGCCTTCGTTGTTGTAGTTTCCATCTTAGGACTGATCAGTGTGAAATTCCAGTCATTCCCCCACACCCACCCACTCTCTACTCACCCCTTTCCCCAACAGAAGAAATGAAGAAGGAATTTTTGAATTGTTGGCATTAGTATTACAGGAGGATGCAAGGCAGTCATCGGGTGTCACAGCAAAGAGGCTTCCAGGTTGTTCATTACTAAGGCATGGCCTCTAAAGGACACCAAAGCAAAATTCCTTTCTCTATTCACCTAGTTCGTTATCAGTTATGCAGATCAAACCATCCCAACTTGTTTTCCACAAAAACCAGGGTCACAACAATATACACGTTATTTTTCCAAGCTCAACTTCATTGGGAGAAGTGGTAAATCAAGGGGCAGCATACTGCCCACATAAATCACTGTGCATTCACTACAATTAAATCTGTTGTACACACTAGGGAATAGCTGTACAATCATTCAAACAACATAGTTATGTCGCTTTTACTATGAACAACTACACAGACTGAAACAACTGTCGGTTTATCTGAGGGTGACCACAGAGAAACCTGATGACATAGCATGCGAATGATTCAATGCAGATCCGATACAGAGAGAACAAAGCATTCCAGACAAAGGATAACCTTGGAAAACTGACAAGGGTAGGCAGAGACTATCATTGGCTTTAATTAAACTAAAATATTATTCGGGCCTTTGTAATGAAGTTACAAAAGAAACTTGATGCTCCTCAACCGAATTGTTTTCAAACATGTAATGGATATTCATGACCAAAAGGAATCAAAGGATTTATCTTGAACAAAAAAGAAAAGCCCAAGTACATTGCCGCCGAAGTGCCCGCACATCCAACAAATCTCGCAGAAAAAAAAAAGCCACGTATCAACTTATTCAGTACGTAATGCGATCGGTCAAATGACGTGTGATTGTACTTTACAAAATGTCTTTAGATGATTAGCAAGAGTTTGAGTAAAAAAAAACCCAGCAGTCTGTGCAGAGTAAGGAAATTAGATTGAAGTTCTGGAGCAGCTGCAAGTCGCCTTTCTTTGCACGTCAACACCCAAGTGGTAGTAAACTATTGCAAAGTTGTAAGAAAAGTTAAAGCAAAACAGGCCTCCTCATTCTCCCGAAAGCTTTGTGAAACTCACAGGGTAATCCATCAAAACCAGTAGATTTATGATCAGCAAGGTCATCAAGCGCAGCTTTAAGTTTAACAACAGTTAATAGCTTCGTCCAGGTAGTGTCACTGAAGCTCATTCACATGGGGTAAGTTTGTGAGAACACAATCCAAAAAAAACATTGTTCAAACAAAACACTTCAATAATACGGCCATTAAGAGAATGTAGATAGAGCATTTGCTGACCGACTTTAGCCATCTTCTCCAACTTAAAAAAATTCCTTACAGCAAGTGTCTAGGGATAACAGGCATTTAACCCATAGCCGAGCTCACGCTCCAAAGCCATTCTATTTAATTAATTATTTTATCACCGACTGCTTATCGTAGAGCCACGAACACTTGCTATAACTCAATCCATCAAACACCTCCCTGTGTTTGGAGAATTACCTGCTTCAAAGTTTCTATTCTTCCTCATTTATGACTCGAGTAGTTCTCTTTGTATTGTTGACAAAAAACATATCTGAGCTCTGGCCTTGTCCCACCATTGATGAAATTTCAAACAGTTACACTGAAACTTTTTCACTTCCAGCCAAGAAATGTCTCAAAGGATAAATTTTTGTCATTCACTCAGAATTAGGGAGGTGTTGAAGGACCAACTTAAGGTTTGCTGCTTAATATGAGGAAATTAAAATCAAAGTATCGCTCAGTTATGGTCTGAAGAACCAGAGGGAACAATTCCAGGATGTTTCAAGATTAAGAAAGGAATGACTAATATAAAATTGATCAAGCCAAGTAAATGATGTGTTATTGAACAAAACTTGACAATAGGTAAGTTGTTGAAGGCTTTGATGTTGTATTCAGCATTCACCACTGCGGTTACGACATGAAATGAGATCAGAGAGTAGGTCTGCTCGAGGCAGCATGTGGTTTTGCACTATTTTTTTTTTTAATCTACATTGGATTTTGAACTACAATTAAAATCACTACCAACACACAACAATGTGTCTGAAGTTAGGTGTAAAAAGATTCAGGAAAAAAAAATGCCTCCCTTTTTCAGTGCTATCCATCCATTGTACAGAGCATTGGTGCTGCAAAAGCACTAAGCAGTCTCCTTGGCTATTGGGAACAATTCTGGAAGGGTCACCACTCCAACACAGGATACCAGCAAGCTGGCACTCATTTTGCCAACCTCAGAAGGATGACAGGCAGAGTCAACCCCACCTGGTGTTCTCAGAAGGATGACAGGCATAGTCAACCCCACCTGGTGTTAATTCAACAACTGAGTGGGATTTTTAACTCAGGATCCTCAGATCCCAAGCCCACCACCCTACCCATTAGGCCAACACCAGGCATATGAGGATTATTGTTTGGTGCATAGACACTTACAATAACAATCCGTTGTTGATTATACACAAACTCGACACAAGATGAATGGCCTGGCACAAATCTTTAACAAGTAGAGGGGAAAACAGACACACAAGCACATATGAAACAGTAATTCCAGCTCTTACAAAAACCGTGTTACAAAAAAAAAGAAGCAACAAGTGCCCTTCAGCTGTCGCTACCAATCTGCTGTGCATTCTGGAGTGGCCGTTTTCCTGTAATAAAGGACATCGATTTTTTTTTCACTCTCAACTAAGGGCACAGTCTGAGGTCTCAGCAAGGAACTACACACCAACCATTTATAATTATGGCCAGCTATAATGATGTAAGAAAATAGGGTAAGGAGAATTCTCAACCAATTTACACATTCAACTCCTCCATTTCATAATACTCGCATTTTCCCGGTTGCTATCATCTCTGTGATACTCGATTAGATCTCCAGATGATTATATCTCTAACAGACCGACAGTTGTAAAATCATCATTGTTTTCCATGGAGGAGAACTCCACCTTCGCAACTCTCAGGGTGAGAGAAACATGGAGGTTCAGTTTCTCGGCACTCAAGAGACTGCGGCTGACTGCACAGGACAAGGAACCTCAATGCCAACTCCAATGCCATTCAGTACTTGTGAAGATAAAAAGTTCAGAAATGTCCTCTACCATTGACAGCTGATGGAGAGAGGTTGTATTTCAGCGCTATTGTCAGCGCCTACTTGAGCAAAGGAAAGTAGACCACTTTTAAATCTTTTTGGAAGCTAACAACACCGCTTTCGAGTTTGTGCTTTGAAATTCGCATAACAAGAATCTGCCATCGCTATTCTGATCTGCTATTGCTATTTGTCAATTAAAGAAAGTGACATTTGTTTTTAATAAGGCTAGTGGCTCTGTAATTACAGAAAGTCAAGGGACTAGAACTGGAAGAAAAGTCAAAATAATAGTGAAACAAACAAGAAATTACTGGACATAAGGTAAATAGACTGAAGCAACTTTAAAAAGTGATGAGTTTATAAAAAATAAAAACATTATAATACAACAAAATAGTAAATTAAAATGATTTTAAAAATGATGATAATTAATATAAAAAGACTGATGCAAAGGAGAGAGAACATTGGAGAAAAGGGGAAAAGGAGAGAAAAACAGAAAAGGAGGGCAAGAGAGAAAAATGTGAAGGAGATAAAAAGGAGAAGTATGAGAGATAAAACAAAATAAAGAAAAATAAAAGGGGTAAAACAGTGAGAGAGGGAAAGGATTGAAAAGTTGTACGAGATGGGAGGTCTAAGTGAATGAAAAGCATTCATTGATCCCGTGGGGAGCCAACATGCTGACCCGGTCGATAAGGATTTCCTCTTTGTGCTGGCAACTGTTCATGGTGTTGAAATGGAGGAAAATGCTGGAGAATGCCGTGCGACTGTACCATTGTCCGGAACGATTGAAGTGTTGACTTGGAGAGATCTGTGCTGTTGGTTTGTACATCGACCAAAAGTCCATGGAAACGATCATCCAGTCTTCACTCAGTTTCACCGGTGTAGATCTTATTGCAGGGAGTGCATGTGATTCTATAGATCATGTTCACAGAAGTGCAGTCAAAGTGGTCTATAACTTTAATGCTACATTTAGTTGCTGAGAGTGAAGTGGTCATCTTCATGAAATGGTAGCTGTTACAGTAACTCCATGAATGATTGAACCTTCCTGGTGGAAGGTTCAATAGTAATGTTCCTTTAACAAAAATAAGGCAGTGTCATCTGTGCAGTGACAATTCTGACTACAAATCAGAAAATGAAATGTGCAAGTTCTTCAGCGAGCCGACCTTTCTCACCTTCATTGTGGCCACTTTGACAACCACATTTTCTACATAAATCACTTTGATGAAACCTCCTTGAACGTTATTTAAGGTATTTCGTGTAATCTCTGCATGGATATCTCTGCAAGGATATTGGTTAAACTGGGTGAGGAATGGGCAATCACTTCCCTGAACACATGCTCAATGTATGAACCAACAGCACAGACCTCTCCAAGCTGGTTGCTAAACACTTCAATCTTCCCAGACATTTGTTCAGTCACATATCATTATCAAGGATTTTGGCCCATTTCAGCACCACAGGTAATGGCTGCACAGGACGAATCCTTATCTACAGGATCAGCATGTCGGCTCCCCACAGGATCAATGAGAGCTTTTCAATCACTTGGACCTCCCGTCTCTTACAACTTCTCAATCCTTCCCCTCTCTCTATTTTCCCGTTTTCGCCTCTGCCAAGAAAGGTGGACGGAGGTTATGTTTTCACCCTGTTTGTCTGTCTGTGAGCAGGATATCTCAAATGTTGTGGACAGATTCAGACGAAACTTGGTGCGCAGGTTGGGTGTGCGATAAGGATGAATTTGTTCGAATTTGTTTCAGGTCCAGATCCAGAACCGGTCTAACAGTGGGATACAAAACGTGAACTGTTCAGTCTGGTGGGGGTATGCGCTCCACTGAATGCCGTTATAGTATTCCACTATATTTTTGTTTGATCTCTTACCTATCGTTTTTCTCTTCTCACTCTCTTTCCCTTTTCCTCTCCTGTCCTCTATTTTCTCTTTTGTCTCCACATACCATTTTCTCCCATTTTTATCTTGCCAAAACGAAGTTTTTGCAAGATATGTTAGTCAGTCTGTATGTTTTTTTTTTATTGTTATTTTTTTTGTTTGTTTGTCTGTAATCACGTATAAAAAATTCTGCAGAGCACAGTTATCATTGGAAATTTTTGTAACTTCGCATATCAGAGCCTATGGAGGTCCCTTTCAGCGCACAAAATTTTGAAGGTCAAGGTCAAAGGTCAAGGGTCACTTTGTCGCAAATCAGGGTAATCGACAAAACCCTTATTTTTTGAGTAATTTTGATCGGATCGTCTTCAAACTTCATGGGAATAATAGTTCATGGTCTGGCGCTCAGCTGATTAATTTTTGGTGGCGCTTGCCTTGACCTTCATGGTTAGCGCCTAAGGTCAAACATATTTGACCCCAAGGTCAAATTTTCAAGTCTTAGGAACCATATCGTGTAGTACCTCAAATTGAACACCTCGATGAGTGCTTTCTAGATATATCAAGCTTGAGGCATTATGACGTCATTTGGTGACGTTATGAGGCAAACGCATATTTTTCATGGTTACTCTGTAGAACGATTCTCATCGGAATCTCTCGTAGGCAGATATTCCTCAAGGAGTCGCTCCTGGTGGATAGCAGCTCTGTTCACCTCAGTGTGACCTGAAAGAATCACACGTGGTCACCTTTTGGCAAGATACGGGTCACCCTAAGGGTGACATTGGTTTATTTCTCTGTCCTTCGTATCAGTCTAATTATTTAATTATTATTATTATTCAATTTTTAGATCCTCGTGGAGGATCTCTAAGTCTTACTCACGTTCTTGTTCTTCATCTTCTTCTTGTGGA
>CM068955.1:141369119-141388450 GCA_035128595.1 Eptatretus atami | reverse complement strand
CCGGCACACAATGTAGCAGTACAATGTTTTTATTTATCGTGGGAGCCGCACGGCGTATTTGATAAATTGTGGAGACCGAAAACGTGGGATGGTGCCGTACGGTCTTTAGATATTGTGTCGCACGTGACCTTTATAGGGCGTCGCGGCGGCCGCCATTAGAATTTTCCAAGGCAGATGCAAGGTGCCCGCAAGGTGACACGCAGGGGGCCCTAAGGCGAACGTGCGGCCGACGGACGCGGTAACGAGTGGGTAATATACGTTCTTTTTTTTACTGAAATTAAAATATACCAGAATAACTGAATATACTATAACTATAATATTACCGTGGTGCCCCCAACAATCCGAACGCCCCATTGTTTGAACAAATTGGAATCCGACAATTTTTCGAAAAAATTTTTGCCCCAAAACATACATTTTTAAAACCGAACACAATGCTAGCGTTATGTTTGTTCAGGTCTCCCCCACCTGTCGAGCCGCATCTTCGGCCCGCTTTGTTTCATTCAGTTTCGTCGGTGGAAGTCCTCGTGAAAGCATCTCTCGTGTGTCGATCGATACTTTAGGCCCAGGTCCACATTATGCTCTACGGCGAGGATACGGCGGCCGTACGCCCTCTGAATGACAGAAACGTGTGGCGGCCGAGTGAGAAACTGAGGTGGCCTCAGGGTGGCACCTACGCGTTAGGCTATATTTTACAGCGCCGTAGGGGTCGCCGTGGAATTATAACGCGGAGTTATATAACTTTTTCATTTCTACGTTCGCCGTAGAAAATTCGACAAGCCGAAACAAAAGAACTGGTAAAAAAAAAACAAATATTAACCCATTCGTACCGTCCGTCTGCCGCACGTTCGGCTTAGGGTCCCCCTGCGGTCCGCCTTCGCGTCGCCTTGCGGGCACCTTGCGTCTGCCTTGGGAAAAAAAATCTATGGGGGCCGCCGCAGGAACGCCTATGGTCACCGTGCGCATCAAATCAAAGCCATACGGCCATCACCTGTTTCGGTTCCACAAGTATTAAATACGCCGTGCGGCTACCGAAAATAACAAGGACAAATGTGTCCAGAGCAGCGTCAAACCTAAAGTTTTGGTCGGCTAAAAAAAAAACAACACTTCCGATATTCGTCACGTGCCTTCATTAAGCCAATAGCGAAACCCGTATAATGTATTTACGTATTTACGATATTATCGTGTATTTACGAATATTATAATGTTATTTACGAAATTACAATACGATAATGGAATAATCTTTAAATAGTAAGTAAACTTTTTCGAACTTTAAAGCAAATGTCGAATATATTTTAAAGTTCATGATAGACACTCTCAAAGGCACCGTCTATGTGAGGATGTGTACATGTGCTCAGTATTTAAGCGATCCGGATCTTGTTATATACAAGATCCGCGGTCCGAAGATTAAGGTTTTTTCTTCACAAGAAGAAGAAGAAGAAGAGAACAGGAACAAGAGAGACAACGCCGTGCTCTCTATGAGCAGCGTTCGCCTAAGCGAGACGCTGCTAAAAACATATGTGACTGCTACATTGTGTGACTGTGGAAATACTGCGGCCGCTTAAATTGCTAGTGCCCGTACATTTTGTAGACCCTCCGGCCGCGCGAGCCAAAATGTGACAGCCTTACCTCGTGTTTTCACCTTCATTTGTGACGTTTTTTTAATTATCTTGTTGTTTTTAATTAATAACAAAAAAGCAATCCGATCACGTGTGTGACGGACTGTCGGGCAAGGATGAATTTCACAGCAAAACCAGTTGTAATTTGGAATATCCATGATTACGTCAGCCCGTGTGTTTGATGAAAGTGATTTGTGTTCTGCGGGCATCATGTTTGATGAGCTGCCCTGGGGGCAGCGCTCTCGCAGAGTGCGCGAGCGATCGGAACCCAGGCCGGAGCACGAAGCTGTGTGGACCTTTGGATGTGGTGATTGTACCAGTTTACATACAATACACCGCCACCGAAGGTCATTTACTCATCTTATTTTATCTTAACATGGGGAATTCAGTTTTAAGTGTCTTAAAGTGGTTTTCTTTGGGGTCCTCACGAACCGGATTAATTCACTCCCTTATTTCTTATTGGGAAAATATTTTGGAATCCGAACTTTTTGCAATCGAACAGCCTCCTGGAACGAATTAAATTGGATTCTGGGCGCACCACTGTATAGGCAAACCTATACTCCGATCTCTAGCGCGTAGTGCACGGTGGACGCACGGTCGACGCCAGACTGCCACGGAGGCTGTACGTAGGTGCACGGCGGGCGTAGGGGAACCGTGCGTCGACCCTGCGTTTGCCCGCAGGTAGTCACACAGACCGCAAGGCCACCGTACGGCGACCGTGGAAATAGTGCGGCCGCCGTAATTTTTTGGGGTGGGAAATTCATTTTTCATTGAGGAAGAGCTTACGGCAGCCGCACGAATAACGCCAAGCCCACCGTACGCCCTACGTACGGTCGACGTGGAACACATCTACGTCATAGCTTGCTTGTCGAATTGCTACGGCGAACGTAGAAATGAAAAAAAAGTTATAACTCCGCGCTATAATTCACGGCGACCTACGGCCTGTAAAATATAGCCAAACGGCGTAGGGCCTCCCTGAGGCCACCTCAGTTTCTCTGCGGCCGCCGCACGTGTCTGTCAATTCAGAGGGCGTACGGCCCCCGTAGAGCAAATGTGACCTAGGCCTAACCAAACCAGGCCACCACACAAAATATAGCTTGAGCTTATCCTAACATGTACATGGCTGGATGACTTGCTGCAAATTGTCTCACATGTTCCTGTAATTGGGATGCTTCACCACTCACCTAGCCCATAACAAACACCATCTTCAATAGATTACTCATCTCTTGAACACCAAAATGGTTGTAGAGCATGATCTCCAATGGTTTGCCAACTAAAGGTGGTATATTCAGACACCTTAGCCAAGACATGGTCCTTATGACTACAATCTGCATTTTGTTTGGATGCATGGTCAAGGCTCGTGGAAGAGATAGGACACAGAAATGACGGAACACAATATAAGCAGTAAAATATATGGAGATGGACAAACAAGGGATGTGCTAAGGGGCTGGGAGAACGGAGGATGGACAAGATGATACACAAACATAATTGAGGGGTGTTTAAGGGTGTAGAAATATCATGGTTTTGGATGGGGATGACTTGATATGTGCTAAACAGTTAGTCTGAAGAATGGAGAGAATAATGAGATTAAGAGAGTGGGGAGGTAGTCCACAGTGGGGAAAAAGAGAATAAAGAGTGAGGTGAGCAGTGGTTCGGCCGTCATTGAGGGTCATCTTTGCTGTAATGAGAGTCCATTATGATTGTGCTCAAATTTCATTTGCATCTGGATCTGAATTGGTTGGGTCATCCATAGGTGGTCTTTCAGGAAGTCTGTATTCATACTCTGTTCGGAGAATGGTAAACAATTTTGTATTATACTCATAGAGAAACAATGCCAACATTGCATCTAGCTGCTGCAAGTGATGGAATTCCAGATTTTTGGCCAAATATCCACGTTTGGGGTTGGTGATCAGTATTTCTGCCATGAAATTTCTGCCAATATGAAATTCTGCCATACAGGTACAAATGTCATTTATTTATGCCATACACAATTGTTAACCACTCTTTATCTGTACATAATATCTTTCAGCTAACTAAGACTTTTAGACATGTTGGCCTTTCTGAAACCATCAAGTTTGTACTCAACACAGCACCAAGTCCCTGTGTACTTACATCTACACTTAAATTGAATGGCTTCTTTGAATTAGGATGAGCACCTCAACCCTTTATTAACATTTCAGTATTTGTATACCGAAACGCAGTTTCCCATTTGTGAGCCAAATCCACTTTGCTGAATGCTTAAAAAGTGCAGACAGAGTGTGTTTGGGTGATAAGTTTGGTACAAAGTAACTCATGCCAAAATATTCCAGACATAGACAGGAGATGCACCACATTACTAAATGGAGAAAAACACCATTCCATGACGATTGCACATGTGCGTTCCAACAATCGTTTAACTTGCTCACCAGCTTACATCACAGGAAACGACAGAAAGTCTATCTTGCACCATCTTATGGATAGGAATGACATAGAATGCACCACCTGCCATAGAAAGGGATAGTGACTCTCAAATAATGTCCAGAGAAGAGTAGTGAAAGAGGAACAGCCAGTTCAATTCTCTTACTCCAAGCCGAAAGGCTTCGAGGAAGATCATCACACTGATGTCAGCAAGAACCAGTTGCTAATAATGAGTCAAGGTTTGCAGATAACTCTACAGCTTTGGAGGTGAGAAGCTCACTTATTCCAGGATTGGGATGAACAGGATTAGGATGACCCTAACAAGAGGGTGGAGGAAGATTGAGAAGCCATGATGCTTTGTCAGCAAACCCACAATTCAAGCATTTTGCCTCATCACCAGCTGTGTATATAGTGATTTAATCCTTGAGAGGTGAACGGACTGAGGAAGAGCACATTCCTGAGACAGAGTTTAATCAGTTACCACATGGATTTGGAAGATGGTGAAAGGAATTAAAATATTCTCATCTCATGCTGACTGTTGTTGTTTTCTGTTTCTTTCAAGGATGGACACATAGCTGTTGCAGGCATTAATAAGTGTTTGAGGGTTCCCGCTTGGAGAATTGAACTTCCAAGCAAAAAAGTAAAGATGTTACCCTATTGCCTCACCACAAAACTTCTGTATACCTCAGATAAGATGTGGGACATCAGGCCTGGAGAAATGAGTTGTTGAGAGAGAGACAGACAGACAGACAGACAGACAGAATGACCTTGTGTGGGCTATCAGTATCAAAAGAGATGCAACACCTATATTTCTTTATAGAGAGAAAGAGATCGAGATTTGAACATTTAAACAAACAGGTTTAAAACAAAAAAAAATGAGCTGGAAATAAAGTATGAAATAAAAAATGAGTGTACAGTACATACAAAAGCCTGGTGTTGGCTTAGTGTGTTAGGGGCGGCTTGGGATCCTTGGGTCCTGAGTTCAAGCCCCGTTGGCCGCTGAATTAAAATCCACCAGGAGGTTGACTCAGCCTGTCATCCTTCCGAGGTCGGCCAAATGAGCACCAGTGTACTGGTAAGGGGACACTGCATCAGCGCATAGCCGCGTCCCAACCAATGATGCAACAGAGAGAGAGAGAGAGAGAGAGAGAGTACATACAAAATAAAACGAAGCACAAAAGTGAAAACTTGAAATCACCATGAATCCCACTTGTAATCTCTTGGTCTCACTCTCAGTCATGATCTTTCTTGGGCAAACCACATTTCAGACGGCCTCCAAAGTCAGTTTCCGACGAGGCATCCTCCGTCGTGTTAAACTCCTTCCTGAGCCACACTGAACTGAAAGGATGGTGCAGAGAGGACAGGAGGCCTCACGACTTGCGGGGAGCTCGATTCTAGTTCTTGCTGAATTGCAGTTATAACCAGTGAAGAATCACTTTTCTTGGGGTGTCTTACATGACGTGGTATGGATTCTACTTTATCACCAGAATTTTTCACCATTCTTGCGCTTGCCAGAAGTGTTCTTCTTTTACTCACGGACATTCCAAGTCTTCCCTGAGGAGTTTGGCTCTGAGGCTCGGATTATTTTTTTATCACAGACTTTTCACGAGTATTTATTTTCACAATATTGCTCGCTGGTTATTTCATGGCATGATTCCAAGTGGAGAGGGTTTTTATTATGAACGTGAAGCCAAAGTTTCACTGGTAAACGTTTTTCCAACTCTTCTTCAATCCAGATAATGAATGGTGAGTAGGAATGTATTTACATCTTGCCAATTCTTACATCTTCCTCCACACCTTGATGGAATACTGCTCTCTCCTCTGGATGGTCACCTTCAAGATCACTGGAATCTCTCACAAGGAAACTCTATGGGCCGATCACTTTGCCATCACAGACATGTCGGTTGTCTCTCTGCCATCTCCATACTTTGTCCCCCTTCCCCCCCCAGGTTTCTGCAGGGCGCATGCAGTCCACCAACAACCCCCTTCTACTAAAACTCCCAAAATCCAGAATTACTGCTCACCTTCACTCATTTGTTCCTTTTTTCCCCACCTGTGCAATCAACTTCCATCATCCCTCCAGGTCTTCAGACAGCTCTTCACCACCATCTGAGATCATCCCCATCCAAAACGATGATCTTTTCTACTCCCGTTAAACCACTCCCCCACCCCTTCCAAATTTTTCAGTTTTTACTTCCTGAGAGTTTGCTTTTAATTCCATCTTATCCATCCCCACTCCCTGTGACCTTCCCTACCACTCATTCTTACCTGTATCCCTTTGTTTTTTCTGTCTCTGTCTATTTTGTCTCTCGGCCCTGCTGATGGCATTTCCCCTTCTCTTTCTGCTGTTCCTTTTGTTTGTTGTGTCCATTCTTTTTCTGTGTTTTAGCTCTTCCATGAGCCTCGACTGCGCATACAAATATATATACACATACTGTGGAACCCCAATACTTGCAGACCCCGTGTATTCACGGTTTATAAAATGTTGACCTGCTTCTACATTCGTGCTTCGCATATTCGCAGGTTTTTTGTTGTTGTTTTTTTAATACTTGGACTGTCTGTGAAGTGAGGGGAGGGAAGCATACACCAGAGATGGACTTGACAAGGCACCATCAGGTTTTAGAGGAGGGAGACAAGTTTGAAAGCTCATTCTTAAGATCGCGACAGATGTTGTTTTCTTGCTCTCCTGAGGGTAGACACGCACTTGTGCGGGCTTTGTGGAATGATCCGAGCTGCCTTTGGATTGGATTTGCCTTCCAGGAGGAGAATGCAAGTTGTTCAGGCCAACTGCTCACCAAAGGATTCAGAGAACCAAGAGTGGGATGATGGGTAAGATAATTGAAGACGAGATGGGATGAATCTGGTGCAAAAGAGAGAGCAGGTTTCTGTGAAGAATTCCCATGCTGAACTAATATCATGGCGGTGGATATAGGAGACCAGTTTTGAAGTGGAAAAAAAAACAACATTAAAATAAAACCCACTCCCATTTTCCCCATTGAAACAATCCCTGACATTCGCAGATTCGACATCGAGGCATTTTCCAGTAACATATCTCCATGAATGTCGGGGTCTAACAATATATAAAAACACACAAGACTGCAAGGTGGCTTGTTGTTGGTGTCTGCAAAGAACTCGCTTTCCTTCCTCATACACCACCAATTATATGAAAAAAGAAAATTGTCAATCATCTTAGTTTGACGATATCAAATTATATGCATCGCATTGCCATTGCATGAGCTTTAAAAACAATTACTATAATTCCATGAAATGTTGGTGTCTGCAAGGAGCTCTGCCAAGGAGCTGAGCTTTCTTTATCTTGTAAATTGCTAATTTCCTCTTTGCAATCAGAAAATTGTCAAAAGTAGTGTGTGAACTGTTTTTGCAGCGTCGTAGTAATCCAAAGAGAAGCGTGAGGAAAAGGAAATATTCATACTTTAAAGTAACCATGATATTGACTCAAAGAGAAAGATGAGTCTTCCAGAATTAACATAAGCATGAAAAAGTTCCCCAACAAGCATACAAAACACACTTTAACTTGGTGTTAACTTAATTAGTAAAATGTTAGAAGGCAGCACCTGTGAGCAATGTCACCAGTTCTTTTCACATTTGGTAGAATATATGTATCAGACCATTTGGTGTAGAGGAGAGAGAGAGAGAGAGAGAGAGAGAGAGAAGAGAGAGAGAGAGGAGAGGACCCAGGAGGCATTTCTCTCTCTCCACTGATACCCGAATAGAAACTTGTGCAAGGAAGGATAATGAGTTGCAATTCAAAGGTAATAGTTTCTTTGTCACTACAAAAAAGTGGAGAGGAAGCTGAGCCTATAATTTCTGTGGTGCAATGAAGAGAGTTTGAACTGAACAAAGCTGTGGAAGTGTAGAAGATAGGAGGGGCTGAGAGGAGTCATTAGTGTGAGTCGTGAAGCCCAGGCCTGAACGTCTAAAGAGAAATTATTTCCTGTAAAACCTTGGCTACAGTTCTCAAAGGTCTGATGCCAGTCTTTACTCTAAAATACTCTGCTGAGTACCATCTATTCATATTATTGTCCGAAAGATTTCAAATTGTGTTCACATGAGCACCCAAAAACATTGTACGAAGGCACATAAGCAAGGTATTCAGGAAGGATGGCATTTAAGATACGAGTCCATGGATATAGCCTTCGTTGTTGTAGTTTCATCTTAGGACTGATCAGTGTGAAATTCCAGTCATTCCCCCACACCCATCCACTCTCTACTCACCCCTTTCCCAACAGAAGAAATGAAGAAGGAATTTTTGAATTGTTGGCATTAGTATTACAGGAGGATGCAAGGCAGTCATCGGTGTCACAGCAAAGAGGCCTCCAGGTTGTTCATTACTAAGGCATGCCTCTAAAGGACACCAAAGCAAAATTCCTTTCTCTATTCACCTAGTTCGTTATCAGTTATGCAGATCAAACCATCCCAACTTGTTTTCCACAAAAACCAGGGTCACAACAATATACACGTTATTTTCCAAGCTCAACTTCATTGGAGAAAGTGGTAAATCAAGGGGCAGCATACTGCCACATAAATCACTGTGCATTACTACAATTAATCTGTTGTACACACTAGGGAATAGCTGTACAATCATTTAAACAACATAGTTATGTCGCTATTTACTATGAACAACTACACAGACTGAAACAACTGTCGGTTTATCTGAGGTGGACCACAGAGAAACCTGATGACATAGCATGCGAATGATTCAATGCAGATCCGTACAGAGAGAACAAAGCATTCCAGACAAAGGATAACCTTGGAAAATGACAAGGGTAGGCAGAGACTATCATTGGCTTTAATTAAACTAAAATTTATTCGGCCTTTGTAATGAAGTTACAAAAGAAACTTGATGCTCCTCAACCGAATTGTTTTCAAAACATGTAATGGATATTCATGACCAAAAGGAATCAAAGGATTTATCTTGAACAAAAAAAAGAAAGCCCAAGTACATTGCCGCCGAAGTGCCCGCACATCCAACAAATCTCGCAGAAAAAAAAAAGCCACGTATCAACTTATTCAGTACGAATGCGATCGGTCAAATGACGTGTGATTGTACTTTACAAAATGTCTTTAGATGATTAGCAAGAGTTGAGTAAAAAAAAACCCAGCAGTCTGTGCAGAGTAAGGAAATTAGATTGAAGTTCTGAGCAGCTGCAAGTCGCCTTTCTTTGCACGTCAACACCCAAGTGGTAGTAAACTATTGCAAAGTTGTAAGAAAGTTAAAGCAAAACAGGCCTCCTCATTCTCCGAAAGCTTTGTGAAACTCACAGGGTAATCCATCAAAACCAGTAGATTTATGATCAGCAAGGTCATCAAGCGCAGCTTGAGTTTAACAACAGTTAATAGCTTCGTCCAGGTAGTGTCACTGAAGCTCATTCACATGGGGGTAAGTTTGTGAGAACACAATCCAAAAAAAACATTGTACAAACAAACACTTCAATAATACGGCCATTAAGAGAATGTAGATAGGCATTTGCTGACCGACTTTAGCCATCTTCTCCAACTAAAAAAATTCCTTACAGCAAGTGTCTAGGGATAACAGGCCTTTAACCCATAGCCGAGCTCACACTCCAAAGCCATTCTATTTAATTAATTATTTTATCACCGACTGCTTATCGTAGAGCCACGAACACTTGTTATAACTCAATCCATCAAACACCTCCCTGTGTTTGGAGAATTACCTGCTTCAAAGTTTCTATTCTTCCTCATTTATGACTCGAGTAGTTCTCTTTGTATGTTGACAAAAAACATATCTGAGCTCTGGCCTTGTCCACCATTGATGAAATTTCAACAAGTTACACTGAAACTTTTTCACTTCCAGCCAAAGAAATGTCTCAAAGGATAAATTTTTGTCATTCACTCAGAATTAGGAGTGTTGAAGGACCAACTTAAGGTTGCTGCTTAATATGAGGAAATTAAAATCAAAGTATCGCTCAGTTATGGTCTGAAAACCAGAGGGAACAATTCCAGGATGTTTCAAGATTAAGAAAGGAATGACTAATATAAAATTGATCAAGCAAGTAAATGATGTGTTATTGAACAAAACTTGACAATAGGTAAGTTGTTGAAGGCTTTGATGTTGTATTCAGCATTCACCACTGCGGTTACGACATGAAATGAGATCAGAGAGTAGGTCTGCTCGAGGCAGCATGTGGTTTTGCACTATTTTTTTTAATCTACATTGGATTTTGAACTACAATTTAAATCACTACCAACACACAACAATGTGTCTGAAGTTAGGTGTAAAAAGATTCAGGAAAAAAAATGCCTCCCTTTTTCAGTGCTATCCATCCATTGTACAGAGCATTGGTGCTGCAAAAGCACTAAGCAGTCTCCTTGGCTATTGGGAACAATTCTGGAAGGGTCACCACTCCAACACAGGATACCAGCAAGCTGGCACTCATTTTGCCAACCTCAGAAGGATGACAGGCAGAGTCAACCCCACCTGGTGTTTCTCAGAAGATGACAGGCATAGTCAACCCCACCTGGTGTTAATTCAACAACTGAGTGGGATTTTAACTCAGGATCCTCAGATCCCAAGCCCACCACCCTACCCATTAGGCCAACACCAGGCATATGAGGATTATTGTTGGTGCATAGACACTTACAATAACAATCCGTTGTTGATTATACACAAACTCGAACACAGATGAATGGCCTGGCACAAATCTTTAACAAGTAGAGGGGAAAACAGACACACAAGCACATATGAAACAGTAATTCCAGCTCTTACAAAAACCGTGTTACAAAAAAAAGAAGCAACAAGTGCCCTTCAGCTGTCGCTACCAATCTGCTGTGCATTCTGGGGTGGCACGTGTTTCCTGTAATAAAAGGACATCGATTTTTTTTTTCACTCTCAACTAAGGGCACAGTCTGAGGTCTCAGCAAGGAACTACACACCAACCATTTATAATTATGGCCAGCTATAATGATGAAGAAATAGGGTAAGAGAATTCTCAACCAATTTACACATTCAACTCCTCCATTTCATAATACTCGCATTTTCCCGGTTGCTATCATCTCTGTGATACTCGATTAGATCTCCAGATGATTATATCTCTAACAGACCGACAGTTGTAAAATCATCATTGTTTTCCATGGAGGAGAACTCCACCTTCGCAACTCTCAGGGTGAGAGAAACATGGAGGTTCAGTTTCTCGGCACTCAAGAGACTGCGGCTGACTGCACAGGACAAGGAACCTCAATGCCAACTCCAATGCCATTCAGTACTTGTGAAGATAAAAAGTTCAGAAATGTCCTCTACCATTGACAGCTGATGGAGAGAGGTTGTATTTCAGCGCTATTTCACGCCTACTTGAGCAAAGGAAAGTAGACCACTTTTAAATCTTTTTGGAAGCTAACAACACCGCTTCGGTTTGTGCTTTGAAATTCGCATAACAAGAATCTGCCATCGCTATTCTGATCTGCTATTGCTATTTGTCAATTAAAGAAAGTGACATTTGTTTTTAATAAGGCTAGTGGCTCTGTAATTACAGAAAGTCAAGGACTAGAACTGGAAGAAAAGTCAAAATAATAGTGAAACAAACAAGAAATTACTGGACATAAGGTAAATAGACTGAAGCAACTTTAAAAGTGATGAGTTTATAAAAAATAAAACATTATAATACAACAAAATAGTAAATTAAAATGATTTTAAAAATGATGATAATTAATATAAAAAGACTGATGCAAAGGAGAGAGAACATTGGAGAAAAGGGGAAAAGGAGAGAAAAACAGAAAAGGAGGCAGAGAGAAAAATGTGAAGGAGATAAAAAGGAGAAGTATGAGAGATAAAAAAATAAAGAAAATAAAAGGGGTAAAACAGTGAGAGAGGAAAGGATTGAAAAGTTGTACGAGATGGGAGGTCTAAGTGAATGAAAAGCATTCATTGATCCCGTGGGAGCCAACATGCTGACCCGGTCGATAAGGATTTCCTCTTTGTGCTGGCAACTGTTCATGGTGTTGAAATGGAGGAAAAGCTGGAGAATGCCGTGCGACTGTACCATTGTCCGGAACGATTGAAGTGTTGACTTGGAGAATCTGTGCTGTTGGTTTGTACATCGACCAAAAGTCCAGGAACGATCATCCAGTCTTCACTCAGTTTCACCGGTGTAGATCTTATTGCAGGAGTGCATGTGATTCTATAGATCATGTTCACAGAAGTGCAGTCAAAGTGGTCTATAACTTTAATGCTACATTTAGTTGCTGAGAGTGAAGTGGTCATCTCATGAAATGGTAGCTGTTACAGTAACTCCATGAATGATTGAACTTCCTGGTGGAAGGTTCAATAGTAATGTTCCTTTAACAAAAATAAGGCAGTGTCATCTGTGCAGTGACAATTCTGACTACAAATCAGAAAATGAAATGTGCAAGTTCTTCAGCGAGCCGACCTTTCTCACCTTCATTGTGGCCACTTTGACAACCACATTTTCTACATAAATCACTTTGATGAAACCTCCTTGAACGTTATTTAAGGTATTTCGTTAATCTCTGCATGGATATCTCTGCAAGGATATTGGTTAAACTGGGTGAGGAATGGGCAATCACTTCCCTGAACACATGCTCAATGTATGAACCAACAGCACAGACCTCTCCAAGCTGGTTGCTAAACACTTCAATCTTCCAGACATTTGTTCAGTCACATATCATTATCAAGGATTTTGGCCCATTTCAGCACCACAGGTAATGGCTGCACAGGACGAATCCTTATCTACAGGATCAGCATGTCGGCTCCCCACAGGATCAATGAGAGCTTTTCAATCACTTGGACCTCCCGTCTCTTACAACTTCTCAATCCTTCCCTCTCTCTATTTTCCCGTTTTCGCCTCTGCCAAGAAAGGTGGACGGAGGTTATGTTTTCACCCTGTTTGTCTGTCTGTGAGCAGGATATCTCAAATGTTGTGGACAGATTCAGACGAAACTTGGTGCGCAGGTTGGTGTGCGATAAGGATGAATTTGTTCGAATTTGTTTCAGGTCCAGATCCAGAACCGGTCTAACAGTGGGATAAAACGTGAACTGTTCAGTCTGGTGGGGGTATGCGCTCCACTGAATGCCGTTATAGTATTCCACTATTTTTTGTTTGATCTCTTACCTATCGTTTTTCTCTTCTCACTCTCTTTCCCTTTTCCTCTCCTGTCCTCTATTTTCTCTTTTGTCTCCACATACCATTTTCTCCCATTTTTATCTTGCCAAAACGAATTTTGCAAGATATGTTAGTCAGTCTGTATGTTTTTTTTTATTGTTATTTTTTTGTTTGTTTGTCTGTAATCACGCAAAAAAATCTCTGCAGAGCACAGTTATCATGGAAATTTTTGTAACTTCGCATATCAGAGCCTATGGAGGTCCCTTTCAGCGCACAAAATTTTGAAGGTCAAGGTCAAAGGTCAAGGGTCACTTTGTCGCAAATCAGGGTAATCGACAAAACCCTTATTTTTTGAGTAATTTTGATCGGATCGTCTTCAAACTTCATGGGAATATAGTTCATGGTCTGGCGCTCAGCTGATTAATTTTTGGTGGCGCTGGCCTTGACCTTCATGGTTAGCGCCTAAGGTCAAACATATTTGACCCCAAGGTCAAATTTTCAAGTCTTAGGAACCATATCGTGTAGTACCTCAAATTGAACACCTCGATGAGTGCTTTCTAGATATATCAAGCTTGAGGCATTATGACGTCATTTGGTGACGTTATGAGGCAAACGCATATTTTCATGGTTACTCTGTAGAACGATTCTCATCGGAATCTCTCGTAGGCAGATATCTTCAAGGAGTCGCTTCCTGGTGGATAGCAGCTCTGTTCACCTCAGTGTGACCTGAAAGAAGTCACACGTGGTCACCTTTTGGCAAGATACGGGTCACCCTAAGGGTGACATTGGTTTATTTCTCTGTCCTTCGTATCAGTCTAATTATTTAATTATTATTATTATTCAATTTTTAGATCCTCGTGGAGGATCTCTAAGTCTTACTCACGTTCTTGTCTTCATCTTCTTCTTGTGGACTTTTTTGTTTCACAGCCGATAGTTTTCATCGAAACTTCCTGAAACTTGGCATATATATGTACAAATACCCTGCGCAGACAGTAACCATCTCCGATTTGAAAATTCCTCCGAGAAAAAGAGTTATGACATCAAAATATCTCCGCTAATGGAAATCGCCTAAAAAATTATCTCCGAAACTAGGCAAGCTTTTGAATTCTGTTTGCAGGAATCGAACAGGGCATTAGCAGAGATGAATTACCGCACATATAATACTTCACTATGACGTCATATCAATTTTTATGACGTCATTCTCTTTTTTGACATTTTTTGTTTCACAACCAGAGTTTTCACGGATCTTCGTGAAACTTGCCATGTATATGCAGAAAGCCCACGCACAGGCAGTAACCATCTCCGATTTTGAACTTCTTCCTAGAAAAAAAGTTGACGTCATAATATCGCTGCTAATGGAAATCGCCCATACCATTATCTCCGAAACTAGGCAAGCTGTTTGAATTTTGTTTGAGGGAACATCCGGGCATTAGCACAGATAATTTATCGCAAACCTGATACATCACAATGACGTCATATTCGTTTTATGACGTCATCATTAAGAGGACGAGGATCTTAGCTCATTTGAGCTTGTTGGTTTTAGTTGCTATTCTTATATCATAAAATTGTTAAACTTGCAGTGCCTCTAGAAAGTCGACACCCCCTTTCAAAATTTTCACCTGTTGTTGCCTTCTCGCCTGGAATTACATATATATAATATATATATATATAATATATATATATATAATATATATTTGGACCATACTCTGTGCAGAGCATTGGTGCTGCTTAAGCAGTCTCCTTGGCTATTGGATACAATCCTGGACACTCCGACTCCGATCGCCACTCCGACACAGGATACCAGCAAGCTGGTACTCATTTTGCCGACCTCAAAATGATGACAGGCCGAGTTAACCCCACCTGGTATTAATTCACAGAGGAGTGGGATTTAAACTCAGGACCCCAGGATCCAAAGCCACCACTCTAACCATTAACCAACACCAGGCTAGCCTGGAATTAAATTGCATTAAATCAGACTTTTTCCACATCGTAAGCCACAACTTCAAAGGTGAAAAACAAATTCTACAAATTTCAGAAATTAATTAAAAATCAAAACGAGAATATCTTGTTGGATAAGTGTCCACCCGCCTTATAATAGCAATTGTAAATTAGCTCAGGTGTAACCAATCACCTTCAAAACACACAAGTTAATTGGCCTCCACCTGTGTTAAATTGTAGTAATTCTGATTATTTCAGAAAAAATCAGTTGTTCCTGAAGGTTCATTTGCTGGGTAGTGCATTTCACAACAAAGACTCGACCATGGACCCCAAGGAGCTTTCAAAAGACCTCTGGGATAAAGTTGTGAAAAACAAACAGAGATCAGAGGATGCGTATCAAAATATTTCAAAGGCCTTGAATCTCCCTTGGAGCACAGTCAAAGCAATCAAGAAGTGGAAGGTGCATAGTACCACCAAGACCATGCCTAGATCAGGCCTGGTCACCGTGTGCATGTGACAACAACATCCCAAGCACTCCACAAGTCTGGCCTGTATGGTAGGTTGGCAAGAAGGAAGCCATTACTCAAAAAAGCCCTCCTTGAGTCCCATTTGAGGTACGCAAAAAACTCTCCAGAGGTTTTGAAGGCATGTGACAAAAAGTTTTGTGGTCCTGCCAAATCTAAAATGGAACATTTTCGCCTAAATGCAAACGTTATGTTGACGCAAACCAAACAGCACATTGACCAAATAACACCATCCCTACTGTGAAGCATGGTGGTGGCAGCATCATGTTATGGGGATGTTTCTCATTAGCAAGGACTGGGGCACTTGTCAGGATAGAAAGGAAAATGGATGGAGCAAAATACAGAGAAATCTGAGAGGAAAACCTGCTGCTCTCTGCAAGATAGCTGAAATTGGGACGGAAGTTCACCTTTCAGCATGACAACAACCTGAAGCACACAGTCAAAGCTACACTGGAGTGACTAAGGAACAAAAAGATAAATGTCCTTGATTGGCCTCGTCAGATCTCCGACTTAAATCCAATCAAAAATCTGTAGCATGACTTAAAAATTGCTGTCCGTCAATGCTACTCGTGCAACTTGACTGAGTTGGAACAGTTTTGGACAGAAGAATGGGAAATATTACCCAATCAAGTTGTACAAAGTTGGTAAAGACCTTTTCCAACAGACTCACAGCTATAATTGTTGTCAAAGGTGCTTCCACCAAGTAATTTACTCAGGGGGTGGACACTTATCCAATCAAGATATTCTAGTTTTGTATTATTAATTAATTTTCTGAAATTTGTAGAATTTGTTTTTCACTTGGAAGTTGTTTTAGGGTTACGATGTGTAAATATTGGTGGAAAAGTCTGATTAATGCAATTTAATTCCAGGCTAAGAGGTTAAAAGGCAACAAAGGTGAAAATTTGGAAAGGGAGATATAGACATTATATAGCACATGTGTGTAATATATATATGTATGTGAAAGCCTGGTGTTGGCGCAGTGGTTAGGCAGCGGCTTGGGATCCAAAAGGTCCTGAGTTCAAGCCCCGTTGGGCCACTGAATTAATACACCAGGGGGTTGACTCAGCCTGTCATCCTTCCGAGGTCGGCGAAATGAGTACCAGTGTACTGGGCCGGTGTATACCCCGGTTAAAATAGGTGTACCAGATCCCTGTGTCGCAAGAGGCGACCAGGGTTGCGACAGGAAGGGCATCCGGTGTAAAACATGTGCCAAATCACTATGCGGATCATATTGATGATCCGCTGTGGCGACCCCTAACGGGAGCAGCCGAAAGAAGAAGAAGAAGATAATATAATATCACCTTTTAAAGTTGATTTTGTTTATTTATCTCATTTCCTGTCACTTCTTTGTTTCCCTATTATTTTCACTTTCTCCCAGTTCCAGTCCCCTTGAATTTTAACCCTGAACCCTGACCTTCCCTTTCAAAATAAGACATTCTCACCCACATGTGCACCGTGACCCCCATCTGATGCAGCCAGTTCTGACTCACTCCAACCCTACGTCAACTCTCTCACCTATCTCGTCTCTGTCATTTTCTCAGACAAAGAGTCAATGCCCAAAATGCCAGCTTCTTCTTGCTTCCCACAAGAGTGAGCATACCTCAATCAACGTGCTGTCGGTTTATCCATTGTTGTACCTATCCGCAAACACAGATCGACACTAGCCTTATTTCTGTCTGTCTGTCTGTCTGTCTGTGAGCCTTTCAAGAGAGAACAGTTCCTCATTCTACTGTTTTATATATACATACACATTGTTATGTTTGTGGGGTAGATGGAGGAATTTCATAGGAGAGATAGGATTGAATAGAGTTGCTTGGTCCGTGGACGTGTAAGAGACATCTCAATGTAAATCAAGTCAGGAAACTGTGAGCTTAAGTGTTACTCGTCACCACATGGGGGGTGGTTCTGTGTTAATTATATTGGGGTCAAGACCAATTCCCCCAGTATGTATTTGCCCCCTGTGACCTTTTCCCAAGGTTTTGTATCTCAAGACTGGCGATAAAGTGGGATCACGTCCCGAAAACAACAATTACTGAGCAGGCAGAGAGCCCGGGGTGATGGCTGGTGAACCACACCCCTGGAGTGGATGATTAATGGGCATGATGTTAGTAAAAGGAAGAAGAGCGCGTCCCGGCAAATGAATGGGGAAAGAGGCTCGTGGCAGGAAGAGAGAAACACAGTCGCGCTGTTTGTAATGAGCAGACCGAGATTGAGATAGAATCGGTGTTCTGAAAGGAAAACGAGGAGGACAGTGGTGAAAGGACATGATCGAGTGGAAGGGTCTCGCTGCCTGTCTACGTCTGGACACGACAAAATACAGCAGAAATTCTCATGTAATTCTGTAACGGAGCAAGATGCTAGTCATCGACTGCTGGGCTGAATCGTGTGGGACTAGCCTCGAAGCCTCGTGTTGAGCCATCCGGGGAAAGAGACGGTGCGATTCTGCAAAGCAGCGGCGTCGGTGAGGACGATCAAGGCAAGAAGCTGCATGGCGGTCTCTGAGCCTTGGCGTTGAGTATCGCCGCCCGAATTACCTCCCGTATGTTTGCCCGCCCAGAGAGCAGCTGCGTGCCATTTTGGGTGCATTTTCCCACACAGTGACGAAGTGGTTTGGTTACTTTCAAGCTACTGAAACACCCCTGGACCGAAAGCTAAGTGCCAAAATAAAGGAGGGATTTTTCTTTGTTTTCTTCTGTCCCCTTGTCTGTGTTCAAGTCTGTCTGGAGGTGCCTCAAAATTAGATTTAGGTTACATCACATCTTGATTTGTTCCATTATAACTGCTGATTTTCTGTTTATTAAATCATGATTTATTTAAGTTGCTGGTGTCCGTGTATCTGTTTTGGGTTCGAGTACAACCCGTGTGCCTCCGTCTTTTGCCGCCCTTTCCTTCCTGTGCCCACCATAATCTCTGAGAATCTTGGCTGTTAGCCTCCAAGAGAACTGTTTGGCCATCCGTCCAGGTAGGGGCTAAACCCACTGGACATGAAAGCTGGTATCAGGTGGTGGGATTCGAACCCTGATCAACATTTGTTGATTAAGGGTGGGATTTTTCAATCCATTGGCACCATGACATTTGGTGCCAGAGTGAGCTGAAGCTTAATAAAAATAAAAATAAACGAATTGGGAATCTAAATTTTTGAATGATCACCTCTCTTCTATTGAGGGAGAGGGGAGTTGTCGTAATCGAGGGACAAATTGCATCGTTTTTGGTGGCGCAAGAAAAGAACGCTTGGAAATTTAAGGGGGAAAAAATAAATAATTCTGAGCAGACTAAACGCGTGCGGGAAATGGCAAACATGCACAAAATGGCGGACGAGCATGAGATGGTGATGATTGTGCTGGATAGTGACCTCCTGAAACATCAGACGTCAGGAGGTGTGTCTGTTGTTTAAACGATGAATGTGGTCATCATTGGTTAGATATTTAGTGGTGAGCAGTCATGATGAGGGCAAACAAGCCCGAAATCCGGATAGGTGGCTACGTTTGATGTTTAACTTATGTTGACCATGTAATCTTTGCTGTTTGACAGTCACCGGGCCGAGGCCTCTGGATTGGAGGTGACGCTTTGGTGTAGGACTATGTCCAATGGAGATGGGGGGAGTGCTCATCACATTCCATATGTTGTTGATTAACTTTATATATATATTAATATATAAAATATATTATATATCATCAACACATTTGAAAGCCTTTATCCCTGAGCAGCCGTCAGCTTTTTGCGGGCTCCAATCATGGTACCCTTTATTGTAGCAATTT
>CM068955.1:141349119-141366619 GCA_035128595.1 Eptatretus atami | reverse complement strand
TCACAGCAAGAATTGGTATTTCCGTCAGTGAAGCAACGGGTCATATATTCTAGTCCAATATAATACCACAGATGATGTAACAACAGAAGCAAAAAACATGCAAATAGCAAATTCTGAATAGATTGTCAAATCATTATTTCTAAATACACATTGTATTAACAGGATGCTCAAGGAATTTTGAACCCCAAGTTATCTTTTTCCTAAGGCATTAAAATGGTACTCAGTAGAGTGCATACCTCCCTCCACCAGGCTGAACAGTATACATTTTGTCTCCCACTGAAAGGCCAGGTCTGCATCCAGACCTGGAACCAAAATTTAATCAGCTTGTTCTTGTCGTCTAACCAACTCATTCACCAAGTTTTATCATAACCCGTCCACAAGTTTTGGGATATCGTGCTATATATCATTTTTGGCAATTTTTCTCAATGGTGATTAATCAATTAAAATTCTCATAACCAGATCCGGATCCAGATCTTCACCAAAATCAAATCAATTTGTCCTCGTCACCCACGACACCTGTCCACAGTTTTGTCTGAATCCATCTGCTTTTTGAGATATCGTGCTCACAGACAAACAGACAAACAAACAAACAGGGGTGAAAACATAATCTACGTCCACCTTCGGTGGTGGATGTAACAATATGGTACATCTCACCTCCACAATACCCCTCCCCCCAACCCTATCACCTCCACCATACTCCTTCCCTCTCCCCATTCTTCACCTATCTCGCTCTATTCATGTCTGTATTATTTCAGATGGCACAGCCAGTTTAATCACCTTTTAGAGGACACACTTTATAATAATTTCATGGTATTACATTAGAATATGGTTTTTGTAAGATTTCACTCTGACAAAATTCATTCAAAAATTAGACAGCTCTGAAGTGAGCACACTATCATTGAGATATCCTGCTCCACTTTTAATGCATCATTTCACTGGGGTAAGTCATTTCACCTTTTATGCAATACTAATACAACATTGAATTTGAAATCATGCAATTATCCATCTCAAACAAACTCATTCTTACGCATTTGTTGCGGATAAATTGTCAAGGGAATCCGCAGTTCGCATCGTACCGATGTAATAGATAAGTGAGGATTTGATGTCTATCTCAGACTTTTTCTTTGATGTGTAATTCTCATTGGATATTAAACGAGATTTTAAAGAATTATCAAAATGACTTGCTTTGAAAAATAAATGTTTTCTTTTTGTTGTTATTACAGTTATCAGGAGAATTATTTAAGCCTCCACTGTTCTCAAAAGCAGTTAAAACTCAGTACTGGTTTTCCTATGACTGCTTCTACATTTACTCTCAAGGTTATCAATAACTTAGGACCCCATGAGACAGTCCAGGTGGGTTAGGTACCTTTAGTTCCCTGCATGCATGAACTGACCCTAGTATTACCCTGTGAAACTTTCAGATGCATCTGAGGGTGAAGGTGATCACGTGGTGAGATGTGCAGATTTAAGAGGTGTTCAACACTGCCTTTCAGTTGAGTTGGAACAGGAATTTTCAAGGAGACATAATGATTTCAAGGATTAACCAGCATTTGAAAAGTCGGTAATATCTATAATACAATCTGATAATCACCTCCAGAGGGAAGGCAAAAGGAACACGAGCTTGTTAGCCACCACTAATCATGAACATCATCTCCTACTGCCATATTTTTGGAATTGTCCTGCAGTTCAATGTCACATGAAAGCTCTGTATTTTGTCCCTGTGCTGATGATCAAATATACAATTATATTTTTTCATGTAGGTTATTAATTGTATGATGTCCCAACAAATACTATTTAAACAGATTTTTTTTAGACAATGTCGAGGGTCATGTATGAACAAGAATGTAGGATCAAGGTCAGAGTCCAAGCTCTGAGGTTGCATTTATTGATTTGCAATCTGGTACACACTGAGTTTGAGTCTGAATCCTGATCTTATAAGGCAAAATAAACCCAAGTTTCAAATAAATCAGATCAATATACACTTTTTCATGAAACATCATGAAAAAATCATTAAACAGCAAATGCAAATTAGAGGATTCATCACATCAGTTCTGTTCTGGACACGAGATTTTGCTTACATTTTAATAAAGAGGAGACCCAGTGGAAACAGATTGCACATAAAAGCAAGACTTTACCTCCCTCTCAAATAGCAAGTGAGAGAATTGTGGGGGGGGGAGGCTGGTGGAGGGACTGTCAGTTTACATAATTGTGGCATTATAAAACTCCAGTAATCTGCAAAGACAAGAAATGGTTGCCTTCACCAAAATTCCTGGGAAATTCATCAAGTTGCATGTCCTGTTAGCAAATCATTGGGAAGCAATGAAAACACATTTTAAAATGACAAGGAGTAAAGTTGCATGGCTTCAAGAAAACAAATTCAACGAGGGATCAAAAGTTTTCCTGTATGTTTAGTAATCAAAAGGCTTTGCCCATTTGCAAAGTTTCAGAGCCAAAAACATGATATCTACGAGTGAATTCCAAAGACAGGGCTGCCAAGATAGCATAGAGGTGTGCACACTCATCTCCAAACTGTCTAGCCTGTAATTTAATCTCGGCCCAGTTATAAACTGTCACCCTGGCATCTCACAGGCAGGGTGAAGAATCAATGTGTGTGCTGTCCCTCAGATGGACGTTAAATTAGGAGTCATGTCTGCCAGCATTAGTTAGTGGATGGTGTCCTTTCCGAAGAGGATGTGAGCTATCGTCAGCACCATGATAAAATTCCAAATTCCTGCCCTAACTACTGCTGGGAAGGCAATGGTAAACCACCCAGCATAACCCATTTCAAGAAACTGCTTCGGCAGCTTCACCACTGTAAAGAGTATGGTACAGCTCATCATCATTCAAAAGCCACCAGGAATCTTACCCTCCACTTGGAAAAATGTGTAACACTTGGCTGGATAATACATAAAAAGACCAACATCCTTTCCAAAGTTTTGTTGGCACAAGACTATTCCTTGAGAGTTAGAGGGAAAACTTTTTTGACTCATAGTAATTTCTACCACTCCTTTGTTTTGGATGGATACCTCTACGGTCTGAAGGTCAAGGTAAATATATGACTGTGTCATCACAGAATGGAAAACAGAACTGTATGTGCATCTATTTCATGCCATCTATTTATAATTAGCTGAAACTCAAAATGTGTACAGAAGGTACGTTTCATTACAACCATTGGTTGGACAGCTGGCCTGACTCCTCCCACAATTGGAATCTGACTCCACTCCTGAAAAAAAAATCAGACGTCCGCCACTTTGCTGCTCCATTAGGCCCAGGACATATTCAGAAGTGTTATATTCACAATTGCCATGCCTTCCCTATAAGCTTCTCTTCAGTGTGAAAAAGACCAAAAGCAACTTAAAAGCATCACCAAATGTCGATAGGTTGCAGCCCATTGGCGTCACAGGCATTCTGAAGAACACAGTTTGTGTAGGCCCCAGGCTTCAAGCCTTCCAGCCGAGAGGATCATTCCTTCACGGCCCAATGGAATTGGAATCTATCCAATCTATATAAACATGATGTATTACATACGACATAGCCATGATTATATGGCCATAAGTCATAAGCATATGTATTATATAGCCGTAAGAAAAAAAGTCACATTTTGGCTTCATCACAAAACCCGAGTTGTTTTTATCCCAGAGGAATTGAGCAATCAAGCCAGCGCTCTGTGCCTATACACCATCCACATTTTTTTGTGTGGGGGGGGGAGCAATCGAGAGCTGTGCTTATACACCGTATGTTTGTGCATTTCACATTAATGCCTGAAACACGTCAAAGAAATCCTGCCTAAAGGCGCTGTCACACCTTGACGATTTAGCCAGCCAATGGAACGATAAAAAGATGGTAAAACGTTGGGTACGCTGAAATTTTGATGGATTTTAAAAAGTTTTGGTCGTATTCATAACGTGTTGGTCGTATGCATAACATATTAGTACGCGCACAGAAGTCGTTGTCTTATCGATAACATATACCAACGAATGCTTAGCCTGTTGTTGGCGTCTCACAACCTATGCCCAACGATAGTTTAACTTAGGCATAGCGCTGCCGTATCTCGCCGACGAACTCGTGCGTAGCCTTTAAAAACCTGCCGCACGCCGATTCAAATCATAACCGCCTGAAATTGAAAGTCAACCACGCGTCACACCTTGACGATTTAGCCAGCATATGCGACCTATGAAAAATTTGCCGAACCAAGCTGGCACACGTCGAATACGTATGGGTAAGTTGTGTATACGTAAGAGCACGCTGAAAAACGATGAAGTATGCTTCATATTTTGTCGTGGTACGTCTCGTACGTCGTGAAATTCAAGCATGCTGAAAATTTTAGACGTACTCGCCGTATGGCTCACACGTTCCGCACGCTGGGAATAAGTTGTAGGCACGACAATCGATGTGACACACTGCCCACAAGTTCCTTGTAAGTTACTCATAAGTCGAAACACGTCGAGTAATGTTTAGCATACCCGAAACTTATTTCTCCGTCAAGGCACATTTTCTTTCTCCTTGCTCCGTGAGGCACGTGACGAAATTCTGAAGTTGTTGTTGTTGTTGTGGTTTTTTAAATTTTTTTTTAGTCCATCACGAATTTAAATATATTCGGACATTGCTTTTAAGTTTCGACGTCGACGTGACAATATCCTCAAACACAAAATATTCACAGAGGAGGAACTAAGAATAAGATGAGCAAACTGAAGAGGCAATCGGACGTGACGAACGGCATGACGAAATATCGGAAGTTATTGTGTTGTTTTTTTTTAAACGCTGCCAATACGCCATTATACGGTAGCTGTAAATTGAAAAACGTTCAGTAAGTTCTGTGGTCCTCCGAAGACGTCAATCAAATACTACATACGTCAAATATGTTGGAGGACGTACACATAGGTTCAAAGCACGTTACTCATAGGTTAGAAATAAGTTTTGGGTACGCTAAGCATACCTCGACGTGTTTCGACTTATGAGTAACTTACAAGTAACGTGCCTCGACTGTGTCAACGATCTCATAACGTGCCTCGACGTGTGTTAACGATCGTGTAAGTGCCTACAACACGTTACTCATAGGTTATAAATAAGTTTCGGTACGCTAAGCCATACCGTCACGTTTCGACTTATGAGTAACTTACAAGTAACGTGCCTCGACTTGTGTCAACGATCTCATAACGTGCCTCGACGTGTGTTAACGACCGTGTAACGTGCCTACAACACGTTACTCATAGGTTATAAATAAGTTTCGGGTACGCTAATCATTACCTCGACGTGTTTCGACTTATCTATCACTATCTCAGATTGTTGTTCTTGATCTTTTGGAGGCAAGTTCAAAGATGGATGCCAGGCATGATTTTGTGCCACTAATTAAATTTATACCTGGATCAATCATGTAGTTGTGATTAGTATATGGTGGCTGTGCATTATGTTTGAAGATATCTGTTTAAAGGTATCGCAGATAGGTCAGTGGTCTATCTGTCTTCAACACCTCCTTTCTGGTGTTGCACCCTCTGCTTTTACCGTGCTTTGTCTCCCCCAGGTTCCTGCAAGGCGAACACGGTCCACCATCAACACCCTTCTGGTGAAACTTCCGAAATCCAGGATCACTGCTCACCTCCACTCATACGTTCCTCTTTTTTTCCCCAACTGTGGAATCAACTTCCACATTATCTTCAATCTCATTCTTCCCTCCAGGTCTTCAAGACAGCTGTTCACCACTATCTCAGATAATCCCCAATCCAAAACCATGGTCTTTTCTATGCTCGGTAATCCCTACTCTCTCCCCTTTCCACGCCCGAGCTCGCTGCCTTCCAACTTTCCAGTTTTCCCTTCCTGAGAGTTTGCTTCTGAACGAATCTTGTCCATCCAGTGTATCCTCCCCTACCCTTCTTTCCTCTCCAGATCCAATATTTGTCCAAATCTCCTTCGATTTGTCCTTCAACCCTTCTGTCGGTGCCCCCCTTCCCCGCCCTCCTCCTTTCTACCTTTTGTTTTGTTCTGTTGCATCCTGATCCATTCAGTGTTCTCCCTCTTCCACAAGCCTTGACTTTGTATACAAAAATGAAAATAAAAACAAATAGAAAGCATCTAAAAATGCAAAGCCCATTTGTGTCCGTTTTATGCTCAAACTAAACTTGGCGAAAAAAAAAATTTGTACATTTTATCAATTTGTGTTCTCCACAATCTTATAATAAAGCTTTCTTTAAGATTTGATGACAAAAGTTCAATTGGTAAAAATGTTATGGCCTGAGCATACACACTAAATCTCAATGGTAAACAAAGATTTTGATGAAAACATTTATGGCTGGTCTACCACTTCACCGATTACGTCATCCTTACAATTCCATATTCCCCATTGGGAGTAGAATGAGATGTGCCAAGTTTCAAATTTTTCCGATCAGTAGTTTTGGAGATAAAATGTTTTATTTTTAGCGTTTAACCCAAGACGGCTGCCATAATCACACGATATACGAGGTCACAATTACCATTAAAACATTCTACATGAGTAGTTGCTCATATGGTGAAAATTTGGTGTCAATCCAACAAGCGGTTGCAGAGAAAAACACTCACATTCTGTGCGGGCAAACAAACAAACAAACATCCCAAATGCAATACCCTTTCCTCTGGTGAAGGTAATAATAAAAATAGGACTGTGCATTCTGAAGCTTACCTGGATCAGAAGCAACAGTCACTCAAATCCCCTGCAGACCCCCTTAGACCTTGATTATTTTTTTTAATGCTGTGATCAAACTTTAGTATATCACGGGTGATGAAAGTTGTGGTCGTTTCATCCAAATTGTGTGTGTAGTTACGGAGAAGAGAGTAAATACCTCTTTTCGGGGGTCATAAACCCCTCCCACAAATATCCTCAATGAGCGCAGATTTTGCTGCAGTCAATAAACCTTTGTTCGGCATCAGATATGAAGCTTGTGGCCAAGTTTCATCAAAATCGTGTGTTTGGTTCAAGCGATAATGACTGAAGTGTTTACGGACTCACTCACATATTGACTCAATCACTCACTCACTCACTCACGGATACTGCTCGATCGCATCTCACTGGACAGGTAACAGTTACAGACTTACAGTGCCCAATTATGGTCACATTTTGCTTTGAAACTCACAAAGAGAAATGTTCTATTATATATTAACACACATTTCAACCGCACACACTTGCAAAGTACTGGAATTACTTCATTTCACATGTCGAAAATATCTGTTCTTTTCTGAGTTAACATCCAAACCTGGCTTGACTCGGACTCAGCTTGGAAGCGTAACTCACCGAGTTCGAGAACTCAGTTTGGGTCCAGCACTATTTATTTATTTTTAACCATTTGAGCTTTTGTTATCAAATTTTAAACAGACCATGGTCATGAGATTCTGGAAATCACTAAAAAATAAATTTCACATTTTTGTCAAGTATAGTTTGATTACAAAGCGGAAACAGATGGGCTTTGTATTTTGAGATGCTTTCATGTTATATTATTATTATGGTTATCATTATTATTATTCTCCAAGCTCATATAAAGAGGTTCAGTTCTGCCGAAGCAGTTTCTTTGGAAGTGTTACAATACTGGATGGGATGCCACTCTGACACACGATACTTGGCTGAGGGTTCAGTAATTTGCAATGTGTTTAGGGTGCTGGTGATAGCTCACCTAACTCTTCATGAGGAAGACTGTTGGATCTTTAATGTCCGTCAACTAATGTTAGCATAAGGGGACACCCGACTTAACGTCCGTTTGATGGATGGTGCACAAATATCACCCTGAAGTATGGTGTACATATTGATGTATTGCCCTGTCTGCAAATCACTAGGATGAGTTTATAGCTGGGTCAAGATTCAAACCCAGGTAGACAGCTCATTGGTGAGTACGAGTACCTCGAGAGCCAAGACTATCCCCTCAACCATACTTTTTGAAGGCCACTCATAATACTACTTCAGAAATGCAGTTTAATTTGGTATTTTCAAACAATGCATCATTGTTTAATCATCACACTTTTTTTCAGAATCCCATTGTTGTAATGTCGCACATTTAAGTGTCGTGGAATGGTGAGTTTATTATACGAATATCAAGCTCAGTGTTTTTTCATTATTTTAAGGCAGAGCTTTAAGCACCATCCTAAGCACTGTTTCAGATACACGAGTACTTTTTATGGCATGAGATTACACTTCCCTGCAGTCATTTAAACTTCATTCCTGGTGTTGGCATAATGGTTAGGGAGGTGGGCTTGGGATCCTAGGATCCTGAGTTCAAATCCTGCTCGTTTGTTGAATGAATACCAGGTGGGGTTGACTCTTCCAAACTTATGAGTTTGGCAAAATGAGTACCAGTTTGCTGGTATCCTGTGTTGGAGTGGTGACCTGTCCAGCATGTGCCCAATAGCCAAGGAGACTGCTTAAGCAGGACTAATTATATCTGTAGAGAGTATGATCCCAATGGATGGATGGATTTAAACCCCAGATACAACTGACTTCAGGGGAATTTTTATTTTCAGGTTAAATATCGAGTGAAGCCTTCATGAAATCAAGTGTCTTCCCTTTAGAAGTAGGACAAATAAGTCCAAGATAATGGTTAAATGAGGACAGCAAAAAGAGAAAGTTGAATTATTTACTTTGTATTTTAGACAATCCTGATGCATTCAAAGTGATATTATAGTTCAACATTTGCATAAGTAGTTCGGTAAGTGTCTTTTTAACGGGCTGTGAATGTCACCTCAAGTTCAGTGAAAAATGTATCTTTCAAATCGCAAATGGAAAATTTGAAACAAAAGTCAAATAAACAAGTGTACCACACAGATGAAGACAGCATGATGATTCCACAGCTAATACTCATAATCGGCTTTGAATGGTGTGGAACCTTGACATGAAAATGATTACTCTAATTGCTCTGAACAATTAATGTGCAATTTCTGCTCTTGCAATCATGCAAAGGCTCTTTTGCTCAGTGCTCATCAAATGCAACCTTTACATGATGAGAGCAGCTAGGCCACAATGGTGTGCAGATTGCTCGGGTCTGGGATGCACTTAACTTCACTAACACAGGATGTGATTGCTGGCACAAAGGCCCTGGTTTGAAATTGTCATCTCAAATGACTGAACAAATTGCTTCCAACAAGTCCCTTCGAGCTAACAGCCTTGCATAGGCAAGTGTTGTTGAATATTACAGTGCTCGCCCTTTCAGGGATTTTGTCTGACAGGAGGGCATACGTGCCTTGCTGTGATCGATGTGGTCTTCCACTCTGCATCAAGATACTCATATATTTTGAGGTACATTGGCAGTCAAAATTACGTCTTTATACATCTCCAATTAACCTTTCCTTGTCTAGAAAAACTTAAACATAAGCCATAGCAACCTCCTGACCATCACATGAAAACACTTCTGGCCTATGAAACACAAATTGGATCGGCAAAGATGGATTTTATGACAAAAACAAGGTCAGAAGGGGATTCAAATCAAAATCCTTATGATGTTAGTTAGCATTTTGATTCAGGCCAGCATTGTGAAGAGGGCAAGATGGCAGCACATTGATTTTTTTGATTTTTTTTAAACATCCCATAGAAAGAAAAAAAACAGCTATCCAACAACACATTTTTGTTCGAGGTCAGGAAAACAAATAAGATGTATTGCCTTATGACAAAATGAAAGCTCTTTTAGGTCAATATAAATTTTAAAAAGAATAATTTCATGTATAAACTCCTTCAAAGAAATTTGATGTTGAAAAATTTATTGGACTGAGCATATATATGAATGGTAAAGCAGAGTGTGAGAAAGCAAAGAAGAAAAGCCAGTGATCAGTTACTTTACTTTGCTGTGTACAGTGCTGTGTCATTGTGTTTGTGTGTCGCTTGTGCTTTATCTCTTCAATAAACACAATTTTGGACGTTGATCGATTAAATAGCTTTTGGTGTTGTGACATCCTGATTGGCTGGGACTCTTTGAAATGGGGTAAAGCTCCTGGGATCTGTGGCATCAATGCTGAACTTCTCAAGGCTGGTGGAAATGCTGTACTCGTGTCGTTCTGTGCTCGGCGTGGAACACAGGCATCATCTCAACTGACTGGAAGAGGGGCGTTGTTGTCCCTCTCTGGAAAGGGAAGGGTGATCGCCAGGACTGCAACAATTACCGAGGGGTGACGCTGCTCTCAGTGCCGGGCAAGGTCTTTGCCCGGATAATTATTGATGGGGTTCACCACCATCTGCTTGAGCACCAGCATCCAGAGCAGTCAGGCTTTACACCAAAGAGGTCAACGATTAACCGTATCCTTGCTGTTCAGGTCCTCACCGAACGCAGGCGAGAATTTCGGCAGGGGCTGCTTGCAGCCTATGGTGATCTCTGCAAAGCGTTTGATTCAGTGAATTGGGATGCCTGCTGGAGGATTCTTGGTCTTCGTGGGGTGCCACAAACACTGAACAATCTGATGACTGAACTCTACTCTAGGACTGAGAGTGCTGTGAGATGTGGTGGTACCATCTCTGACTTATTTCCAGTTGTTACTTACTGGAGTTTGTCAGGGGTGTGTACTGGCCCCCACACTTTTCAGCACTTGTAGGGACTGGATTCTGGGAAGGATGTCAGAGAGATCAAGCTGCGGTACATCATTTGAGAATGTCAAGATCTCTGACCTTGATTTCGCAGATGATGCAGTCATCTTTGCGGAGACTTTAGATATCCTTTTGGGGGGCCTCGAAGTGCTGAATGAGGAGTCGGAGCCGCTGGAATTATTGGTTTCCTGGGTCAAAACTAAGATCTAGGCTTTCAATGACATCTTGGATGCTGCTATCTTGTCTGTACCTGTTCGTGGTGAGGATGTTGAGGTCACGGAGAGATTCACTTACCTTGGCAGTGATATTCATGTCTCTGCTGGCTGTGAGCCAGAGGTCAATAGACATCTGGTCGGGCCTGGGGAGTCATGGATTCACTGGATCATGGGGTGTGGCGCTGCCAGTACCTGTGCAGGAGGATGAGTCTGAGTCTTCAGGTCCTTGGTGCTTCCAGTCTTGCTGGACAGATGTGAAACTTGGACACTGACCAGGAATCTGAGATGGAGACTTCATTCCTTTGGTACCAGGTCTCTTCAGAGAATCCTTGGCTATCGCTGGTCGGGATTTGAGTCCAACGAGCAGCTGCTGAGAGAGACTCAAATGAGATTTGTTACCTCATAGTCCATGAGCATCAGCTGTGGTTGTATGGACATGTGGCTCGTTTTCCTGATGTTCATCCTGCTCACCAGATTGTCTCAGCGAGGGAGCCTCATGAGTGGAGGAGGCCAATGGGCTGACCACATGCCTCGTGGTTGCAGCAGGTTGATCAGCATTTCAAGGAGATGGGGATGGGCCAGGCATCTGCCTGGGTGATGGCCACACAGAGACCCCTGGGGTGCCAGCAGAAAGTGGATGCAGCGACGTGCTGCTCCAGCGCATGCTCCCATACGTGACTTGACCTGGGGCTCTTGGTTGGATAATTTTCCTCTGAAAGATAATTCCATTGGGAAGTCAAATGAGCCCCGCAGCAAAGAAGACAGAGCTATGAGGCATGACAGTACATAGCGCTGCCTTGTGCAGAGCAATGGCACAATGTAGCGAGGCAAGAGTAGGACTCAGTTGGATGAGTGAATGAGTTTACTTAGTATCCAGACCCATGTACAAGCACAGCCATGCTCTCTGCCGTGTCGTGGCACAAGGGGATCATCATGTGGCATGGGTGGGAATGAGATGGCTGCTACATTTCAGAGAAAATGTAAGCTGCGCCTTCTCCTTTCCCTTACATCAGTGCAGTCTAGGGCATTGGCATTGAAGTGACACACTGCAATCTTTGTCCAGACAGAACAGGTCCTGCCAACATAACTTAAATCTGCGTTTTTACCTCTGTCAAGTAGGACACAAGGTAGATAAAGGTTATGTTTTCACCACAGTCTGTCTGTCTGTGAGCAGAGTAACTCAAAAAGTTGTGGACGGATTCTGACAAAATTTTGGTGGACAGGTTGGGTGTGTGACATAGTCAAATCGATTCGATTTTGGTGAAGATACGGATCCAGATCTGGATACAATAAATTTTCAATTTATCAAGTGATTCGTCACCATTGAGAGATTAGGGCCAAAAGCGATACATAGCAATCACTATATTTCAAAACGTTGTGGACGGATTCGGATGAAACTTGGTGAATGAGTTGGGTAAGTGACAAGAACAAGCTGATTTGATTATGCTTCAGGTTCGGATCCGGATGCAGATCCAGCCTATCAGTGGAATACAAATCGTACACTGTTCAGTCTGGTGGAGGTATGCACTCTACTGAGTGCTGTTCTAGTTCGACAAGTGTCTTTTGTTCGATGTGTATATTTATTTGCGTAGGTCAAATGGTAAGTACTTTGTGATTAAATATTTATAAGGTGGAAGAGTTATAATACTGAACGTCTTTGTGGTTAATTTGATATTCTGTGCTTGCTTGTGTAAACATACAACTGAAACAAATTTTGAAGCTTTTGTAAATGGGTTTGTAGTAATATAATAAATTATTTTTCTTTTGTAAATGAGCTGACTGTCCCTCTTTCTGAGTACATCTTTGCTCGATGGTTGAAGTTAGATAAATACGATTTTCATTCAAAAAGACCTCACCCAAATCCTTGTCATTGGATCATAGCAATAACATGTTTTGGACCATTTGGGTTGCTGCACATTTTACCTTCAGAATATGCAATTGGGCCTTTTGGACCACGCTGAGCAGCGGCTCGTGACAGTGCATGTCGGGAATGGGAGGGAAATGGGACATAAATTGAAATATGAGAGATAACAGAGGGTGGGAAGAAGTTGGAGGAGAGTGGAGATAAAACAAAGTTGATTGGAAGGAGATAGTCACAAATGGAGAGGACAGAGAGGAAATGAGAAAAATACCACAGTGTGGGGGACAAACATTCTGCCAACTCTACATATTATTTGGCCATTTACCCACCATCAAATAAGGAATTGTGAATACAGGTGTTGCTTTTCAACAAATGTTTGATAACAATGTATGTAAGTAATTCTCTACACAATCACATACGGCACATGTTCTTGATGGAAGGCCATAATATTCATTATAATTCCAGTAGCAATGTTTCCATCTGATTAACATCATGTGCCAGGGATGGAAATGCATATGGATAAATTAAAATAGCTTCACACAAATTCAACAAATTCATTTTAAAAAAACAATGCATAACACATTCAAGACACACACGTAGTGGGTAAACTAAACGTACATCCCTGCAGCTTCGTTTATTATTATAGATAATAATCAAAGATCAACAATTTCATTAGTTCTACTTCCAGTAGCATAAATATATTTTTTTTATTTTATTTAAAGTTTTTAACATGTTTGATCAATTCAGATCCTACTTGCATGGGTGGATTGTCATCACCATTTTGATTCTGCTCAATGAAAAGCCGGCCCCATATTAACCCCCGTGTTTTCGATATGAATGGCAGACATTAAACCATGTTTAACTGATGCCAACATTCTATTAACATCACCTTTGTGTCTTTATGTGCAAGTCCATGCAAGAATGTAAAATTAGCTGTTTCAAGTCACAGCCTAATTGACGAAGAAAGGTTCCACTATGTTTTAATGATTCGATGAAACAGCTTCATTAAAGTGTCCTGTGAAAAACAAAACAAAAGCACTAAATTCCCTGATGTAAGAAAAGGCAGGCTGTGGTCTTTAGAAAGAAACAGGCCAAATAAATTGGGTTTTAAGTAACACGCCAAAACTAAATAAAGATATTTTGGTTGGAAAATATTTATATGTGATGTTGATGACTTATTGTTGTTGCAATTATTATCATTATTTTTTTTTAATGTTTTAAATTCAAAGCTCGTAGCTTTATCTTACGGTATATTGTCTACATGATACACGGCAATTCAGTGCAGATCTTGCTAATGACCGAGCTGAACATACGCGTGTTAACATTTCATCAAGAACAGTCAGATAAGCATTTGTGCAAAGCAGTAGTGTACTGAGGGTGTCTGGTGGCCGGGGGTGTTACACACAGCCTCCAAACCTCGAAACGAGTGTTTCTTGGGTGATCGAAGGGTGGGTTAGCTCGGCTGACAATAAAAAGGATCACTTTAAACTTTTCAGTCAATTGACAGCCAAACAGGTGTAGTGACACGATGCCACCGATAACCATCGACATACAGCAGAAGGAACTTTAAATTGCAATTTATTTAAAACCAAGCCGTTAAAATGTGCTAATATCAATGAATAAGAAGACAATCACAATTCAATCACAATTTAATCAATAATTAATTCATCAGTAACTGTAAAATTCCGCACATAAAATGCGAGTCGCGGTCGATGCTTAATCAAAGTTACACACATATATTTCAATGCAGTTTCAAATACTTCAACAACTCGTTACAAAAGCAATTTCCCTTTCAGAAAGGCAACTTTACACTCACGTCTTACTACACCCCCTTTTAACAAGATTCATGCCGCGAATGAAAGTTAGAATCTTGCAGTGACCAAACGTGCAATTAAACCTATTGCCATGTCGAAACAAGTGTAAAGATAAATGAAGCCTTCACCATGTGGAAACAAACGTGAAGTTGAAGCGAGTGTGAAAATGAATGATCGTGCAGAGACAAACCTTGCAGATTAGCGATCAGCTTTGAGTGCAGAGGAAGTGAGCCCTGCAGGAATGATCACGCAGGATGGATAATCTCACCACGTCTTCAGCTGAACCGCAAGAAGGCAGGCGGCGGAGGGTATGACATTGGCACGAAGAAGCTGTCAGCGTCAGGTGTTAGCGTACAGCCGTGTCACACCCCGATTACTTTGTTGGCTCTTCGTGAGCACAACCGATTTGCCAGGAGAAGTGAATCCGTGCCAGCCAGATGCACCGGATCAATAACCAGGTCTGTGGTCACTGTGTGCTCAATGTAAAAGCTCACGATACCATTGCAGCTGGTCTCTCGCTGTGCACAGAGCTCCGCCATCCCAAGGCTCCGTTCGCTGCTGGAGCTAGATCTCTCATTCACCTCCAAGATCTCCTCCATGTCACATCTGCTTTTCCTTCTTCCGAATGCTCCTCACTTCACCTTTTTATGGCACTAGCACAAGGTCAATCTCGAAGCAAGGCAACACATTGGCTGAATCTAGAGATTGACCAAAGCTTGCCCATTGGTTCAGAGCGATGTTTTCCATAACAAATCTTTCACCCAGTTTGTTCACCTTACCATACGAGTGTAATGCCCCTATTGACCAAAGCAAGCAGCATCAACACAAGTCATCTTCAAAGTTCTGTTGACAGTCCTTCTCGATGTCACGATGCCAATGACGTATGCCGATGTCTGTGCACAAATCCTCACAGTAACCACTTATTTATGGAAAATTGGCCTCTATGGAGGCCTCTATTGGCGATACAAAGCAAAAATTCAGCCCATTGACCTCTATGGAAACCCTAGGCCTCAGACTCTTGATCAGCTGAAGGAAAACATCCACCGAGAAATCAAACATTCCTCAGGAAATGTTTCCCAAAGTGATGAGAAACATGACAACGCGTTTGCAGGCAGTGATCGGACAATGTGGAGCCTACGTCGAACATGTGGTCGAAAAGAAAACGACGATTCTATAACAAAATTTAAATTTTGGTGGCAATTTTGACATTGGTACAATAAACTTCAACCTTTCAGCTTCTAGCCATATATATAAAAAATAGTTATACCATCCTCTTTGCAGATGAAAGTTGTATATTTTTTTGGGACACCCTGTATATACATATTATATTATATATAATATATATATGTTATTAGTTTTTTCATATATATATATATATACATACAGTGTACCTCTACTTACGAATGTCTCTACATCCGAATGTTTCAGGTTACGAAGCGCCTGAACGGGAAAATATTGCCTCTAGTTACGAAGGCGTTTCAGGATACGAAGAAAAGAATCACCCGGAAAAAGTGTTCACAAGTCGGGCTATCGCGCACTATGACGATGTCTGCCTCGCACATTTCCGACGGATTGTTAAAAGCCGGCAAAAGCAGACGTCATTGGATCAATTCTTCACGAAACGCGAGGCAAAAAACACTGCTGATAAGGACCAGTAAACAAAGAGGCCAAAAAGTAACGAGAATAGCAGTTAAAAGGTAAATGAAATTTTTTTATTATTCCTTTATTCTTTGTTTTTCATTATGTGCTCTCGTTTTATGTTTATTGTGCGGTAATCTAATTTTAACATGTATTTGTTTATGTTCTGATGCATTTTTATGATTTATTAAAAAAAAATGTCGCATTTTGCGGGGCTTGGAACGGATTAGCGCATTTACATTCAAAAGGCGTCTCTACTTACGAAGGTTTCAGGTTACGAAACTACTCCAAGAACGAATTAAATTCGTAAGTAGAGGTACTACTGTATTGTATTTCATATATATAATATATAATATATAAATATATATATATATTATATATATAATATATACAGCTCTGGAAAAAAATAAGAGACCCACTCCAAAAATAATTTAAATCAGCATCTCTACATGTATGGCAGCCATTCCATTCCAGTGTCTGTTGAATTCCAACACAGGCACACATCATTCTACTTAGTGAGGTACTGATTAGGTGATCACCTGAACCGAATCTTATTTAACAAGGAAAAATATAAAAACCACTGCTGTGGTCATCACTATCCTCTGCAATAGGACCAGCTGGATGGCAAAAACAGTGCTAGTAGCACCTCAAAAGTAATTGGAATCAAAAAAATAACTATTGACCATGCCAAACGAGTTGAAAGGAAAAGTTTTGAGTGAGGAAAGAAGGGTTCAATTCTGGCTTTACTGGCAGAGGGATACAGTGATCGCCACGTTGCTTCCATCCTTAAAATTTCAAAGATGGCGGTTCATAAGAACAAGGTCAAGCAGCAGACATTGGGGACAACAAAGCTACAGTCTGCCAGAGGGCGAAAACGACTTTCCACTGACCGGGATGACCGCCAACTCATTTGAATGTCACTCAACAACCTAGGATGACATCAAGTGACCTACAAAAGAATGGCCAATGGCAGCTGGGGTGAAGTGCACGGCGAGGACCGTTCGAAACAGGCTCCTTGGGGCAGGGCTGAAGTCGTGCAAAGCTCGAAAAAAGCCCTTCATCAATGAGAAGCAAAGAAGAGCCAGGCTGAGGTTTGCAAAAGACCATAAGGATTGACCATAGAGGACTGGAGTAAGGTCATCTTCTCTGATGAGTCCAATTTCTCAGCTTTGCCCAACACTTGGTCGTCTCATGGTTAGACGGAGACCTGGAGAGGCCTACAAGCCACAGTGTCTCGCACCAACCTGTGAAATTTGGTGGAGGATCGGTGATGATCTGGGGGTGCTTCAGCAAGGCTGGAATCGGGCAGGTGTCTTTGTGAAGGACTCATGAATCAAGCCACGTACAAAGTTGTCCTGGAAGAATACTTGCTTCCTGCTTCTGCTCTGACAATGTTCCCCAACTCTGAGGATTGGTTTTTCCAGCAGGCCAATGCTCCATGCCACAC
>CM068955.1:141325661-141349094 GCA_035128595.1 Eptatretus atami | reverse complement strand
CCCACAGAGAGAGCTCTAGAATGTCGAGGGGATTTTTGGGCTTGGAACGGATTAGCGCATTTACATTCAAAAGGCGTCTCTACTTACGAAGGTTTCAGGTTACGAAACTACTCCCAGAACGAATTAAATTCGTAAGTAGAGGTACTATGTATTGTATTTCATATATATAATATATAATATAAATATATATATATATATATATATATATATATATATATTTACAGGCTCTGGAAAAAATAAGAGACCACTCCAAAAAATAATTTAAATCAGCATTCTACATGTATGGCAGCCATTCCATTCCAGTGTCTGTTGAATTCCAACACAGCACACATCCATTCTCTAGTGAGGTACTGATTAGGTGATCACCTGAACCGAATCTTATTTAACAAGGAAAAATATAAAAACACTGCTGTGGTCATCACTATCCTCTTGCAATAGGACCAGCTGGATGGCAAAAACAGTGCTAGTAGCACTCAAAAGTAATTGGAAATCAAAAAAATAACTATTGACCATGCCAACGAGTTGAAAGGAAGTTTTGAGTGAGGAAAAGAAGGGTTCAATTCTGGCTTTATGGCAGAGGATACAGTGATCGCCACGTTGCTTCCATCCTTAAAATTTCAAAGATGGCGGTTCATAAGAAAAGGTCAGCAGCAGACATTGGGGACAACAAAAGCTACAGTCTGGCAGAGGGCGAAACGACTTTCCACTGACGCGGGATGACCGCCACTCATTTGAATGTCACTCCAAACCGTAGGATGACATCAAGTGACTACAAAAAGAATGGCAATGGCAGCTGGGAAGTGCACGCGAGGACCGTTCGAACACAGCAGGCTGGGTTGTCGGGGAAGGGCTAGTACCCGCAGCTCGAAATAGAGAAGGACTCTAGAGACTTCATCAATGAGAAGCAAAGAGAGCCAGGCTGAGGTTTGCAAATAGATAAAGTGTGTTAGGATTGGGACATAGAGGAACTGGAGGAGTAGAGGTCTATTTATAGATAGATTCTAGCAGGTTTAACACTGTGGGCGTCTCATGGTTAGACGGAGACCTGGGAGGCCTACAGCACGAGTGTCTCGCACCCACTGTGAAATTTGGTGGAGGATGGTGATGATCTGGGGGTGCTTCAGCAAGGCTGGAATCGGGCAGGTGTCTTTGTGAAGGAGCTCATGATCAAGCCACGTACAAAGTTGTCCTGGAAGAATACTTGCTTCCTGCTTCTGCTCTGACAATGTTCCCCAACTCTGAGGATTGGTTTTTCCAGCAGGCCAATGCTCCATGCCACACAGCCAGGTCAATCAAGGTGTGGATGGAGGACCATCAGATCAAGACCTTGTCATGGCCAGCCATCTCCAGACCTGAACCCCATTGAAAATCTCTGGAATGTGATCAAAGAGGAAGATGGATGGTCACAAGCCATCAACAAAGCCGAGCTGCTTGAATTTTTGCGCAGGAGTGGCATAAAGTCACCCAACAGCAATGTGAAAGACTGGTGGAGAGCATGCCATGCCAAAATATTGATTCTGAACTCTTCGAAGTTAAACATTAGTATTGTGTTGTTTAAAAATGAATATGACTTGTTTGTTTGTATTATTTGAGGTCTGAAAACACTGAATCTTGTTGTTATTTTGACCAGTTGTCATTTTCTGCAAATAAATGCTCTAAATGACAATAATTTTTATTCGGAATTTGGAGAAATGTTGTCAGTAGTTTATAGACTAAAACAAAAATGTTCATTTTACTCAAACCATACCTAATAAATAGTAAACCAGAAAAACTGCTAATTTTGCAGTGGTGTCTTCATTTTTTCCAGAAGAGATATATATATATATATATATATATATATATACACACATATATATATATATATTGTTTGTTTGTTTGTTTGCAATCCATGGCGATACAAAGCAAAAGTACCAGCACTGTCACTGAATATATCGATTGACTTGAACAAAGTTCAGGCCCTACTTGCCTGTGTTTGGCCCCGTCTTGTCGTGCGGTGCCTTTGGCAGTGGCTTACTCACTGAAAATGTGCTATATAATTTTACAGCATGTTTCCACTTTTTGTGCGATCTTCTTTCATTATAGGACCCATCACTTCAGCATAGGTAGATACATAAATAAAAAATAAACGTTTCGTTTCTGAAAGGTTCTTCAACCATTTCAGTGGAGTGCTTGCTTGGGTGGTTACGCCACTTGGCGAGTGATCTTCAAGCTTTGATGGTGACACCACGGCACAGTTCGATGTAGGGACATCTCCAGAGTTAGGAAGACAAAATAAATTAAATGATTACAATGAGAAAAAAATGTTTGGAGCTGTTACAAAGCAATGAATCACCACATAATGACAGGATAGAACAGAGGAACAAACAATCGCTCTTAGCTATCTATCCTGGTTTGAATCCCAACCCAGCTATGAACTCTAATCCCAGTGTTTCAGAGTCAGGGTGATTCATCAATGTGTTTGCCATTTCTCGGATGGACGTTAAACTGGTCAGCATATCTGCCAGAATCCCCCCTCTCCTCTCCCACTCCTCACTCTCACCTCCCTTCCTAATCCACTCTCGCTCTCCTCTCCGTCTCTCACTCTCTTCCACCCGTCTCCTTCTCTCCCATTCTCTCCCACCTCCCTCCTTCTCTCCCACCCTCTCCTTCTCTCCCACCTCTATGCTTCTCTCCCACCCCTCTGCTTCTCCACCACCCCTCTGCTCCTCTCCAACCCCTCTGCTTCTCCACCAAACCCTCTGCTTCTCCCTCGCTCTCTCCCCTGTGGCTTCGCCCCCAGCCCTCTGCCTCTCCCCCACACTCTACCCCTCTCTCCACCTTCTCCCTTTCTCTTCTACCCCTATTCCTCTCTCCCCCACCCATATTCCTCTACGCATATTCCTCTCCCTCTCCCTCTCTCTCCCTCCCAATCCCTCTCTCTCTCATTCCTCTCTTATTCTTCTTTCTCTCTCTACCACCTCTCCTCTCTTCTACCACCCCTCCCCCCTTCCCCTGTTCCCCACCTTACACTTTGTTAAGGGGACCGTCAAGGACTGACGGTTTAGTTTGGAATTTAAAACAGCTTCTCATTAGTGTAGCATATACGAATCATATTCAGAGTGAACCGACAGGAGGGGTGCAAAGGTCGTGCATGTGCAAGCATGCATGCATGCATACAGGCCTTTGCCAGGTCGATAGCATGGGTTTTAAATGTTCTCACTCGGTTGTATATAGAACCCGCCAGTTAAAAAGAAAATGTTGCTGTAGGGGCGCATTTTATCGCCATTCCCTTCCCCTACTCTCACACTGCCTTCGCTTCCCCTCACGCCACCTTCTCTTCTCCTCCTGCTGCCTTCCTTCCCATCACGCTGCCTCCTTCCCTTCATGCTGCCTTCCCTTCCCCTCATGCTGCCTTACTTTTCCTTCCCATCATACTGCCTTCCCTCCCCCTCCCCTCATGCTTATCTCGTTCCAAACCCCCTCTCCACCCCATGGACATCTCTGGGCAGTCTCTGCATGCTGTATTAACATGCTGTTTTGACGTACTCATTTTGTTCAATCCTGTACTATCCCCCTGCCCGCTTGTCCACTAGTCCCACTACCAAATGCAAGACGAGAACCCTTCCCTCACACTTACCTCTTCACAAACCCACTCCAACTTCCCCCTCCCCCTCCCTCTCTTCCCATCCCCCTCGCTCCCCACGCCTCCTGGAGTGTATAGCGACGTTTGGTGAGGCATTGCTCTCCCACTTCCCCACTTCTAGCTCCCCCTTCCTCATCAGCTCCTACTCCCCCACCTCCTCACTCCCCTCCCTCTACCCTCCTCCCTCCTCACTCTCCACTCCTCTCCCTCCTCTCTCTTCCCCCATCCCTCCTCTCTCTGTCTCCTCCATCTCTCTCTCCCTCCCCTTCCTCCTCTCTCTCTCTCTCCCCTCATCAAATCCTCCACCCTCCTCCTCTCTCCCCCCCCTCCTCTCTCTGTCCTCCATCCTCTCCGCTCTCTCTCCCTCCCATCCATCCTCTCTCTCTCTCCCCCCTCTCCTCCCTCCTCGTGCTCTCTCCCATCTCCCCCTTTTCTCCCCCTTCCCTTAATATTCCCATCAGCAAAGCAACGGGTTGTATTTGCTGGTAAAGGATATTTAGCAATAAGTGAGAACATTTGTCTGTTTGAGTTCATGAAGACATGATGGTGAATTTGTGATTTTAATGGTTGCTGTTAATTTGTGTTGTGAGAAGTAGCTAAGTGAATAAAAAAAAGACCTGGCTATCGTGTCTATGCATTGACTGCAGTAATCAGATTACTGCTTCCCATCAAAATTAAACTGTGCTCCGAGATTCGACAATATTGCCACAATTAGCAGCCAGCAAGGCACTTTCTTTACAGAGTAAGGTCACCATACAATCAACATCTTTGATGTTGAATGAAAAACTATTCGTGTCTTCTTTTGCTCTGGCGAAGGGTTAACCACCAAAACGTCAATTTCTCCATACTTGCCACTGTGGTTAGCATCCCTCAATCAATGTTCTGTTAATTTAATCCAACATCTTTGATGGTTATATCAGTGAAACACACATCTGATTGTGTCCATACTTCGTAGTGGCAGATCCCTTCAATTTGGCATTGACAAATATTTGTTCCAGCCAACCATGATTAGTCATTGAGAAAGAAGAGTGAAAGTGCTCGTTTAGTTGGTTTGAACATTCGACTCTTTTGGGGATGTTTCTTTGTTTGATTGCTTTCTGACAGAATAACGTGCATCATGTTGAGAACAGATTATGTATATTTGAAAATCCCATCTTAATTATTCATGTTTTATAGATATTTGTTCAGGACAATTGCAGGTGACCTTTTCTTCAACTATTCATGCCACCAAAAAATATGATTTTAGGCCATCCACCTGTACTGCTGGACTTTTTTTTTTTTCTTTTTTCTTCCTGGAACTGTGGTCTCCAACACGCTGCATTTTATCCCTGAATATTAAAGTTTGCAATAGTTGATTAACATAAAAATTCCTCAATGTCAGAATTACTTGATATAATTATTTCATCAACTTTATTATTTGAGCAAAGCATAAATCGCATTTTAATTCAATAGTTGTAGCAGTGTGGCTGTGAAGGAAGTGCCGACACCAAGTGTTGCTTAAACTTAACGTTTGATACTTGTGGCATTCAAGTGTACTGTATACTCAATCAATCTGTTTAACACAAAAGCATTTTGTGGAGCAAGTGATAATTGAATCACATTCTCATTGACATTAAATTAATTTGATTTGAGATATTGTACTTTACATTTCAGTAATTCAACAGGTTTGCCATGCCGTTGATTGAATGATTGTTTCAATAGTTGATTATGTTGGCTCTAAAACTAAACCACTCAATTGTTAGAGTGATTTCACATTCACCCACCTAATTATGCTGCAGAAAAAAAAATAGTCTTTGTCTTTGTTGTTTCACTTGACATTTTTTTCTTAAAAGCTGTACTCGTAAAAAAATAATAATATATAAATATATCTATATATACAGTATATATTATTATTGGAGACCTTCATAAGCCCTCAAAGCAAATATTTCCACCTTCATGACAAATGAACACAAAAGCTGCGAAAACCAGTTTCCTGATTAGTCTTTGGCGTTTCTTTGACAAACACATATGGTACTCCAACTTTACCGCTTTTTCTTTAACTTTACAAACATTGTGCATTAAAAGGTGAACAGTCATTAAATTTGAATGTAATTCTTAAAATTCAAAACAAGTGGGAGCAAGTAGGGGTGGAGTCGGGGGGGGGGGGGGGGGGTGTTCAAAATATATGCAAATGATACAGGGTGGTCAAAGAAGAGGTTGACGCCCCCCCCCCTAGACTTTTTGTCCTATAATTATATTTTTACAAACATGTCTTTTATATTGTACTACAGGTATGGATTCCACAGCTGAGAAGATGTAGATCACAACATGCATAAAGATTATTACTCTTACACTAAAGATGAGCATGCAATGGACAATACAACATAAGACATTTTCCTTGGAAATCTACTTCCGAACAGTCATTTAAGGAAACTCAAAAAGTTCAAAACCAATTTCAACTGCAGAGAAGCCCCGTCTAAGCAAACAATGTATTTGTGGCTAAAGAAGCTCAGGAAGAAGGGGACTGTGATAAACCTTAATTCAAAATCCCAAGACCAGCAGAATCAACATGAAATTTCTCTCATATAGGAATGAAAATTTCATTTCTCTCTCGTTTTAACATACAGTATATTGATTCATGCAAATTCTGTAGTATCATTGATTTATTTATTTTTTGAAATAATGTTTTAACACTTTTCGTGATCAATGTTTTTTTTTTAACCACCCTGCATGTATAATGACAATTGTTTTAGACATGCCAAAAAAGATGTAATAAAGCATGTGTTAAAAATCATTTGTATATATTTTCTTACTAAAAACAACATTTTATACTTGTACATTGAAAATAAAAAAATGTCAGCCTGTGTTGGACCGTTTTAGGTTTGTGGAATATTTTGAACAATAGTCATATCTCAAAAACATTTGTCAATACATTGTCAAAACAATTCTTTTGTACGACTTTGAAAAACATTTCCGACCAAACCAAACCAAACTTCGTACCTGCAGGGCTTTTATGGGATGCAAAATTCAAGGCTCATCGAAAAGCGAGTTGATGGAAGGCCGTAAAACAGGCAAAATAGCAACAGTGGCTCAGCGGGATCACATTTGGATGCAAGGGAATGAACTAACAACAAAAGAGGATAGAGAAGGGGAGGAAATACCATAAACTGCAAGGATCCGAGATCAAGAGCCGACTTTATTAGGTTTAATGGAAGTAGAAAAGTTTGCATATCAGAATGGGGGATATCATCATATGGTAACACTGGAGAAAAGTTTGGGATTGAACCATCTTTGGAATTCAGTTCCACAAATTACAGGAAAAAAATATATAACAGAGTGGAGATTTGAGGTAAACATAGATCTTAAGAGTTTAAACCATGTGTGGGTCACTGAAAACAACACATGAATCCTTGAAATGTTCTGAAGGTTTGCAGAGGAAGAATATAGGAGAGCTGGCAGTAAAATGGAGATGCCACAAACATGTCTGTGATATGAGAGCACCAGGCTTTGCGTTTCTTGCTTATCATGGGAGATGCCAATAATGTTGAGAGCTTGAGATTCTACAGAATCCAGGAGAAACAGAAGTGATACTGGATGTGTCACCAGCTAATAGTGGAGAGCAACACTCCATTGTTCTCCAGAAAAATGCCTTGTTAGCTGTTTTATTTCAAGGATTTCCATTTTTTTATTATAAGAGATAGTCGCAGAAATTTTCTCTTTCCATCCACCTGATTGCCAATAGTTTGATCCAACTTCATGGTGGAGCTGTAGTTCCGCTGTTGTATATCTTCATAGACTTCTCAACACTGCAGGTGCCTCTTCATCCTAATTGTAAATCATGTATGAACTGTTATCTAGGAGAATATAATATATCTATTATATAATATCCTGTAATAAATATAACATGGACTGTTATGAAGGAGAACTGAATATACCTAATATACAAAGCTCTTTATAATCACTGACTCGCTGTGTTGTCATATATATATATATATATATATATATATATATATATATATATATATATTATATATATATATATTCACTTATATATATATATATATATATATATATATATATATATTGTTGCGGATCCGGGGTGGCGGGAATCTGACCCGGTCCCTGGTGCCACCCTCGCCACCACCGTCTCCGGGAGTCTATAACGCCAGCCGGCTCGGCACAGGCCTCGGGTCACGCATCTTTAATCGCGATACCAACGTAATCCTGTACCTTACCAGTTGGGAGATAGAACCCCTAGTTACAGACTGGCTTTGTCAGTGACCGAGCGGAGTTACCAGTCTGTAACCATTTTGGTCTTGTATGCCAATCGAACGGATCGTTCCTCGACGCGACACGCATTAATCCATAGCGGCAACTTCATCAGAATTAACCAGATTTATTGGGGACATCAGGGATCACAACACAAGCAATAACATGACAGTGGTTTTATTAACAATCAACCCGTTCTTAACTAGGGAACCACGGCTAAAAGGTTTCGAGGGGATTACTACGAAATATGCCTTATACAACACGTGCAAACAAACATGCATGCAGGACAAGACAGAGTACTTGGTGATGGCTCATGGACGAGAGGACCGTGTCCCAAAGGCACGAAGGTCGCTCGTAAAAACCAGCGGGTTTCACGGGTTCGAACTCCCGCTCGAACGTGCCGCGCAGCAAGAAATGGCGGCGCAGCACTCCAGCTCCCGCCAAAGTCACGCGTGCGCGGTTCTCCTCAGCGCGCTCCGGCTCCGCGCCACCTCGACGATGCGAGATCGCCGATCTCTCTCCAGGGTTCAGCACACGAATCCCGGCCTGGCCTGTTCTCCATACAAGGTCCCAGTCGAGGTCCGAGTTCCACAGGCGGATCACAACGTGTCGAGCCGTGAGGTGAGCAAGACCGTCAGACGCTCCGGCGTATCCTCTCCGGCCTTCCCGCCTCGAAGCCCGACTCCCGCTTCGTCCCCTCAGTTCCTCTCTCGGTCGAATCACCGACGTGCAGGTCGGTTCAGCGTCTCTCCCGGCAGACCCAACACGGTGCCTCCTTCGTTCGCTCGCCTCGAAGCGACTCCGAGCACGTCTCGAGAACCCGGCCGTTCCTCGCACACAGCACTCCTTTCGTCCCCTTTTCTTTTCTCCTTCGAGTCGTGAGGTGAATCGATGTGCAGTTCCGCTTTCTCTGTCCGGCCGATTCACCACTGCCTTTTTCTTTTCTCTCTCGCCTCGACACGCGAGCTCCTTCGACACACGCCTGTCTCGGCGACTCCCTGACCAAAGGCTCCTCCCTTCACGTCACTTCCTGTCCAGGCCACACCCCTCGCTCGAGGCCACTCCTCTCAGCCACTGGGAGGGGCCTATTCCGGAATGAGGAAGGAATAATAGCGATCTCTCGTTTCACCACCATAGCACGACACAAAAACAGTCTGTTAAACCTCCCGACACACACATATCGTCCCTATACCACACAACCTATCTATACATGAATTTAATGGGGAAACTGAGCTAATTCTATATTTAGTATTCCCGTAAGGGCCATTTCCGTAACAATATTATACTAGCCAAAACTGTATATATATACAGTATATATATATATATATATATATATATATATATATATATATATATATATATATATACATATAATTATATATACATATGTACTAGTGGGGTATGCTTTACACATTGTAAGCAATAATGAACTGTGCTTCCCCATTGTCTCGGGTCACTCACCTGCAATAATTTATTTCATTTTTTAAAATTTATTTCTATTTTAATTTACAGAGGCTTTCCAACGGTTCTGTGATTTTGCCCAGTGTATAGATTTGATGTCCGTCAGCACGCGAAATTGCCATGCTTCCCAATTGTCTCGAGTCATGCACCTGCATTTATTTTTTTCATTTATTTATATTTTCATTTACGGATGCTTTCCAATGGTTCTGTGATATTTCCTGGTGTATTGGCTTCGATATCCGTCGGCACACATAATTCCAGCTTTCTACGTCATTCGGAAGGTACCGAACATACATACCAGTGAGTCAGTGAGTGAGTCAGTGAGTGAGTCAGTGAGTGAGTCAGTGTGTGGTTAGAATGAGCTTTTGTACATCATACATACATACACACATCACTGTGGTGCACGAAAAAAACAATTTGAGGACGAGGCAAGATGTTCAGTATCAACATCTTTAATCAATTCTCTCACCCCACCCTGCCCCATTTTTATCTGCCATTCTCTACCAAATATCCCCATTTTACTGAACCTGCAAATCCCTCTTGTCCAGCATAAGTCATTAGCACTAAATCGGCAGCCTTGCTTTCTGTCGACTTCTCTTTCTCCAGGCACCTGACGTCTTATTTATCAGAGCTGACACCAGTCGATGGTGGTCGTGTCATTCCGATTACTTACAGCCTAACAGCTTTAGCACGAAATGCAAGTGGATTCCACGAAGTTGCTTTCTCACACACTGCATAGCAAGTCAATAACTGATGGAATCCTTCAGGAACTATACAGTATATGTGTTTCCATTAAACACAATTAGGGTGGCAGGGGGGGACAAAAGTAAAATCATAATAAATGAATCCACAGTTGATGCCTCCCAATGGCGTACAGCTACTTAAAAGTGTCTAAGGATTGTAATAAAGGGTTTGCAAACAAGAAAAAGGTTGTAGTAAGGTAATTATTATTAAATAGTACTTAATTGATTGTGCTTGTCGTGATCGTGACAGCTGCACAGCTTGTATGGTTAGTGAGACTTTCGCATACATCTTTAAATATTTGCCACAGGCATCTTTCTCTCTTGACTTGTTTTTCTGTTTTGTAATGTGCATATGCCAATTGGAAAACAGTTATTGAAGGTCATGCAAGTGAGAAAAACAAATGCACTCTTTCTTCATAACCAAGCACATGCATGCGTGAACTGTGACACATACTAACATAATGAATATGTCCAACATGCGCGAGTGAGCACATACACACACAAACAAACACACACACACACACACACACACACACATATGCGGGTTTCATCTCCATATGCAGGTTTCAGGAGGTGGAACGGAGCCCTCCCAAGTCTCAAAGTATCCACCTTCGTGTGTGTGTGTGTGTGTGTGTGTGTGTGTGTGTGTGTGTGTGTGTGTGTGTGTGTGTGTGTGTGTGTGTGTGTGTGTGCGCAAGTCATTGGTTATAAACTCTATACGCGGGTTTCGGAAGTAGAAACGGAGTCTTCCCATGTCTCTAAGCATCCACCTTCGTGTATATGTGTGTGTGCAAGTTGCGTTTGTTGACTGCTATCTCCACGCCTTGGTGGGTTTCATGAGATGAACAGAGACCAACCAGGTCTCAAAGTATCCATATCCATAACACACAAACACACAACTGAATATTCAGATATTTTTCCCCAGACAGTTTGGACAGTTTACAGTTTTGTACACTTTGATTTTTATGTTTGTGTTACCAAAAAAAAACAATCGTGGTTCTTCTTCATGACCCTTGGTGTTTGGTCTACTTCAGCTAATTACCATAACACAAACCATACAACACCTCGCTACATCTCACCCAACCACCACCCCCCTCCCTCTCCTCCCACTCTCCTTCACCGCAACCTTTCTGACTCATGTTCACTTGTTTGCCACAAATTATCTTTTTATGACTCCGGTGACAATGGCTCCGGTGGCATTATGTTTATGGGTTGTCTGTCCGTCCGTATGTACGTACATGCGTATGTTCTGTTTTCTCTGCTACCGCTTATCCGATTGACATAAAATTTTGACCACAGATGTGACTCATCATGCAGAATTTTGTCACGATAATTATGACGTCATAAGTCACGTGGTGTGGTAGCCATGTTGGAAAAAAGGAAAAACTTTTGACTTCTGTATCTCCTAAACCGCAAAATGAAAAAAAATTGAAACTTGGCACCTGGCAACTACTCTGCATGGAAAATAAGAGCTATTTTACTATGACGTCATCGGTGAAGTGGTATCCTGGTCAAACTTCGACAAATGGAACGCTGCATTCGATTAGTATGAAAATTTGTGAGGTTCTCGGGAAATATTTCAACGCAGAAAAAATTGACGTCATCCGTCATGTGGCTTGGTAGCCATATGGTTAAAAATATATAAAAAAATCTTCTCCAGAACCGCTTTATAGATCGAAGTGAAACTGCACACAAATGATTGACGATCCATGCTAAATAAAGTTTGATAACTATGACATCATAGGTCACATGGTATCGCAGCCATCATGGATTTACCCTCAAACCTTCAAAAATCTTCTTCAGAAGAAGAACTCGACAGATTGAGGGGAAACTTCACAGACATGTTCCCCATGACTTGCGGATAATAGGCTAATAAAGAATAATTGATGTCACCTGGTTCGGTGGCCATATTGGATTGAAGAAAAAATATTAAATAATGTTTTCTCTGGAACCGCTTATACAATCGAAGCAAAATTTATGAAGTATCATCAAACCATATATCTGCACAATGAGGAAATGATGACATCATAGGTCACACGGTGAAGCAACTATATTGGATGGAAAAACGAATCTTACCCGATCAAAACTAAACTTCACAAACATGATCCTCCACCAATTCTTGAGCAGAGTCCATTTTTTTAATGCCATTGGTCACATGGTTTGCAGCCATGTTAGTTTGAAAACCAAAAATATAAAAACCTTTTTCTCCAAAACCGCTTAACAGATCAAATGAAACATCTTGTTTCCATGGAGCAAGGGCACTGAATCACAAATGCAAATTTTCGTATCAATTGCTATTGCAGTTTCTGAAATAAAATTTTAAAATATTTTCTTTGAAACCAATATGGCTGCCACACCACATGACTGATGACATCATTTTTATGGCAAATGTATGCAGCAAGGACAGTGGATCATAACTGCAAAGTCTAGTATTGATAGGTTAAACGGTTTCATAGAAATAGTTCTTTAATTACATCTTTAAAACAAATGTGACTGCCACATCATGTGGATGATGAGATCATTGTTATATAAAATATTTGTAGCAACAGTAGTGGATCATCACTGCAAAGTCTCACATCGAAAGGCTAAGCGGTTTCAGAGAAACATTTTTTTTTAATATGATCTCGGCTTGGGGAATATTGGTTGAAAATTTCAACATCATCAGTCACATGGTCTCGCAGCCATGTTGGACAAAAAGCCTTGTCCGATCAACGCGAAACTCCAACGACATGACTGGCTACCCATTCTGAATTTGATTTGGAAAGAGGACGTCGTGGGTCAGGTGTCTGATCAAAGCGGGGCGGAATTGTTTTTTTTTAACCATGGAAATTTCACGAAATTTTCACCATAGTTGTGACTACTCATGTAGAATGTTTTTTTGTGATAACTATGACATCATAGGTCACGTGGTGTGGCAGCCATGTTGGAAAAAAAGAAAAACTTTGGACCTCTGCATCTCCGAAACCACTCCATGGAAAAAATTGAAACTTGGCACATGTGAAGTACTGGGGAAACAAGGGTGATTTTTTGTAATGATGTCAAATATGGCTTCCTTATGACATCATAATTTCATGTATGAAATGCTTTATCCGATCAGTATGAAAATTTTTGAGGGTTATCTCAGGCTAAATTGTAATTGGCAAAAAAAAATGATGACATCATCGGTCACGTGGTTTGGTAAACATGTTGTTTTTAACATAAAACCTTCAAAAATCTTCTCCATAATGGCTGAACAGAATGAGGCAAAACTTTAAAGGTGTGATTGCCTATCCACGAGGAACCAAAAGTTCTCCACCTATGATGTCATAGGTCACATAGTTTGGCAGCTATGATTTTTTTGAAGAATACAATTTTTTAAATCTTCTTCTTCAGGACATCTTGACAGATTGAGGGGAAACTTCACTTACATATTCCTCAAGCCTTGAAGATGCCAAGGTGTTCACAAATAATTAATAGGTCACATGGTCTGGCAGCCATATTGGTTTGAACAATTTTTTTTTAATCTTTCTCTTGAATCGCTTAATCAATCAATGTGAAACGTCAGTTATGACTGAGTAGACATGTGGAATATATGTTTTAAATTTCAACCTCATCAGATGCATGGTCTGACAGCCAGCATTATTTAATATTTTAAATCTGGGTTCCAGAATTTAAATCAAACTTGGTACATGTATGTATAATGATGTAATAATGTGGGCGGAGGCATATCTGCCGACATTATGACGTCGAAGGTTGTCGTTCTAGTTTTGTTTTGTTTTACTATGTCATTTTATGCTTACAATGTCCTTTATTGTATATACAGTATGCATTTAATTAAATAAGTAATCAGTTCACAATTTGGATCCACTTAGTAAATTTGTCATTAGAATATGTTTTCAATAAGAAAAAAAAAAATCTTCTTTCCTGACGAACAAAGGCAAACATAACTGCACTTCAGGTAAGGGAATGTAGTCAGAAAGGCAAGAGGGGGAGACAGCAAAACATAGCCTAGAGCATAGCAGTTTAGTCTGGATCATTGAACAGAGTACCGGCACTTGGAATAAAGACAATTCCTCTGCCCTTTTCCATTCTTCAGCAGCCAACCAGGCAATCCCTCATCACATCTTGGAAGTACCCTTGTCCAGATTACCGTTCTCTTAGCTGTTTTTCCTGTCTTCCTCTTTCCATTTACATTGGTGAGACCACAAGCAAAATATTCCTTGATTACCAGGTACTTATCTGTAATGTAAAACAGAAAGTGTTCCTCAATTTCATCTAATTTTTCTGAATATTTTCAGAAATTGCTCCCAACAATATAATTTGAAATACTGTATGGTAGGGCATTGCAAAACTAAATAAATGATAAAGAAACAAATACTACAAAGAGACAGAGAAAACCGATATTAAACTGTTTTTCCCACAAATAACTATTAGTACAAACTAACTATTTCTTGAAGCAAGAATACGAAAACGGGAAGTGCATCGAAGTCAAGGGAAAGAAAGCATGCTGGGACCACATATGATCAGAGTTTTTCAATAACATTTTCAACATTGAAATGTTATATTTTGAAACTTAAGGCTTTAAAATAACTGTTTGGTTAGACTCACTTTCTGTTACATTAAGGACTCCCAAAACTCAGCAACCCTCTTCTCCCCAAAAAAAAAATATATATATATTTGATAATATTGTGCCAATCCATATTTAAAGATCTTCTGGATGAATACATCAAATTTTAGAAAGTCTGTCCTAGTTTTGAAATTGAAACAATCCATCCTCTTAACTTTCTTTCGAAAATTACGCACTGTTGATTGGGGAAGCACAATGTGATTGAAATGTCATGGCGAACCTTGACTACCCAATAACTATTCCCCATTTCAGGTCAATTAGCTCTTTATCTCTTGAAATCCTGATTACAGTGGTGCTTCAGTGCTAACAGCACATCTTTAAAAAGCACATTCTGCTTAATAGTTATTTCGCAAAATGCAGCTTGAAGGTTGGGAAAGTCTTTTTCAGGGGTTATATATTTTTTTCCCCATCAATCTAAAATTCATGGTGGAGCATGTACTGAAAGCACATTGGTACTTTCTGGATGAAGACGTTAGTAGATATGTTTTAACATGAACATGATTTGCAAGACTATGAGTAGACAATGGACAGATAAATATAGTTTATTGGATATGAACCTGTTAACATATCAAGCATTCATCATAATGAGATGTTAGTTCATATGGAATTGTTAAGCAGTCCAACCTAGATTTGGCTGTAGGGTCCCAATAGTTTTAGTAACATATTGTATAGCTCTGAAATACTAACTTTGTGATTCTTCCATGTAATTGTTATGAAATATGCCATTGAATCTGTTATTAGGAAGGCAGCTTAAACAACGTTTTCAAAAAGCTGGATAAAGTGCCTGGATTGATGATGTATGCGTGATACAAGTCGTGGGGTTCAAATGTAATATGTACTTTTGTAGTTCCTGGCTCCCTGGTCACCATGAGGCAGTGAGCCAAGACAACCGATTGGTGGTGGATTGGGACAAAAGAAAAAAACGAGTTTGGCTTTGTAGCTTATGTTTAAACATTAGCAAGGAATGAGATTTTTTTTTTATTCCTACAAAATTGAGGCTCATGGAAGAGCAAGGTGAGGTGGGGTATGAACTAAGGTGAGGGAAACTCATGGATACAATAAACAAGGGAATGAACAAACCGGAAAAGAGGAGAGGGAGAGAGAGAGAGAGAGAGAGAGAGAGAGAGAGAGAGAGAGAGAGAGAGAGAGAGAGAGAGGACACATATTGAGCCTGCAAGTCAGAGGAATGGAAAAGGAAGGGTTAAATGTGGTTTAAATAAAATTGTGCAGAGGGATGGGGGATGACATGAGATGCTGGTGTACCACCCGTTTGAAGCCCTGGAGGGAAGAGTTTGGAAAAAGCAGCATCTGGAATGTGGTTTCACACACGAGAGAAGCCACAAACAAAAGAGTTGAGGTGTGCAGTTTGAAACAAGACACTGATTGTTCATTTGCACCTATATTTTCTGCAACTCTTCTTGCACTTTCTGAAGCAATGCTTCCATTATCTCATTGTTACCTCATAGTACAGTTGGGCTTGGAGCACATGCTGGAACCATGCTGTGCTCTTTTAGTTATTTTGTCTGACCACAACAGAGTGCAAGTGGTCAGACAAAAAGTTTAACATGTTTGTTTATCAAAGCAATTGCATTAAATTTTCATCGATGTTTTCTCGAGTTTATTTTAGTCAACTGTGGTTTATTCTATCACAAATTGCTAGAGTTAATTGTTGGCATTTTGTTTCTTCAGTGAATTTGTTTCTAATTTGTTTGTCACCAATTTATGTGTCTGCTGTGTTTCACTTCAATCAGAGGTTCCTGCAGTTAATTGTGTTACACTTGAAGTTGGTTGTTTGGATTTCATTTTCCAATTTATTGCATTTCATTTTGAGCCAAGTGCTTGTACAATATTTTCTGTACGTTACAAATTCATAATTCATTCAAGCATTCCTTTGTTTTTATGCATTAATTATTTTGGTAATTCACACATCTTTGAACAACTGAATCCATGGAAATTGAGCTTGCTGTTTTTTTTAACCACTTATTCTCCAAAATTTCCCCCGCTGTTCTCTTACATCCCAGCAACTCCAGGATGCACGTATTCTTCCAGTAACCGCAACCTTGGTTAAACACCAAAAATCCAAGCTAAATGCTCAGTTCAACTCCTTAGTTCCATAATTATTCCAACTTTGGCACCACCTTCCAAAGGCCATTCTTTCTCAATCTTTCCTCCAGGTCTTCATGTAGGTAGTGCAATACCACCTTGTGTCATCCCCCATCCTGACCCATTATCCTTCATTACCCCCATTAACCTTTCCTCATCCAACCATATTACTTGCTGCTTTCACTTTTTTTTAATCTCTATCTCTATCTCTCTCTGTCTCTCTCTCTCTCTATCTCCCCCTTTTTCTCTCCTTTCCCTGTTAATGTTTCTTTGTTCCCTCACAATGGGTTGTGTCCACTTGTTGCCCTGAAACTCCACTTTCCATTTATTCTTGCTCTTCCCTGGGGAATGCTCTTAGAGAGTATATATCTATATACAGTACATCATCAGGTTTTATTTACAGCATATACTTTATTCAGCAAATAATTCACATACTCCATCCACCCAAAGAGTTGGTAAACTGCTGGTATATAATTATATAAGAACGAGTTGTTTCTGTGAAGCCTTTTTCTATACAATTCCATACCCATGGGTCAATTGCCCTGAAATTTGCTGTACCACATTATTTTCACACACGGAAGCTACTTATCACATTAGAAGTTTGCAATACTTGATCAAAATGAAGTTAAAACATGAAATAACAGCATTTTGGCTGATCACTTTCGTACTTCGGGTGTCCCCTTCGGCAGGGAAAAGGGAGAAGCTTGGATTATGCCTGGCACGTCAGAGACTTCTGTGTTCAAACGTGATTCTCTGTCGGGAATCAAACCACTTGCATTTAAGTAATAATATTCCAAATTCAGACATGGAAACGAAAAAACAATGGGTCCACAATCTCCACATGATTACCATGAGTATTGGAATGCTTGCATGCTCTTGTATGAGAACGATCTTCTTGATGCTTTACTGCAGTCCACAAAACCTGATCTTGATCAGGTGATCCAACTCCATATGTATATATATATTTTGTACATGTATATATATATATATATTTGTATGTGTGTTGTACAAATATATATGTATATATAGTCCAGGAGCAAGGACCTGAAAAAAATGAAATTGTTCAACACTCCCTACAGAAAAGGTTTGACTTGACAGAGTGGTAGAATAGACCCTATAGAACACCTCCAGGTAGTATGTGGTTTCAAATTGTGGTATCATTAAAATTCTACAGGCCATTATACATACCAAGGGTACTTACCAAGAGGGTCACTGTGGGTCAGCAAACTTTAGGGGAGGGGTAACATAAACGTGAATATCTTTGTCGAGACTCAACCAATTTTCAATATTGAGGTATCATTGGCTTCATATTATAATTATCTTTCAGAATATGCACAGAAATGTCGATATTCATTCAACTGTACAACAAGATTCTTGTTTATCTGGCTGACATGAACCAGCTGCCTGAGACCCATCTGCCATCAATGAAGAGTTCATGTCTGGCAATCATGCCATCAGTCGATCGCCTCAACCTTTTGCTCAAGTGTTGACTGACATGGCCCTAGAGCAGTCCATCAACCGCGACGAGCAAGACAAACGGTGGCATCATAGGGATCAGTCAGAGAGCAGGAGCTCTAGAACGATGGTTCCTGACATGTCATGAACGAGCAGCCATCACAACCGCAATGAGGAGATGTGTGCCATACAGGACTCAGATCGTGTTGGTACCCACAGAGAAGCAGCACCAAAGAGGGTGGAGAGAGATGAAAGTGATGCTCAGAAGCTGCTGACCGTCATCACGTCAGAGCTTATGACCGATCCCTTCTCCCTAGACAACGTTGATGATGGAATTTCGTCACTGATTAACATTGCCACAGGTATCAGGATGCCCCAGATGCTGCTACACGCATGGTTAACTCCTACCAGATCGGCACAGCTCAAATGACAACATTTGTTGAACAGAGACTGAATACCAATGAAGTGACATTTTGGGATTCCCTGCCAAACCTGAAGATCAAAACATTTGCCACACTAAGCAAGAAGAAAACAGTGAAGCTAACTGATGAGAAAGTTATCACTCTTAGTGCTGACCGTGAACTCTTTGGCCGCCTTCTGATCACAGGAAAGTCAAGGGACATCAATCTGAGAGAACTCCACAGCTACGAGTTATCAACAGTGCCATTATCCCTGGCCCATTACGATGGCAGCTTGAGGAAGACCAACAAGAGCGTACTCATTGCTGAGTTAGAGAAGAAGGTAGATGTCCATCCAAAACTGCCACAAGTCACAACCAGCCAGATGTCTACGGCCCACATCGTCGATGCAATGGCGCTGGTACAGATGACAAAGTCCGCTGGTGCTGCAAACTTCGGTGAAATGGCATTCAAGTATTACAGCCTGGTTACTGCCCCTCTATGTCGGAATGGTTGTCAGCGGGTTGATGTTGTCTTCGACCGGTACTCCAGCCTCTCAATCAAAGCTGGGGAGCGAGAGAAACGAGGAACATCTGCAGCCTTAGAGGTGACAATCCAAGGGCCAGCCACTCCTATTCCAAAGCAGTGGATCAAATACATTGGAAATGTAGAAAACAAAGTCAACTTGTGTGCCTTCTTGCAGACACATGGTGCCACATGGGGTAGACACTCTGCTTGAAGGTCAACACCTAGTCATCGGTGGTGGTTTCAAGAACCCTCAGAGTCTGTGCTAGTCATCAGAGGGCACTGCGAAGAACTGGTTCCCCTCAAGTCAGATCATGAAGAGGCAGACACACGAATATTGCTACATGCAAAACATGCCTCTCATTATCACAACAGGATTGTGATTCAATCACCTGACACAGATGTGGCTGTCCTCTGCACCACACTCACAGAAAACTCCAGTGTCGGGAGCTGTGGTTTCGGACTGGAATCAAGGATAAAGCTAGGTATATTCCTATCCACAGCTTGGCAACACAACTAGGACCTGAGCTGTGTAATGCTTTACTCGGCTTCCACGCACTCACTGGGTGCGATTCAAACAGTGCACTCTCAGGACTCGGCAAGAAAAAGGGTTTCAATGTCTTACTTAACAGTAAAAGAGCATCAGACCAGTCGGGACAGCTTGGAGAAGAACCCGAGCTCAGCAACAGCACTTCAGAAGCATGCGAAGCCTTCATATGTGCAATGTACTCAAAAATCAAGGGGGCTGGGAGGAAAGTGAACAATGTGAGATACTGGCAGTTCTGTCAAAAGGGACAAAGAAATGAAAATCTCCCCCTACATTCGACAGCTTACAGCAACATATGAAGCGAGGAAATTACCAGGTCTATGTATGGAAGAGAGCATTGGAGCCTACACAGAGCCTTCCACCAGCAGCTGGACATGGCTGGAAAATTCAGGATGGTGCCCTGCAGCCTGTGCTCATGACCAAAGATCCAGCACCACGGGGTCTTCCGGAGCTGACTGTCTGTCACTGCAAGAGTCTCTATGTCGCCGAGCTGACTGCACAGGCAGAACCAACCACATGCCATGCACAGAAGCATGTGCATGTATGGCCGAAGAAACTTGTGAAAATCCAAGAACAATCTTTGAATCCAGTGGTGAAGAAGACGCTGACTAAAAGTTACAACAGATGACATCTTCATGCTTCCATGGCGAATGTGATTCCTTGTTGCCAGACACAAATATTACAAACCGCTCTGACGAATGTGCTTCCGTGCAACCATGCACAACTATTATGATTCACTCTCACTAATGTGCTTCTGTGTTGTCATGCACAGCTCCCAGTGTCGACCATGATAACTATTATCATCCACTATGATGAATGAGTAGCTTCCGTGCTGCCAGAGACAACTATTATACTCGGCTTTCACTAATGTACTTCCGTGTTGCCAAAGACAACTATTATGCTCGTCTGATGTATGTGCTTCCGTGTTGCTATACACCAGTAAAAGACGAACGCTAAAAATAACAGTTGCAGTTTTCTTTATGCGTGCCTTGTATGTATATGAATTTCTGCAGAACAATACTTTCTTAAGCGTTTGATTTCCAAAATTTATACATACCAGTAGTAATTGAGAAACACCGTTCACCTTCATATGAGAACACAATTAAAATGTCAGAAAGTTTGAATTAGTGTGATATTTTAGCTTTGGTGATGCCATGGCAAAGGCCATTTTCAAATAACTGTACATACTCTGATAGAGAATTATAATGGAAGCTAATGATAACTCAATATTGAAAATTGCTTGAGTCTAGACAAAGATATTCACGTTTGCGTTACCCCCCCTCCTAAATTTTGCTAGCCCACAGTGACCCTCTTGGTAAGTACCCTTGGTATGTATAATGGCCTGTAGAATTTTAATGATACCACAATTTGAACCACATACTACCTGGAGGTGTTCTATAGGGTCTATTCTACCACCCTGTCAAGTCAAACCTTTTCTGTAGGGGGTGTTGAACGAATTTCCTTATTTGGCCTCATATAGAGAATGGCTGCTGGACTAATATATACTATATATATATATATATATATATATATATATATATATATATATATTAAATATTATATAATATATATACAAATACATTATATATATATATATACAAATATATATATATATATATATATATATATATATATATAATATATATATATATAAATATAACACATATATAAATATATTATATATATATATACATTATATATATACACATCTATATATATACATATATATATATAATCTATATATATATATTACATATATATAGATTATATATATATATATATATATAATCTATATATATACATATATATACATATATAATCTATATATATATTACATATATATATACATATATATATATAAATATAAATATATATACACATCTATATACATATATATATATCTATATATAAAGTATATATTACATATATATATATAATATATATATTATAATATACAGTGGTGCCCCAGAATCCGAATTTAATTCGTTCCAGGAGGCTGTTCGGATTACAAAAAGTTCGGATCCAAAACTATTTTCCCATAAGAAATAATGGAAAGTGAATTAATCTGTTCCTGGACCCCAAGAAAACCACTTTCAAGACACTTTCAACTGAAATTACCATGTTTAAGGTAAAATAAGATGAGTAAATAACCTTTTCTGGGTCATGAATCTTCTTCCAAGCCTGGGGATGAGCAGGAGCGTTGTCGCTTCTTCCATCAGTCTGGATGCAGCTCCGGCCTATCAGTGGCCATTGGGATCCAAAACGTAAACTGTTCAGCCTGGTGGAGGTATGTAATTACCATGAACACCAAATGGTGTTTTATATCCCAGTACACTCTGTGGAGACACAAACGTGCTGTTTTCACCGCACGGTTCCACGGGAGAGAAGCAAGAGGTGAAGCGATTGGGTGACGCAGCATGACGTCACTACCATGCTCGCGAAAAAAAACGTTGAGTTCGTTAAAGCCGATTCGTCAGAGGGTTCATTGAATGAGTTCGCTTCACGACGGGTTTTCGCGCTTTTATCGCTTCTTTATTTTTTCAGAATCGTACACACGGTCGATTTCGGCAGCGAGATCAGACACACGCGTACCGCTCTCATGCTTAGCGATAAGTTCTTTCTTCAACTCAATTGTCGTTCTCACGGACTTCCTCTTACTCCTATTTGCTTCACTGCTCTCTTGGGTGCCATGTGTGAATGCACAAGGGTGATAATTGAAAGAAAAAAACCAGCACAAATCAAGGTGAAAACATGAGGTAAAGTAGCGATCAACACACGAGAGATGCTTTCACGAGTACTTCCACCGACAAACTGAATGAACAAAGCGCGAAGATGCGTCGAACAGGTGGGAGACGCACGTGAACAAACATGAGCACGCCAACGTGTTCGGTTTTTTGAAAATGTGTTTGGTTTTTAGGGCAAAATTTTCTAAAAAATTGTTCGGATTCCAATTTGTTCAAACAATGGGGCGTTCGGATTCTGGGGGCACCACAGTATATATATAGGGCCGGGGGTTGGGTGAGAAGACCACCGGGGTAGGGGTGGGAAGCTCTCTCGGGAACGCACCAGACCCCAGAATTGCAGGCCGTCGCACACGGATAATTCCGTTGTTGTGGGTCGGGTGTCGGTGGCGAGCATGACCGCTAGGTCGAGCAGTAGAGTCCACTCCACCGAACACCCAGAATTCAGATCGTTACCCTCGGATAACTCCGAAGGTACGGGTCCCTTACAGGACGGAATCGTACAATAAATCACCCGCGTGCACAAGGTATTTGCCAAAAAACTTCAAAATACCTAGAGGCCCACGTGGTGAGCTACCGAGGGATTCACACCCTCGACGGGGCTCGAACGGGATGAGTTGTTGGCGTGCTCGACCCGTGCGTAACCCGAGTGGATGGTTACCGAGGTCCCATCGGTCCAAATGTACATCTACAGCAGCAACGGCCATTTTAATCACCCAACACGCACCGTGCTAAACCAATGAAGGAAAGGACGAGGACGAGCTGAAACATTTAACAAATGGATATTTATTTACAATAATCGGGGAAGGAACACATAAAGGGCAGAGTTAAACCAACTATAAAGGATGCAAATAATGTACAGCTATAAAGGATGCAAAAGCACTTAACCAGTTCTACTTAGACAAGACAGGCCTGCACACAGACACACACCCAAAGAAAAGAGATGGACCTCAAGGGTCTTTATTATTCCTTCAGCTCGGAGGG
>CM068955.1:141311031-141321086 GCA_035128595.1 Eptatretus atami | reverse complement strand
TAATGGCGAGGTGCTGAGTCGGAAACGGCGGCGGTGAGACGCCCGCTCCTTTGCCGTTGGCTTAAGAGGGACACCATATGCCTATGTTAGGCTCCGCCCACGCACACGCTTGCGGCGAGCGTGTGAAGAATGCCGCGAGCGTTATGGCGTCAGGGATGGAGCGAAGGTGTGTTTGTTGTTTGTGATAAGGTGGTGTAAAATGTTAAAAAGAAAACCCTAACTATCAAATAGACTCTGCAGCGCACGAACATTTAATTTCCCATTAGACTTGGGACGGACGCCAAACTAGAAACACACACTTACCGCATACAACTGTTTCTATAGGGACCTGAATGTTGAGTTGTTCATGGCTTCCAGATTCGCAGCACCGTGACGTGGGGGTCGCAAACGACCTGTTGAACGCCAATAACTCAACCACGGACTTAGGGTCCTCCATCTAGTTAATCCGGTCACCTAATAAATAACCACGTGTCTAAATTTACCGGGGGGCACGCCACTCGGTCGGCCTTGTCCGAACCAATCACTTTACAGATCAGATGCAGCCGAGCGACACTTGCCAGGACGAACCGGACTAAAGGAACGGATCATTGGAATAAAAGTCCCGCTTAAGTCTTAGGATACGGGACCCTGCTGGATCAATGAAAGAAAGAGAGAAATGAAGCTGGGAACACATTTCTACAAGGATTTATTTACAAGCAGGCGAGGAAAAATATTGGCCGCGAATGTTGTTTATTGTTGTCTGGAGCACGGAATATAAAGAAATGTGAAAGGTGCCGGGCAATATACAAGGCAACTTACAAAGGCAGACACAGAGCGAGTTATCGTGATATATCGTTGTACAATCTTAATTAAGCGAGGACAGCGCACCAGGCACACACCACACACACACGCACACACCACGTACGCACGCACACATACACGCACACAATGCCACACACACACACACACACAACACACACAATACCCGAGAAGATAAGTTAATTTGAGAGAAAAAAGGAGAGGAGAGGAGCTAACGGTCTCTCAATACCTTGCACGATTGCCCATTCGCACCACAATACGTTTTGGGGGATGCTCCACTGGGTGATACCTCCTGACAGCTGGCGTGTCGTCTCTTGCTTCCTGGCGCTTCGTGCAGCTAGCGTCGGTCCAGAGAATGAGACGCGACCGTCCGAGGTGCAGGGAGGGACTTGGGTGGAGTCAAAGCCAATGGGTGGAGAGAGGCGGAGTCCGGAGCAAGTGGGCGGAGAAGTGGTGAAGAAGGTGGAGTCAGCAGGCAAATTGGTAAAGAAGGGTGTCGGAGTCTCGGAGTCAGCAGGCGAATGGTAGGTTGGCGATGCCAGCCAGACAGAACGAGTCGTCAAGAATAAAGAAAGGAACGATGGGCAGGAACGACACACCAGAACGATGAGCAGGAACGACACACCAGGAACGACGAGCAGGAATGAAGACCACTCTTCTTCCACCGCCCCGTGGACCCATCTTTAATAGATCCGGTGATGCAGGGCGGGGCAATGACCTGAAGCGATGTGTCGACACCCGAATCGGGCACTCTGGTTGGGCCCCGGCCAGCACACGGGCCAGCTACCATGACCGGAAGCGGCTCCACTTCACTTCTGGCCAGATGGTTCCAAGCTGCGGAATTGCATCGCTCTGAGCACCGTGACATGAATTGCCTTGCACCCGAACTCCGTGCCGTGCCCCAGTGACCCACGGTTGGCGCTGGTCAATGTGCCTGCTCCATGGTGAGCCACGCGGCCCGAGCGATCCGGCTGCACAGCATACCCCTGCTGGTATCAGCTGCATGGAAGCGGAGGTGCGGGAGGATGTCTGCTGTCCCGGGAGACATTTGTTGCCGTTGTGGTAAGTGAAGACCGATGGTAATATGTTATTGTAACCCATGCGCAGACACCGACCAAAGAGTGTGTTGTTCATGTCCCGTTCTGCACGATGATAAAGTATCACGGCCGCGCGAGTTCCGCCATTAAGCACGTGGCCAGCGAACGGTCGCCGCAATCAAGCATCGTGTTTGCGGTTGTCAAAGGCGGTGGATGCACGGAGGGGAGGGAATTGAGGGAAAAGTTTCGATATAATTATGTATTGTAGGGTTGAGTTGAAGAAGAAGATAGATATAATTTTTTTAATGCAGGAAATGGGTGGAAAAGTGTTTGCCGAGTGTGTACTGAAAGTTGCCAGCATTTAGGGTGCCGTTTCTTCCATCTCCTCGGTACGTGTTCCATGAGCAGCGTGGGCGTCGTGTTGGGTGCGCTTTCTGTCCAGTGGGTGGAAATTACCGCTGCACGTGTATTTGGCAGGCTGTGATTTCTGCAGAGGGGTATCCGGCGTAATGCCTGCTTGGCCTTGCAGAGGACCCATCTCACAGCGAAGGGAGCAGTGCTGGGATTTACCTCAGGAATATAGAAAGAAAAAAAATAGGAAAGAGTGCAGAGATTTAATCAGACTAGCTTGAAGTTTACACAACGCACAGTCCGTTGTTCCACGAGACAAAAGGGAAGGGACTATCTGAATGTACATTAATGGAATAACTGTCTCGGGGCCGCTGTCTGATGGTTGCTATTGCTTTGGAGGGATGTGATTCCAGAACCACAACATATATATATATATATATATATATATATTATATATATATATATATATATATATATATATGTCGAGCCACCGATCACCCTTCACTTGAGGTATGAGGACGTCGATATACTTGAGAGAAAAATGTTTACTCACCATCAATCATGTGATCACATGGAGAACAGACACAGGAACACCATTAACAATTGAGGAACCTCGGAGAGTGCTCTGTCTTGATGGCAGAGTCACCTCCTTATATATGCTTTTCTTGCCACATTGGCCTTATTTCAGCAATACAATTATAGCCCTTCCTTACATCAAAGGACCCGAGGTTCATGGCCCGGACGGAGCCATGGTGCCCAATCCATGCACACACTTCATTATTCATGACTGTGTTAACAACAGTTTTTTAAAAAATAGAAATATATATTTTTTAAATATACCACTTTGATATTTGACACTTTTGTAAACTGAATATGCTCTTTCCAATGGTGACAATTTGAAGTGGTATACCTTGTCATATATTTGCAATTCCTCACCTGAATTTCGGGGAAAAATTGAAAATTTTCAATCTTTGAGGGATCATGACTGTATTATATATGACTGATTAAGAAAAGTAAACTTGTATTGATACTACTACCATACAGTTATTACCTGAAAAATTTCAAGCTTCTGGGATGGGTCAATAAAAATATATGGGGTCTCAAATTTGGGTCTTCATACAAAACCAACATTTTTTTCTGGATTTCAACTGATCAGGTCATAAAAATTATAGAGGGAAACCCGTTTTATGTTTGTTTCTTACAGAGCAGTTATAGAAGAATAATTCTCTGAAAATTTAAAGGCTCTAGCATTAATATTTAAAAAGTTGTGGGAGTTTAAAAGTCGCCGTTCATTTGTGATGCTCGCAACGACCATAAAAATATGGCCACAACCACATTTCAACCCTCAATATCTCGGAGTTGACCGCATCTATGGACCTAAAATTTACGCAGCTTCATTTTGATACCTGGGAACTATTTATGAAAGTTTAAAGTAAATCTGAGGGGGTCAACTGGGAGGCCTCCGGTGATATGAGGTGGAATGACTCATCATCAAGTCATCACTATCCGGAAGTGGTGTGTGCCCGTACGGAATGTTCACATGCATTCCAGGAATTATCGCTTGCATTGAAGTAACAACTGCTGTGATACTTACTGTGATAGAGAGATAGAGTAGAGAGAGAGCCCAAAGGATAGAGAGAGTGGAAGTGCTGTGCTACACACAGAGTTAATTAAAATCCAAATTAAAATCAAGTTTACTCCCTGTCTTTGCTTGCCATGACATTCGCTGCATTGACCATTGCCATCCTACGCCATGGTAACTAAGGCACCGATCCCCATCGTAACCGGACGGCACGTGACGTCATTGTCGGCCGGCCGTGCACGGCCTACGCAGCCACGCCTACGCAGCAACGTGTCCTTTCATTGGTTGGTAAATAAATGGCCATACTTGGAAAGACTTGTCCGATTAATATCAAACCTTGAAAAGGCACATCCACAGGGCCCACAATATACCTGGCAAGTTTCAATTAGATCGGACCAGTGGTTGTCGAGAAACAGCGGTCACAGTCACAGACACACACACACACACACACACACACACACACACACACACACACATGCTGGATTATAGATAGATTGTGTTGAAGAACTACTTGGACCACTCAGAATTCCTACTGTGGATTTCTTCACTGGGAAGTGACCCACATTACACTACGGATCCAGGACTCTTCAAAATCAGAGCCTTCTTTCGTCATGAGCAGGCATCACGAGAAACTAGAGTTTCTCAGGAGGCTGGTTGTTCTTCAGCTTGGGGGTCCGGGCATTTCATAATCGATTTTAAAAATGCAGTTTCCTTCTACGGTAAAATTCATGAATTTGTATTTCCCAAATTTACATTAAAACCTGAATGCTACCTTTTTAAAGTGGCGGTTCGGGAAAGTGTAGGTCAGGAGGTGTTCGATTGCAATAAATATAATCGTGTAATAGAGAACACACACACACACACACACACACACACACACACACACATACCTGTATGTGAAGATCAGATGATAAACTGAGATTATGGAGTTGTATGGAAGCATAAAGCCATAAGTGGGCAAGGACACTGCACAAAGCCAAGGCACAGTGCCTAATGCCAGATTTACCAAGAGCTCGATTTAGAGAGGACGTTGAGAAACAGCTCCCAAGACGGTATTACATTTCTTCCATGCATGAGACAACAGCAATATAATAAAAACATCCTTTGGAAGAGAAGCATAATCTTTTCATCCAACCAATCAATATGTTGCCATGGGGATCATGGTGATCTCTCGAAGCAGGATCTTTGCCTTCAACGTTGGACAAGACAAGGTGGTGGTGCACTGCAGCATTATTTCTATGTGCACTGCAAAATAGCTCAGATTGTCAATTTCAATACAGAGAGGAGGTGTATAAACACGTGAAGTTATAGGATATGCCTCTGCATAACAAAAATTATGTTTTCAAATAATCCATCATTTTTCACATTGGATGACAAGGATGAAATTATGTGAGGTGTGTTCGTACAGAGTGATGCGGTATGTTGTATCAGTGATGATTTGGAACATTATATTTCAACCAAAAAATACATCGCTGCTGTTGTATACTTCTTTCCCAACTTCATATCATTCAGTATAAAAATGCATTTGCCCCTTTGGACCATGCCGTGAGGTATATAATTATGTGGATTTTTCAGTGTTTGTTGGTAATATTGCTCTCACTCCCTATAGAGTGCGACTCATTTTGTCTGACAATCTCACGGAGGATTAAAAGGATGGGATTCAACAAAAACTAATTGCACATTATATTACTGATGCTTATGTGCTCATTTTCATTTACTCACCTTTTTGACTTGCATTGTTTGTGCTGTGTTGTGTGTGTGTGTGTGTGTGTGGGTGTTGTGTGTGTGTGTGTGTGTGTGGTGTGTGTGTGTGTGTGTGTTGTAATATAATATGTGTATTTATGTCATGCATAACATGTGTGTATTTAACATGTATAATGTCACACATAAACATATGTGTATATAATATGTATTCCATTCCATTGGGACCATACTCTGTGCAGAGCGTTGGTGCTGCCTAATCAGTCTCCTTGGCTATTGGGCACAATTCCTGGACGGGTCGCCACTCCAACACAGTATACCAGCATGCTGACACTCATTTTGCCGACCTCGGAAGGATGACAGGCCAAGTTAACCCCACTGGTATTAATTCAACAGCTGAGCGGGATTGAACTCAGGACCCTAGGATCCAAAGCCCGCCACCCTAACCATTAAGCCAACACCAGGCATACAGGTAAAGAATGCAGTATGAAACTGTTGTCAAGCAGTATTACAGGGACAAAGAAACTCATTAACAAATGCTTATGAAACGACAGAGTTGACAGAACATATTGCTCCTGCAGTCATCAGAAAAAGGACATGGGAAGGGTAATTCCAAGTATTTCTTTGCTTTTTGGAGCACGATCTATATTTCCTATGAGCCCCGGTTCTGTCTGAATCTTGATCAATATTCCCCCAATGCTGAGAGCGCATGCAGCAAATTTGATTGGCTGGGATGACATAAAATGGCAAAATATTTTGTTCAAGTACTGCAATTAAACTGCAGATTTTGGAAGTGCCAGCCAGGCGATTTGTGTTCTACAATGTTCAAGTATCTCATTAAATTGAAATAAAATAAAAGTTTTAAAGGCTATAGAAAAATAAAATTTTGTAAGTTTACCACTGTTGATGCATCGTCTTTTACACCACCTTATTGAATGCATTAAAATATTTATTTGTGCCTGTTGTATGTATCCTTTATGACATCCCTAAAAAGAGTGTTTCCTGTTTGGAAAGATTTTCAATTATCTTTGAATGCCAGACAGGCAGACGGACAAAGACCTTATTCCCCTGTGCGCATGCATGCTTGGGACGAGATTCCTTACAATTTGCCAAAGGATTCCCAAAATACTGGTTAGCTGCAGGTGAATGTTCCAATTCATGGTCCGATTCATGTTCTGATTCATGTTCTACAATGTTCAAGAAATAACATTCATTTGAGATGAAGTAGTTCTTCGATCATGGACCAATGTCTGCAGACAGACAGAGTGAACCTATTGCTTAACTCTGCTTTGCATGATGCGCATGGGAAAGCTACTGTAATCCCAAGAAGGAAGCCATACATAACTACACACACACACACACAAACAGATATATGATGTCCTGGTAAGTACTTACAAAAGCGATTTTATTTGAAGTTATAACCTTAACTTAAAAACAATTTACTGATTTCCCAACTGCCCAGATTATCACCTGATCACCGTTTATCATCGAGGTTTCGATCTTTTCAGCCGAGAACCTCTCCAAACGGCGGATCCACAACCCCGGGTCACAGGTCCACATCAGTAGATTACTCAACATCAATGGACCCACAACCTCAAAGTTCTGTCCAGAAAGTCAGTCAACACAGCAATGCAATATTCTCATTCAAACTTATTTAATTATTACTTTTATTTAAAGTATTACTAAATATGAAAAACTTTAATCATACACCACTTTATATGATAACATTTGAAGTGATAAACACTTTACCTTGCAGACATGTCCATGACACAGCACCTCCATCAAACCAGACTCAAACTGTCATCAATAACCAATTTTAACATGCTGCACTGCATATCCCAGCAACCACCAATAAAATATTTTAATGCTTATTTGTAATGTATTTTATAAATTATTTTTATTTTTATTTTTTTTAATTTAATTTATACTTATTTATCGAAATACCTCCTTTATTTAATACATATATACTTTAATATATATATATATATCTACATTGTATATAATATATATATATATATTCTGTATAATGTATATATGTTATATATATATATATATATATATATATATATATTATATATATATATATATATATATATATGTGTGTGTGTGTGTGTGTGTTTAACCAATAATATAAAAGAATTTTCCTCACTAAAATAATTCATTCATAATTATTACATAAAATGCAATGCCACAGGAACTTGTTGACATGAAAACCAAGCAAACTTAAATAAAGGTGACGATGGAGTCCAAAGACATTCTCACAAGACTTGATGAAACAATTAGCCAAATATCCCCTGTATAACATGATGGAAAAACCTTCACAGCACGTTCCATAAAATCATCCTTTACTGAATAAATTCTTGCAAATCTAAGTAGCTGAGATGAAAAGACTTTGTAACCTATTTTAATTGGTACATTGCTACACGGAAAGGTGAACAAGACTTCATGGAAACCGAAATCATCACCTTTGTAATGTACACTTGTACTAAAACCATTCTGTCCAACTCTAACCAACACATCCAGAATCCAGATATGCAGCAACTGTACAATGATTACCACTCCTGTTTGAAATCGGGCTATCTGGATAAATATTGTGAAGCTGCCTCCCCAAAAAATTATAGTTAACCACACATATATCATCTCTATAATGACATGTATGAGATGATTTTATAGCTAATCCTAATTTTTATCTCCTTCATCAGTTTCTGCATGAATGAAAATTCACACAAAATAAGAAAATTGTCTGCTAGTCGAAGGCTGCAATTCCCACCCATGGGAATACACTTAACCTGTTGAAACATTATCCCACAAAAAGACACAAAAGTATCAAATAAAATAAAATAAACAGTATCCTTAAACTTCTGCTTATCAAAACAATGAAAACTTGAGTCTATATTTTTCGAAAAGAATGCTCCATCAAACCTGACACATTAAAAATCATTAAAAGAGTTTTTAAAAAAACCTTGTCAATTACGTTGAAGAGTGAATCCCTCACTAGTACTAAATCCAAATTTGTATATGAAGTTGAAAAATCAAAAACTTCAACTGACTTGATATTGAGGTGTCTAATCCTATCAAAGAACTCTAAAGGAGAATTAATGTTCCAGAATGTTAAAACCAGAATTCTTTTCAATTGCTAAACAATATTTCGTGAACTGTTCTCGAACAACTTGAAAGCCCAAGTTAACTATAACCAATAACTGTTTGGTGTAACACTGCCTGGCACCCACTATAAACCTATACTTGTCCAGGTTCTTACGAAGCTTAAAGATCCAGAAAAGCCAAGGAAAAAAAAAGATTTACTCATTCACATTTAATACTGAAATTATTAACTGAAACTTCCTGATGCTCAGAGATATTATCATGGAGTGACTTATGACAAGGAGCATATGTGCTATTTCCTACACTCGTGAAAGTAACCATATCAATGCTGAACTCTCTTCATAAAACCTCGACATTAAACTTTTTACAAACCACAACAAAATTATTTGCAGCCTTATCCGCTGGAGTTATTATGTCGCTATCATGGAGATCACGAATGTCTTTATGAACACTCGGCTTGTTCAACACTGGTTTAGACCGACCCAGTGAAAGCAAGCCCTGACTACTAAAAAAACTTAATCCCATTATCAAGGACTTCCACAACTCTGTTAAACCATGAATTAAAACTTTTACAGATAACTTAAATTAGGTGCGCATTTTGTTAACAAAATTAGAGACAGAATCCCCAATTGAAGACCTAATGCAACTCCAAGGTTGAGGTACTGGTTCCCTATATTTGACTCCCATTTTCATCAGATCCCTAATTTAATGATTACTAATTATATGAAAATCCCCAGAAACTGCGTGTGCACAAGGACCATATAAAAAGGGGAAGACGAACATGCACAGTCAGTTTCCAAAATGTCCTTTACAATATCTACACTAAGAGTTTTAAGAATTTTACCATAATTGAATAAGGATTGTCCTTTGGTCTTAGTGAAAGTGAAATAGACCTTCAATGGGGTTCGCTCCCTAACTTTACTTGGTAGTAAACTCTCTACAGTTGTATCCACAAAAATAGAATGAAGCCAAAGCCTATCTATCTGCTTGCTGGAAAAATCACAAACGAAGAACTCGTGGATCCCATAAACTTTGGGAGTAGACTTCTTTATCTGAACCCTGCTACAAAAAGCTTCGATTAAAAATGAGCACATTATATGAACCTGCTAAAACTCCGGAGAATATTAGCTAAGACTTGTTTGGAACATGACTTCAGAAGAACATAAAAATCATGAAAAACCATTCCTTCATAAAAACCTTAAAGTTCATCAATTATCTCTGAAATTTCTATTTTTGGAGCCGTACAACACTGACTATGACACCCATGACCTCTGGGTCTCCTGATTGGATTAGCAAAATACTCGTTACCGAGAACATTACCTTGAGAAACTGACCCAGTACCTTGTACCCTGTCATTAAGGCCCAAAGGATAGATCGCACATCATGCTCTGATCCAAAAATTCTCTTTGCGTCCTCGCTCAACATTACACTCCTCTTTATTATCAAAATCATTAACTTGAACTGAGTCTATAACTTGAATAGAA
>CM068955.1:141282666-141311006 GCA_035128595.1 Eptatretus atami | reverse complement strand
ACAACGACGAAAAGCATGCCCAACTTCATTGAAATGACGAACAGAGTACCCGCCCAGTGGGTGATCTTGTTCCAAGCATGCAACACGTTCTTCTGATGCATGTCTTTGTTTGGGCGGTTATTTAGGCAACTGACAGCACTGTGTAAGCAAAAGAAACATGAAGTTATGTGCATGAAGCAAAAACATACCAACTCAAATCATTCAAAACACCTCACTGCACCAGAAAACGTGGGGACAGAATACTGCACTGTAAATGGTGGAAACTTGTAATAGCCTCCCCCACCTGTAGAGCGGCGCTACACGATACACATTTATATGTAGAATTTGTGTCCTCCCCCCCCCCCCCCAAGACCACCAGCAAAGATAAAAACACCTCTTTGCACTAATTGGGGTCATGCTGATCCGTTGTAGCAAGTCTGGATGTCATCGGCCTACAACTGTAGGAGAGAGGCGCGGCAAACAAATGCACAAACACCGCTCCGTGAATTATAGTGAGGATAAGGGAAGAAAGGGGACTTGATTGTGAATTTAACATTCCATCCTTATTTACTTTTAACATTGTTCTTAACAAACAGGAACAGGAACAATGCAGGCATGATAGGTCAAATGGCCTTCTCATGCACCAAAATTCCCTGTGTATATTAGTGTAACGTGTTGAGAACAGGAAGAAATAGGGATGGAAAGACAGAGTTGTGGGTGAGTGTGCATGGAATTGGAAGAGGGAGATTGAGATGTTGGGAAGAGGGGGGGGGATGGACTTGGGGTTGGAAGGGGGATTGAGTACTGTGTTTGGGGCAGTTGATTTGAAATGGGGAGGGGATGTGGGGGAGGGGATAGGGAGGGATGACAGAGTTGGCTTGGGGGAGGGAGAGGGGACAGAGTTGGGATTGAGGGGTTTGAGGATTTGAATAAAGGGGAGGGGTGCTTGGTGTGGTGGGAGGGGGGTTAAGGACATGGGATTGTGTGTGGGTGGGGGTGGGGGCATAGGGTTAGGGACCTGAAGTCACATTTTACATTATGCAGAATTTTCAAGGGTCCGTGATAGTCCCATTATGTCTTTTGGGTCCATCAGGTATTTGGTCCTCTAGGTATTTTGTGTTCTCCAGGTATTTTGGGTCCTCGGGTCTTTTGTATGCCCTGGTTCTTATGGGACTGCAGGGTCTTTGTGTCCTCTGGGTCTTTTGTGGCCTTGGGTCATTTGGATCCTCTGGGTTTTTTGGATCCTCTGGATCTTTTGGTTGTCGGGGTCCCAATTATTTTGTATCCTCTGGGTCTTTTGGGTCCTCTGGGTCCTTTGAGTCTTTTAGGTCTTCAGAGTCTTTTCGGTACTCGGGGGCCTTTTGGGTGTTTGGTTCCTCGGGATCTTTTGGGTCTTTTGCGTCTTTGTGGTCTTCATGGTTTTTGCGTCTTCGCGGGTCATTTAGGTATTTTGGGTCCTCGAGAGGGGAGGGTGTTTGGGTCCTCTGGGCACTTTAGGTTAAGTATTCAGGTTACAATTGTGGGTGACATCAGGTCAGCTGAACAACCAATGGGTGAAGAGTGTATATACATACACACATACATACATAATACACATGCTCCATTATAATACATTACATGTAGATTATATAAATGTTTCTTAATACCAGATGATACAGCAGTCAAACGTTGATGTAAACATTGAGTAGTTTTACCAACATATTGCAATCCACAATCTCCACAAGTGAGAAGATAAACAATGTACTTTGATTTACATCCCAACAAACATTCACAATCAACGACAAAAGTCTTACCTGTCATAAGACAAACAAAAGCTTCCCAAGGTCTAAAAACTTTACAATACAAACATCTCGAGGAATTACACTTTTAAAAACAGCTTTACAAGTACTTGACAAAACATACTGACTCATTCTGACACTGTATGCTTTTTGATTTTTTTGTAAGCTTGGCATTATTGTCACTCTTTAAATTTTGACCTAGTCCGGTGGCTCAGACCAGACAGAAGAAACAGGCCGACCAAATTACATTGGTGAGAGGCTGCCTCACTTAAGGCAGGTGTTACCTGGTATAGAACTGAAAGCTCTCCCACCTACACTGACAATGCCTAGCAATCAGGGTGTGACAGCCATTACCCCAACCTTAAAACCAGATCAAAGTCAGCAGCTGCTGGTTTTTCGTGAACACGAGGGCAGGCAGCTCATGCACCAAAAACAAAGAGAAAATAGATCCGAATTTATTCTTATGTTAAAAAAAAATGCTGGATCATTGATAACCCAAACTGTAATCGATAGCATCCACAACATCAACATGGGTAAAGCTAAATGTCGATCAACTTGTGAGTTTTCCACATTATACATGAGCATTCCATAAAATTCATAGCCACATTGTACAGAGCGATAGATAAAGCATTTTCTGGAGATAATAAAGTGTATATTACAGTCTATTCATAAGAGTGCATTGGTCTATAAAGCAAGCTCCATTTTCATGTAGTTTTTCAAAAAAATAAACTTCAAGAAAGTATTAGATTTCTCTTGAACAATGGCTATTTTTCATTTGGCAACAAGATACTCCAGCAGATAGAGGGAATACCCATGGGTTCGGATTTGGCACCTTTCCTTGCAAATTGTTTCACGCACATGTACGAGTGCGATTCAGTCCAGAACATATGCAGGAATAAACTAACAACCGAGAAGCTGCAGAGGCATCCTTATATTCATTGATTATTTTCTGGCAATTAATGATAGGTTTATATTTGATCGGCTTCACGATGACATCTATCCAAAGAAGGTGAATAAAAAAAGAAAAAATCAAACACACTTCAGTCTCTTTTTTTAGAATCACAAAATGATATTGAATGATGATAATAATAATAATAATAATAATAATAATAATGATAATAAAATTCACACCAAATGGTTTGATAAATGAGATGCTTTTCCATTCCACTTTGTACGAATGCCTCTCTTGGACAGCAACATTAATAAAAAAGCTATTATTTGCACAGATGCAGGTGAAATAATCAAAACATTGAGAACTACCACATGGTTCCCACTTCTTTTTTTATCAATAAATTTATCAATAACTTTTTATCAACCACAGATTTATCAATAGATTAAAACAACTAGTAAGATGTCTGCCAAGACTGGGAGATCCAGGAATAAGACGAAAAAATGTATTCTTAAAAGTCACAAAATGGGATTTAAAAATTATTAATGAAGCATCCAAATATATTTTTAAACAAGAAAAAGAGCAATCAGAAATTGCAGACTATTGCCAGGACTTGTTTTGGGTGGAGTTTGTGTCATTTTGTGTGGTGTATTTTGTGTGGTGTTGTTTGTAATGGTGTGTTACATAATAAATGGTAGATATAACTAGAACTACCACTTTATAACTGCTGTCATTGATGACCGGGTACCAAGATGTCCCACTTTGACACAACCCCACTTTGATCGGACACCTGACCCTGACGTTTATTATTATTCAATTGAATTTAGAATGGGATTAAAATTAATTCAAATCAAATCAAAGGGAAGACCAAATAGGTCAGTCCTGCATTGGAGTAATCAGAAGGAACCCATTCAAATAAAAAGCAAAGATGGATTCAAAGGAGGAACCTGGATTGGATTCGCATTTCAGCTGCTACTCCTTTACCCCAAACTCATCCAGGCACAGCCAAGTGAACCTTATTAAAAAAATTAAAAAATAAAACAGAACCTAGATTCAAAAAAATAAATAATTCTGCCTGCCACACCATTGGCCGATCATATATAAATTTAAAACATTTATCCCCATCAACGAGAGATCATATTTGTGAAGTTTCACATTGGTTGATTAAGCGGTTCAAGAGAAAGAATTTTTTCGAATATTTTGCTCAATCCACTATGGCTGCCAGAACATGTGACATTCGGAATACCCGAGTACTCGTATGCCCAGGCTTGAGGAACATTTGTGTGAAGTTTCCCATTGATCTGTCCAGTCATTCTGGAAAGAAGATTTTTTTATAGGTTTTAGGGTAAATCCAATATGTCTGCCAAACCATGTGACCTATGATGCATGCGTGACCTTTTGTTCCTCATGGATAGGCGGCCATATGTGTAAAGTTTCACCTCGATCTGTCCAGCCATTTTTGGAAAAGAAGATTTTTGAAGGTTTTTAATTTTTTTTATAAACAATATGTCCCGAATCACGCGAACCGATGATGTCATAAAAAAAAATTCTGTTGGACTATTTTATCCCTAAATGACCCTAAAAAAAAAATTCATACTTATGAGATGTAGCATTCTACATATGCAATTATGATGCCAAAACGAAGGCACCTCTGAGGTCATAAAAATCACGCTTATTCCGCATGAGGAGTACTTGCCATGTGCCAAGTTCAATTTTTTTCCTGATGTGGTTTCAGAGATACAGAGCTCCAATTTTTTTTCCATTTTTCCAACATGGTTGCCACACCACGTGACCTGTGACATCATAATCTATACTAATAAATGTCAGTGTGTGTGTGTGTGGTGTGTATGTGTTGGTGTGTGTGTGTGTGTACATGTGTATGTGTGTGTGGTGTGTGTGTGTCAGTGTCAGTGTGTCAGTTTGTCAGTTTGTCAGTTTGTCAATGTGTCTCCTCCATAACTCCAAAACCATAAAACCTAGCAGCCTGAAACTGCATGCATAATAAGAAAACTCCAAGGAAGTGCGTGACTGAAAATTAGGTGTTTGGGTTCATTAAACCTTATTATATTACTGCCTATTAATTAACTGCCTTATTTAATTTTATCCTTCATCAGGCAATCCTTGACCACCTCACTCTATGGGGTCTCAAGGAATTTCCTTGGTAACCTCGTTGGGGCTTGGTAAGCCGCCATGTTTTTTGGCCTGCTCAACCATGCTTCAACTTGGAAAAGGCCACAACAATTTCTTAACGATAAAGTTTTTTTTTCACTTTCCTCACTCATATTATTGAATGCCTGTTCATCAAAGCTACGAATCACCGTATACATCGCTTTGTTCGTCCGATAGTTTTCAAATTAGGAGCTTAGAGCGATTTCGTGCATTACATGATATTCCACGATCTACTCTCACGGACTAATTAAAGTATATCATCAAAATATTATTTCGGTTTTGAGCTCGGATATCGTCCGGACTAAATAAGTGTCGAAATATGTTGTGAAATCTGATGATTTAAAGAAATAATGAGTCTTATAACTAAGCCGATATACCTATTTACTTTAAGCAAGCAAGGCTATGTTCCCTCCTCCTCCATAGATACACAAGAAATTTTTGAAATTCCTGAAGCAAGCATTAAACTTACCTTTTTCTACTGTTTGGAGAATTATATTGAGTGAACAAAAAATTTAGGAATGTGCCAAAATTAACCAGCTTCATTGAGCTATGTGATTTAATGCATTCACTGCTTAAACTCGTGCCCTGTCCCCCAGAGGGACTGCCCACTGATACTAGGCCAGATCTGGAACTGGTTCATGATCAAAAATAAAATCGGCTCTAAACAACTCATCCACCTAGTTTTGTCATCGCCCATCCACAACTTTTTGAGATATCGTACTGTCGTTTTAGCCCAATCACTCAATGGTGAGGATCACTTAAAAAATTCTCGGATCCAGATTCTGATCCGGATCGGATGTTCACCAAAACCTAATCAGTTCGTTCTTATCGCACACCCAACCTGTCCACCAAATTTTGGCCGAATCCATCCACAACATTTTGAGAGATCCTCACACAGACAAACAGCCAAACAGACAGACAAGGGCAAAACATCGCCTCCATCCACATTCGGTGGCAGAGGTATATTTTTTCAGATGTTGTTAGGGCCACAGTAGAGCACGTTGGAAATGTGTTAAAATGAGAGTTCATGTACTGACATCAGCTCAAACAGTGGTAATGTACTCCATCTAATATGTGAGGTAACTGTGTATGGATTCACTGGTAATACGATGTATCGTGCATGGTTATGCTGATGTAGGCGAGAGCAATAATTTTCCATAATGCCGGCGATATCTTGCCCAATCTTAGCGAAGGACACCATGGGATAACGTCCACCACTAATGCTGACAGACGGAAACCCAGTTTTACATCCATCCAAGGGATGGAACACACATAAATCGTTCTGCCTTTGAAACACCAGGATGAGAGTTTATAGCTGGGTGGCATTCAAACCCAAGCAAGACAGATCAAAGGTGAGTGTGCAAACCTCAAGGGCCTAGGCGATCCTGCAAGCTTGCTGTTGTATATATAGGATGGCACAGAGGTATCAAACTTATTTTTGAATTGACAAGCTTGGGTTAAATTCTGGACCTGACTATAAGCTGTCGTATTGGTGCATTTTGCATTCTTTGATAGTTGTTTGAGATCCTTGGTGTCATTCGCAAATAGATAACTTATTCTGGCACTCTGACCAATTCAAATTTCCTGCCACCCTCAGTTACATTCAGGCCAGGCCAGTTTGTGATATACGTGGGCGATAAACCATCCTGGGCCAACCCACAAGAAGGTGGAGATATTGGGGCCATTGAAAACAAAGTTGTCATAGCCACTACTGTTAAGCTTAGGTTAACAGTAGTTGTAGTCATTGTAAATCAGGTACTTATGAGGGCAATAACAGAGGTTGTATCAAAGAGATATATAATTGAGTACCGCAGAGTAGTAGTGCACAGCTATGTTACTCTCCTGGATTTTGGAACCTAAAGGTCTCAAAATATTTGACTCTCCCTTGATGAGACCAAAGCACAAAGTCTACTGCTCTCACATCGAAGAAAAAGTCAGTGTCTTTCTGTTTTGTACCACCTATTCTACAACATTTCTCCCTCTGCTCTCTCAGTCCTCTGACCCACCCTAGGAACTCCAGGATGCAAACGTTTTCCATTAATCTCTTCCTGGTTAAACTTACAAAATCGAATCTGTCTGCACATATCAACTCTTTTGTTCTTCGCTTTTCCCATCAATGGGAGCACTTCCAGCAGCTCATTCTTCCCTATGGGGCTTCAAGTAGGTAGTGCACAATCACCACCTCGTGTCATCCTCCCCTAGAATGACCCATGACCCATTATTAACCCCATTAACTCTTCATAACTCAACTGTCTTACTTGCTGCTTTCATATCTCTCTCTCTCTCTCTCTCTCTCTTCTCTCTCTCTCTCTGTTCCCTCTCCCCCTCTCTCTTTCTCTCTCTGGTTTATTCCCTTGCTCGTTGTATGCAATAGTTGCCTCAAATCTTATATGGGCTGAAAAAAAAGTGTTCTGATTATTGCAAGTGAAATTAATGTTGGCCATCATACTGTTTACAAAATGTTGGGGAATCTGTGGTGCTGTGTGATTTATGCTCAATGGGTGTCCAACATGCAGATAAGCAGACCCATTGAGGAATTTCAGCACAGTTCCTCAAAACACATGCTGAATAGGGAGATGAATTTCTGCTGATCATCATAATGGGGGAGAGGAGGGGTGAGACCTGGTTCCATCATTTTGAAACAGAAATGAAAGGTAGAGTATGGAGTGATGTCCCACAAAATCCCCGATGAGAACAAAAAATTTCTAGAGCACAATTTCTGCTCGTAAGTTTATGAGAACTGTCTTCTGGGATGCTCAAGGCCATACATACTGATCGGCTTCACACCTCATGGGGAAAACATCATTGTCGACATTACATTGCCACTCTGATAAAGTTCATACGTGAACTTCGTGACAAATGGCAAAGTCGAGCAACATAATTCTCGTCACAACACTGTCCACAGGGGTGAGTTGAGGAAATTTCCAAGCAAGGATGGGAGTTATTTCCTCACATCCTATACAGCTCTGATGTATCGGCTTCAGATTTTCATTTGGATCTTGGATCTTTGATGGAACATCTGCGAGATGTCCGTGTACATTTTGCAAGTGATATTGAAGTCCAGGATGATGTGTGGAAAGTGGTGGCAAAGCCCCAAAATGCCTGAGCTTTACAAAGGTGGTGTCTTTAAGTAACTGCCATTCTGGCAGAAGTGTGAGAACTGTGATGGTTTTATGTTGAGAAGTGTGAGAACTGTCATGGTGTTTATGTGAGAAGTGTGAGAACTGTGTCTTTTACATACCCCATAATTGTAGGTTGCTCGCATGTTAATGTTCCTATTTTTAAAAGTTTGATAAAAACGTTCGATACCAGGTTCATCATTTACAACATCCATTTATATGTCAATATACTGCATGAGGAATAGCCATTACCGTTCAATCAATACAAGTTTGATGAGCAGCTTTTACATGAAGCGGTGTGTGTGTGTGGTGTGTGTTGTGTGGTGTGTGTGTTGTGTGTGTGTGTGTGTGTGTGTTTTATATTTCTCCTTAGACTTGGAATAAGTACCCATCTTTGAATTAATCAAATCATTGTTTTTGCTTTATTCTTCATAGTATGGAGATTGATACTGTCAATAAAGTAATATATAATAGCATTCCTTTCAAGCCGTAAAGGTACATTGGCAGTTTCATTGGCAAGGAATACAGTCCTGGATGGGTCGCCACTCCAACGCAGGTTACCCCAAATGGTTATTACTCCAGTACACTGCTACTCATTTCGCCACCTCGGAAGGATGACAGGCTGAGTCAACCACACCTGGTGTTAATTCAACGGTAAAAAAAAAACTCAGGACTCTAAGGTCCCAAGCCAGCCACCTTAACTGCTAAGCCAACAACAAGCTTCAATACTGTCAATAGCCAATGCTATTCAAAGCTGGTCCATATTTAGGCACCATTGCAATCCATTACAGCAGGCTTTGATCAGAGAATCAAGAGGCAGAGATTTAGTTTTTGGCCAGCATACCACCACACAATTTCCTCCTCTGTTCTAAAGGTACAATCGGAGCTTTAATGTCCACAAGAAAGTGCTTATCATATTGGATCCTTTCCTAAGGATGGAAAACTCTTTGATGCAATTCTTCGTCTGCAAAGCAGCATGTTCCTGGTTACTTTTAGCTCCGATTCTGCTCGGAATCAAAATCACACAAGGCAATTCAGAGGTGAAACACATTCCTCTGAGCATCCCACAATCACAAGCCCAAACTGGATGATAAATATCACAGTAAGACACTTAGCCGAAAATTAGAGAAGAAGAAAAAAGTGAATGTTTCTTGACTGCAGACAATCTGATTGAGACAATATATCGGGTGTTTTTTCATCCTTCCAATCGAAAAACATCTGAATGTCGAATCTGAAGTCGAAGAACATCTTGAAGGAACATAAAATCGACCAAATGAAGAACGAGCATGGAACACGCCAATAATCATGGACTTGATGTAACCAAGTAGATTCCTTTGTTTTGTGCGGATTACCGAAATTACCTTCAATCTCAAAAAATAAATTGTACTTTTTTCCTCTTTCTGTGTAAAATATATCAACAATGCAGTAGGAAAATGTTAAATCAATTTTCGTTGCCGATGTAAAACTATTCATTTGAATACCCATACCATTAAAAACTCAACCTCCATGAGCATGTGCGATATATGTTCTTACAGGCATCCGGATTGATTTAGTTATTACACAAAACCCTGTTCTTTCAAATACAGTGTTTCAAATAACCCATGAGCCCTCTGGTGGGGCCTCCACTCGGAAACATTTTTGTGTGTTTGTTGCGATCCTGGTGTATATTTATGATCACGTATTTAATAAAATTAATTTGCAGGTGTTCTGTTTGGTTCTGTGTCGACTTTTGAAATGCACTTTAGGATTAAAACATATAACTGGTAGATCTTGCTTTTCTTCATATAAACCTGACAATCATGGTATCAACCCATTCGCTCCAAATTAGGTAATATATTATAATACACAGTACATCGAAACATCTTTAAGAAGATAAGCAGATTATAGAATTACATTTCATGGTTAGAGAAATAACTTGCCTTAAGCATTGGGACCATAATGAATTAATTCAAAATCACTTATCCAATTTCCAACAGCGTGTTGATCCGCCATGTGCGGACCCCGTCACGAATACCGTTTCAAAATATGGCAGATATCAGGTGTAATATTGTTAGAGTCAACATTTCCAAGGCCTGCTGCCCTCAAATTGTCAATAATATTGTCAATAAAAACATGTTCTCTTCCCTTTCCTGGATCATAACCCACAGTTGTCATTGGAGAGTGTAATGTGATGGTAATGTCACCAATCTATAGGACCCATTATCATAACATATTAAAGGTCAGTCATCTTTATCTCTCTCTTCACAAACACCGCTCCGTGAATTATAGTGAGGATAAGGGAAGAAAGGGGGACTTGATTGTGAATTTAACATTCCATCCTTATTTACTTTTAACATTGTTCTTAACAAACAGGAACAGGAACAACGCAGGCATGATAGGTCAAATGGCCTTCTCATGCACCAAAATTCCCTGTGTATATTAGTGTAACGTTGTTGAGAACAGGAAGAAATAGGGATGGAAAGACAGAGTTTGGGGTGAGTGTGCATGGAATTGGAAGAGGAGATTGAGATGTTGGGAAGAGGTGGGGGGGATGGACTTGGGGTTGGAAGGGGGATTGAGTACTTGGGGTTTGGGGCAGTTGATTTGAAATGGGGAGGGGATGTGGGGGAGGGGATAGGGAGGGATGACAGAGTTGGCTTGGGGGAGGGAGAGGGGACAGAGTTGGGATTGAGGGTTTGAGGATTTGAATAAAGGGGAGGGGTTCTTGGGTGTGGTGGGAGGGGGGTTAAGGACATGGGATTGTGTGTGGGTGGGGGTGGGGCAAGGGTTAGGGACCTGAAGTCACATTTTACATTATGCAGAATTTTCAAGGGTCCGTGATAGTCCCATTATGTCTTTTGGGTCCATCAGGTATTTTGGGTCCTCTAGGTATTTTGTGTTCTCCAGGTATTTTGGGTCCTCGGGGTCTTTTGTATGCCCTGGTTCTTATGGGACTGCAGGGTCTTTGTGTCCTCTGGGTCTTTTGTGGCCTTGGGTCATTTGGATCCTCTGGGTTTTTGATTCTCTGGATCTTTTGGTTGTTCGGGGTCCCCAATTATTTTGTATCCTCTGGGTCTTTTGGGTCCTCTGGTCCTTTTGAGTATTTTAGGTCTTCAGAGTCTTTTCGGTACTCGGGGCCTTTTGGGTGTTTTGGTTCCTCGGGATCTTTTTGGGTCTTTTGGGTCTTTGTGGTCTTCATGGTTTTTGCGTTTTCAGGGTCATTTATGTATTTTGGGTCCTCGAGAGGGGGAGGGTGTTTTGGGTCCTCTGGGCACTTTAGGTTAAGTATTCAGGTTACAATTGTGGGTGACATCAGGTCAGCTGAACAACCAATGGGTGAAGAGTGTATATACATACACACATACATACATAATACACATGCTCCATTATATATAGATTACATGTAGATTATATAAATGTTTCTTAATACCAGATGATACAGCAGTCAAACGTTGATGTAAACATTGAGTAGTTTTACCAACATATTGCAATCCACAATCTCCACAAGTGAGAAGATAAACAATGTACTTTGATTTACATCCCAACAAACATTCACAATCAACGACAAAAGTCTTACCTGTCATAAGACAAACAAAAGCTTCCCAAGGTCTAAAAACTTTACAATACAAACATCTCGAGGAATTACACTTTTTAAAAACAGCTTTACAAGTACTTGACAAAACATACTGACTCATTCTGACACTGTATGCTTTTTGATTTTTTTGTAAGCTTGGCATTATTGTCACTCTTTTAAATTTTTGACCTAGTCCGGTTGGCTCAGACCAGACAGAAGAAACAGGCCGACCAAATTACCAATTGGTGAGAGGCTGCCTCACTTAAGGCAGGTGTTACCTGGTATAGAACTGAAAGCTCTCCCACCTACACTGACAATGCCTAGCAATCAGGGTGTGACAGCCATTACCCCAACCTTAAAACCAGATCAAAGTCAGCAGCTGCTGGTTTTTCGTGAACACGAGGGCAGGCAGCTCATGCACCAAAAACAAAGAGAAAAATAGATCCGAATTTATTCTGATGTTAAAAAAAAATGCTGGATCATTGATAACCCCAAACCTGTAATCGATAGCATCCACAACATCAACATGGGTAAAGCTAAATGTCGATCAACTTGTGAGTTTTCCACATTATACATGAGCATTCCATAAAATTCATAGCCACATTGTACAGAGCGATAGATAAAGCATTTTCTGGAGATAATAAAGTGTATATTACAGTCTATTCATAAGAGTGCATTGGTCTATAAAGCAAGCTCCATTTTCATGTAGTTTTTCAAAAAAATAAACTTCAAGAAAGTATTAGATTTCTCTTGAACAATGGCTATTTTTCATTTGGCAACAACATACTCCAGCAGATAGAGGGAATACCCATGGGTTCGGATTTGGCACCTTTCCTTGCAAATTTGTTCACGCACATGTACGAGTGCGATTCAGTCCAGAACATATGCAGGAATAAACTAACAACTACGAGAAGCTGCAGAGGCATCCTTATATTCATTGATTATTTTCTGGCAATTAATGATAGGTTTATATTTGATCGGCTTCACGATGACATCTATCCAAAAGAAGGAGAATAAAAAAGAAAAAAATCAAACACACTTCAGTCTCTTTTTTTAGAATCACAAAATGATATTGATGATGATAATAATAATAATAATAATAATAATAATAATGATAATAAAATTCACACCAAATGGTTTGATAAATGAGATGCTTTTCCATTCCACTTTGTACGAATGCCTCTCTTGGACAGCAACATTAATAAAAAAAGCTATTATTTGCACAGATGCAGGTGAAATAATCAAAACATTGAGAACTACCACATGGTTCCCACTTCTTGTTTTATCAATAAATTTATCAATAACTTTTTATCAACCACAGATTTTATCAATAGATTAAAACAACTAGTAAGATGTCTGCCAAGACTGGGAGAACCAGGAATAAGACGAAAAAATGTATTCTTAAAAGTCACAAAATGGGATTTTAAAAATTATTAATGAAGCATCCAAATATATTTTAAACAAGAAAAAGAGCAATCAGAAATTGCAGACTATTGCCAGGACTTGTTTTGGGTGGAGTTTGTGTCATTTTGTGTGGTGTATTTTGTGTGGTGTTTGTGTAATGGTGTGTTACATAATAAATAGTAGATATAACTAGAACTACCACTTTATAACTGCTGTCAGTGATGACCGGGTACCAAGATGTCCCACTTTGACACAACCCCACTTTGATCGGACACCTGACCCTGACGTTTATTATTATTCAATTGAATTTAGAATGGGATTAAAATTAATTCAAATCAAATCAAAGGGAAGACCAAATAGGTACAGTCCTGCATTGGAGTAATCAGAAGGAACCCATTCAAGCAAAAAGCAAAGATGGATTCATCAGGAGGAACCTGGATTGGATTCGCATTTCAGCTGCTACTCCTTTACCCTCAAACTCATCCAGGCACAGCCAAGTGAACCTTATTAAAAAAATTAAAAAATAAAACAGAACCTAGATTCAAAAAAATAAATAATTCTGCCTGCCACACCATGTGGCCGATCATATATAAATTTAAAACATTTATTCCCCATCAACGAGAGATCATATTTGTGAAGTTTCACATTGGTTGATTAAGCGGTTCAAGAGAAAGAATTTTTTCGAATATTTTTGCTCAATCCACTATGGCTGCCAGAACATGTGACATTCGGGAATACCCGAGTACTCGTATGCCCAGGCTTGAGGAACATTTGTGTGAAGTTTCCCATTGATCTGTCCGTCATTCTGGAAAGAAGATTTTTTTATAGGTTTTAGGGTAAATCCAATATGTCTGCCAAACCATGTGACCTATGATGGCATGCGTGACCTTTTGTTCCTCATGGATAGGCGGCCATATGTGTAAAGTTTCACCTCGATCTGTCCAGCCATTTTGGAAAAGAAGATTTTTGAAGGTTTTTAATTTTTTTTATAACAATATGGCTCCCGAATCACGCGAACGATGATGTCATAAAAAAATTTCTTGTGGACTATTTTATCCCTAAATGACCCTAAAAAAAAAATTCATACTTATGAGATGTAGCATTCTACATATGCAATTATGATGCCAAAACGAAGGCACCTCTGAGGTCATAAAAATCACGCTTATTCCGCATGAGGAGTACTTGCCATGTGCCAAGTTTCAATTTTTTCCTTGATGTGGTTTCAGAGATACAGAGCTCCAATTTTTTTTCCATTTTTCCAACATGGTTGCCACACCACGTGACCTGTGACATCATAATCTATACTAATAAATGTCAGTGTGTGTGTGTGTGGTGTGTATGTGTGTGTGTGTGTGTGTGTGTGTACATGTGTATGTGTGTGTGTGTGTGTGTGTCAGTGTCAGTGTGCTCAGTTTGTCAGTTTGTCAATGTGTCTCCTCCATAACTCCAAAACCATAAAACCTAGCAGCCTGAAACTGCATGCATAATAAGAAAACTCCAAGGAAGTGCGTGACTGAAAATTAGGTGTTTGGGTTCATTAAAACACCCATTTTGAAGATAATTAACTGCCTTATTTAATTTTATCCTTCATCAGGCAATCCTTGACCACCTCACTCTATGGGGTCTCAAGGAATTTCCTTGGTAACCTCGTTGGGGGCTTGGTAAGCCGCCATGTTTTTTGGCCTGCTCAACCATGCCTCAACTTGGAAAAGGCCACAACAATTTCTTAACGATAAAGTTTTTTTTTCACTTTCCTCACTCATATTATTGAATGCCTGTTCATCAAAGCTACGAATCACCGTATACATCGCTTTTGTTCGTCCGATAGTTTTCAAATTAGGAGCTTAGAGCAATTTCGTGCATTACATGATATTCCACGATCTACTCTCACGGACTAATTAAAGTATATCATCAAAATATTATTTCGGTTTTGAGGCTCGGATATCGTCCGGACTAAATAAGTGTCGAAATATGTTGTGAAATCTGATGATTTAAAGAAATAATGAGTCTTATAACTAAGCCGATATACCTATTTACTTTAAGCAAGCAAGGCTATGTTCCCTCCTCCTCCATAGATACACAAGAAATTTTTTGAAATTCCTGAAGCAAGCATTAAACTTACCTTTTTCTACTGTTTGGAGAATTATATTGAGTGAACAAAAAATTTAGGAATGTGCCAAAATTAACCAGCTTCATTGAGCTATGTGATTTAATGCATTCACTGCTTAAACGCGTGCCCTGTCCCCCAGAGGGACTGCCCACTGATACTAGGCCAGATCTGGAACTGGTCATGATCAAAAATAAAATCGGCTCTAAACAACTCATCCACCTAGTTTTGTCATCGCCCATCCACAACTTTTTGAGATATCGTACTGTCGTTTTTAGCCCAATCACTCAATGGTGAGGATCACTTAAAAAATTCTCGGATCCAGATTCTGATCCGGATCGGATGTTCACCAAAACCTAATCAGTTCGTTCTTATCGCACACCCAACCTGTCCACCAAATTTTGGCCGAATCCATCCACAACATTTTGAGAGATCCTGCACACAGACAAACAGCCAAACAGACAGACAAGGGCGAAAACATCGCCTCCATCCACATTCGGTGGCAGAGGTATATTTTTTCACATGTTGTTAGGGGTCACAGTAGAGCACATTGGAAATGTGTTAAAATAAGAGTTCATGTACTGACATCAGCTCAAATTAGTGGTAATGTACTCCATCTAATATGTGAGGTAACTGTGTATGGATTCACTGGTAATACGATGTATCGTGCATGGTTATGCTGATGTAGGCGAGAGCGATAATTTGTCCATAATGCCGGCGATATCTTTCCCAATCTTAGCGAAGGGCACCATGGGATAACGTCCACCAACTAATGCTGACAGACGGGAAACCCAGTTTTACATCCATCCAAGGGATGGAACACACATAAATCGTTCTGCCTTTGAAACACCAGGATGAGAGTTTATAGCTGGGTGGCATTCAAACCCAAGCAAGACAGATCAAAGGTGAGTGTGCAAACCTCAAGGGCCTAGGCGATCCTGCAAGCTTGCTGTTGTATATATAGGATGGCACAGAGGTATCAAACTTATTTTTGAATTGACAAGCTTGGGTTAAATTCTGGACCTGACTATAAGCTGTCGTATTGGTGCATTTTGCATTCTTTGATAGTTGTTTGAGATCCCTTGGTGTCATTCGCAAATAGATAACTTATCGCTGGCACTCTGACCAATTCAAATTTCCTGCCACCCTCAGTTAGATTCAGGCCTCGCCAGCCAGTTTGTGATATACGTGGGCGATAAACCATCCTGGGCCAACCCCACAAGAAGGTGGAGATATTGGGGCCATTGAAAACAAAGTTGTCATAGCCACTACTGTTAAGCTTAGTGGTAACAGTAGTTGTAGTCATTGTAAATCAGGTACTTATGAGGGCAATAACAGAGGTTTGTATCAAAGAGATATATATTGAGTACCGCAGAGTAGTAGTGCACAGCTATGTTACTCTCCTGGATTTTGTGGAACCTAAAGGTCTCAAAATTATTTGACTCTCCCTTGATGAGACCAAAGCACAAAGTCTACTGCTCTCACATCGAAGAAAGGTCAGTGGTCTTTCTGTTTTGTACCACCTATTCTACAACATTTCTCCCTCTGCTCTCTCAGTCCTCTGACCCACCCTAGGAACTCCAGGATGCAAACGTTTTCCATTAATCTCTTCCTGGTTAAACTTACAAAATCGAATCTGTCTGCACATATCAACTCTTTTGTTCTTCGCTTTTCCCATCAATGGGAGCACCTTCCAGCAGCTCATTCTTCCCTATGGGGCTTCAAGTAGGTAGTGCACAATCACCACCTCGTGTCATCCTCCCCTAGAATGACCCATGACCCATTATTACCCCCATTAACTCTTCATAACTCAACTGTCTTACTTGCTGCTTTCATATCTCTCTCTCTCTCTCTCTCTCTCTCTCTCTCTCTCTCTGTCCCTCTCCCCCTCTCTCTTTCTCTCTCTGGTTTATTCCCTTGCTCGTTGTATGCAATAGTTGCCTCAAATCTTATATGGGCTGAAAAAAAAGTGTTCTGATTATTGCAAGTGAAATTAATGTTGGCCATCATACTGTTTACAAAATGTTGGGGAATCTGTGGTGCTGTGTGATTTATGCTCAATGGGTGTCCAACATGCAGATAAGCAGACCCATTGAGGAATTTCAGCACAGTTCCTCAAAACACATGCTGAATAGGGAGATGAATTTCTGCTGATCATCATAATGGGGGAGAGGAGGGGTGAGACCTGGTTCCATCATTTTGAAACAGAAATGAAAGGTAGAGTATGGAGTGATGTCCCACAAAATCCCCGATGAGAACAAAAAATTCTAGAGCACAATTTCTGCTCGTAAGTTTATGAGAACTGTCTTCTGGGATGCTCAAGGCCATACATACTGATCGGCTTCACACCTCATGGGGAAAACATCATTGTCGACATTACATTGCCACTCTGATAAAGTTCATACGTGAACTTCGTGACAAATGGCAAAGTCGAGCAACATAATTCTCGGTCACACACTGTCCACAGGGGTGAGTTGAGGAAATTTCCAAGCAAGGATGGGAGTTATTTCCTCACATCCTATACAGCTCTGATGTATCGGCTTCAGATTTTCATTTGGATCTTGGATCTTTGATGGAACATCTGCGAGATGTCCGTGTACATTTTGCAAGTGATATTGAAGTCCAGGATGATGTGTGAAAGTGGTGGCAAAGCCCCAAAATGCTGAGGTTTACAAAGGTGGTGTCTTTAAGTAACTGCCATGCTGGCAGAAGTGTGAGAACTGTGATGGTGTTTATGTTGAGAAGTGTGAGAACTGTCATGGTGTTTATGTTGAGAAGTGTGAGAACTGTGTCTTTTACATACCCCATAATTGTAGGTTTGCTCGCATGTTAATGTTCCTATTTTTAAAAGTTTGATAAAAACGTTCGATACCAGGTTCATCATTTACAACATCCATTTATATGTCAATATACTGCATGAGGAATAGCCATTACCGTTCAATCAATACAAGTTTGATGAGCAGCTTTTACATGAAAGCGTGTGTGTGTGTGTGTGTGTGTGTGTGTGTGTGTGTGTGTATATGTGTGTGTGTGTGTGTGTGTTTTATATTTCTCCTTAGACTTGGAATAAGTACCCATCTTTGAATTAATCAAATCATTGTTTTTGCTTTATTCTTCATAGTATGGAGATTGATACTGTCAATAAAGTAATATATAATAGCATTCCTTTCAAGCCGTAAAGGTACATTGGCAGTTTCATTGGCAAGGAATACAGTCCTGGATGGGTCGCCACTCCAACGCAGGTTACCCCAAATGGTTATTACTCCAGTACACTGCTACTCATTTCGCCGACCTCGGAAGGATGACAGGCTGAGTCAACCACACCTGGTGTTAATTCAACGGTAAAAAAAATCAGGACTCTAAGGTCCCAAGCCAGCAACCTTAACTGCTAAGCCAACAACAAGCTTCAATACTGTCAATAGCCAATGCTATTCAAATGCTGGTCCATATTTATGGCACCATTGCAATCCATTACAGCAGGCTTTGATCAGAGAATCAAGAGGCAGAGATTTAGTTTTTGGCCAGCATACCACCACACAATTTCCTCCTCTGTTCTAAAGGTACAATCGGAGCTTTAATGTCCACAAGAAAGTGCTTATCATATTGGATCCTTTCCTAAGGATGGAAAACTCTTTGATGCAATGCTTCGTCTGCAAAGCAGCATGTTCCTGGTTACTTTTAGCTCCGATTCTGCTCGGAATCAAAATCACACAAGGCAATTCAGAGGTGAACACACTTCCTCTGAGCTATCCCACAATCACAAGCCCAAACTGGATGATAAATATCACAGTAAGACACTTAGCCGAAAATTAGAGAAGAAGAAAAAAGTGAATGTTTCTTGACAGCAGACAATCTGATTGAGACAATATATCGGGTGTTTTTTCATCCTTCCAATCGAAAAACATCTGAATTGTCGAATCTGAAGTCGAAGAACATCTTGAAGGAACATAAAATCGACCAAATGAAGAACGAGCATGGAACACGCCAATAATCATGGACTTGATGTAACCAAGTAGATTCCTTTGTTTTGTGCGGATTACCGAAATTACCTTCCAATCTCAAAAATGAATTGTACTTTTCTCCTCTTTCTGTGTAAAATATATCAACAATGCAGTAGGAAAATGTTAAATCAATTTTCGTTCCCGATGTAAAACTATTCATTTGAATACCCATACCATTAAAAACTCAACCTCCATGAGCATGTGCGATATATGTTCTTACAGGCATCCGGATTGATTTAGTTATTACACAAAACCCTGTTCTTTCAAATACAGTGTTTCAAATAGACCCATGAGGCCCTCTGGTGGGGCCTCCACTCGGAAACATTTTTGTGTGTTTGTTGCGATCCTGGTGTATATTTATGATCACGTATTTAATAAAATTAATTTGCAGGTGTTCTGGTTTGGTTCTGTGTCGACTTTTGAAATGCACTTTAGGATTAAAACATATAACTGGTAGATCTTGCTTTTCTTCATATAAACCTGACAATCATGGTATCAACCCATTCGCTCCAAATTAGGTAATATATTATAATACACAGTACATCGAAACATCTTTAAGAAGATAAGCAGATTATAGAATTACATTTCATGGTTAGAGAAATAACTTGCCTAAAGCATTGGGACCATAAATGAATTAATTCAAAATCACTTATCCAATTTCCAACAGCGTGTTGATCCGCCATGTGCGGACCCCGTCACGAATACCGTTTCAAAATATGGCAGATATCAGGTGTAATATTGTTAGAGTCAACATTTCCAAGGCCTGCTGCCTCAATTGTCAATAATATTGTCAATAAAAACATGTTCTCTTCCCTTTCCTGGGATCATAACCCACAGTTGTCATTGGAGAGTGTAATGTGATGGTAATGTCACCAATCTATAGGACCCATTATTCATAACATATTAAAGGTCAGTCATCTCTTTACCTGATGCAAACTTGATTACAACACATTTTTGAATATAACTGCTGAACGTTTTTATGAAGCACAGTTTATGAAGCTGACTTTCAGCTTGGAAGGTTTTACCAGACTCGGTGGCGTAATGGTTAGAGTGTCTACTCTGAGTCTGGGAGGTTGGTGGTTTGAACCATGGCCGAGTTATACTAAAGACTTAAAAATAGTATGTGCTAGTTCCTTGACACTCAGCATTTAAAAAGGATAGAGCATGGGACAAACATCATAAGTTGACAACCATTGTGCAGGCTTTGATGAACTGAATGGCCTTCTCGTGCATTGAAGTTCCTTGTGAGGGACCTCTTTTTTTTAATGCTAATTAGAAAGTTTAATTTCATGTTTGGGTGTTTTGTCCTCATACATATTTATTTATATATTTATACAAATATTTATACCAAACTTCATGATAACCACTTTTTTAACATGGTTGAAGACTTGTGGAGGAGGTGCAACATAAATCATGCACATACATGGAGACAAAGACTTGACACAATACCAGATTTAACTTCACACAAATGCAGTCAAGACATAACTTCCAGGGGAACTCTGGGTATCTTTAAGACATCACTTTTCTTTCTGCACTGAGCGAGAAAATTAAGAAATTTCTTCCTCCCCATAGAGAGCACCTCACAGGGTTTCTACAGACTCGATCTGCTGATGTCTTTGGTATGACTCAGCCGGGGTTCGAATCACTGACCTCCGAGACTCAGAGCGAACACTCTAGCCATTACCATTATTCCACCGAGTCCGGTAATAGCTAACACTCCAACCATCCCCTTGGGCTCTTTCTGAAATATGCAGTTGAGTCTGTACAGCTATCTGGAAGCCATCAAGTATAGCCAGCTTAAAGGATCTTTGTTATAAATATTATTGTTACTACTTGTGCAGCTCTTGTGGTTTTTGCTTCTTTTTTTCCCCCTGCATCATTATAAAGTAATAAGGAAATAAATTTGATGATAATTCTATGTGATGATCGTCGCATATGAATCACATATGATCAGGAAATCGCAATGAAGTCCGTATTAATTGTTAAATAACTGCATGTATTTGGAGTGATGGTGATGCTGATGGTGTGTGTGTTTGTGTGTGTGTGTGTGTGTGTGTCATTGAATCTACAGGTCTAAAGTTGTGTGGTTGTCAGAACATCTGAATACATATTGGAGGGGAAAAAAAAGGATACCAACTGTACATATTTCTTTGATACTTTTCATTACTTATAATTGATGAGCTCTCTTTAGCGATTTCCTATGACTACTATAAAGAATAAAGCATCTTCACTGAGATGCATATCAATTAGTTTTCGACTCCAACCAACTAAATTATCAACGTAATGCCTCTTGAGAGACCCTTGCTGTTGAGAATCCCAGCGGAATGGTCCTATTTATGTCAAGAAGTGCTATCATTGCAAAGGGAAAGTTTCTGCTTAGATGTTGACATTGTACACATTTTGCAGAAATGGGCAATCATTAAAATGCAATAAACTAATCCACAGAGGCCATTCATAGAGCTCAGCAGAATGAGCTTAGCTTTCATTTGTATGTTTTATTAGCTACATCGGCTCTTTTTCAGGAGTAAAACGGCATTTCTTACATAACCCCCAGGTTGAGTCAAGAATGATTAGTCATACATTCTGTCTAACATGTCTACTAAATGGTTTTGCATGTCACAGCCAATACAGATAAACTATGAATTACAGGATGAAGGTTTGTCATAATAATGTGTGTTGAGATTTTGTGCATGCGACGATATGTAGTGATGAAATGGTGTTGCCTGTTGTCATTTTGCCACAAAAATGTTCATGCTGCTTACATCACTTTCCTGTTTCCTCAATGAGGACTTTCGCTCTGACCTTTTGGTTTGTGAATGTAAAACAAACTCAACAATCTACCCCAATCACTGTTCAGCAAACATGAGAAACCACAGCTAAGGATCAGACACTGAGTTGCATCTCCCTGGAGTAGATCCAATGTTTCAAACTCTAAATCGTAAACCCTTATATAAAAAAAACCTGCCTAACATATAAGGGATTCATATTGAGTAACCTCGTTCCTTGTATTGTACAATGACTAATGCATACGATGATTGGTACTCTGGAGGGTATCAGATTTGTTTTTTTCTGCAGTAACACTTTTAAATGTTGTCATTAAGATGCACCAGATTAAGGTTCCATAAAAATATAAGTGCAACAATAAATACACTTATATTTTATTGAAGTGGTGTGTTTTACTTAAAACTTCTCAATGTTGGAAAATTTGAAGGCATTGAGTATCCTCTAGTTTTTACCTTTCCTTGAAAATTGCCTGTGGCTTTATATGGATGGTGTCAAAGGGTGATTAAGGCTCTTCTACAATTAAATTAAGTTATGGATGAATAAATTTGGTAATTATTTATCAACTAAACGATTGCTTAGTCTCTCTGCATTTAGATACACAGACATAAATATTGTATCAGCCACTTCAAGTCACTGTCAGTGATGCTTTTAATATCAACCAGATGAGAAATTGAGGTGTATTTCAACCTGTTAACTTGTTCCGATCCTATTGAACAAACTGCTTTGCAATATGCAGGCCTGGTGAGTCCCAGCTAAGTGTATACTTCTATTTTTAGTTTGCAGCACCAATTATACAGTATGTCACCCACAAAAACAATCATTACAAGGACCTTTCTGCAAACAGAGATCAAATTAATTTTAAACTTCAGAGAAAATCCTTCACTTATTAGGATATAGCACGTTCTTGAGTTCCACAGATTTTATCAGTCTACAAATATAATTATTTGAACAGTAATTTCATTCAATCTCAGATGGGGTGCATTGTTCAAAGCATCTCAATGACGATGTTTCTAAAATCCAGTGTTGTAATTCTTTCCTTGCATAAAAAGGACAAGTCAAACAAAATCAAGTCCCAACCAGCAGGAGACAAATCACGAGCTGCACCTCGAGGCAAAAGCATGCTCAGGCACCGGCTGAGCTGCAAGGGCTTTTGTTGAGGATTGAAAGTGGAGTTTTGTGGGGGTTTTTTCCTTGCTGATTTATACCCACCTCAAACTCAGTAAGGAGCAAAGCAAACCCGGCATCAGCGAATGCTTTCCCACCCTCAAACCCATCCGCCATGCTTGAGAGATTCAACCTACACCATCCATCACTGTCAAACTGGGAAGACCATGATATGAGCATTGGCACTTCAGCTATCCTTCTGTGGCACTCATCCCTTCTCTTCCACCGTGCTTTATCCGGGAAGGCTGGAGCCTAACGACTACACAACTCCCAAGGAACATAGTTGGATATGACTACAGCTCCAAGTGTACAGCTGATGCTACTTAAAATGTTCCTTAGATTTTACTTAAAATTTACAACTTTCATTCCTGTCCTGTCAAATGGTGTTTCAGCCAATACGGCAATGTTTTTATTCCCAAGGAAACAGTAGGCAAAGTGTAGGCCACAAAATGTAGGCAAAGACATAAAACCCAAATAATATAACTCAAATTGCAATGGATCATGCCATAAGCGATTACTCAGGCCCAGCAAGAATAAATGTTCGATAACAATTCAGTGCACGTAATAATTGTGTTGATAATACGGAATTGTGTGCGATTATAACTAAGGCTTCAAATGTTAAACCGCACAACAATAAATAGTGACATACTTCCTGTGACTTTAAAATCGATCTGCAAATAAGAAAAGACATTTTACAAAATCAAAAACATGATAAAATTTCCAAAATCTGCTAGTTTATTCAATTCCTTATTTTGCACCAGAATGTCATTGCAGAAACCATCATAAAATGCTTTAACCAGCATCTTGGAACTCATTCGTTTTTGCAATAATTAAATAGGAGAGAAAAAGGCAATAAAGCTTAAATTATTCATTAACATTTACAAGATGAAAAAAAAAAGTGAAGCAATCAAGAAAAAATGACAAATATGTGTGAAGAGAAATTTCCACATGGCTTTATGACAGCCAACTACGCAAAAAGGGTAGTGTGCAAGTCACATTGATTTTCACAAGTTTATCTTAACACTAGTCCTGGAGAAAATGTTCATTTTGGCTTTCTTTAGCAGTAGGAGAAAAACTGTTTGAGCAGTGGTGTGCAGAATACAAAAAGAGATGAAGGAGAAAGAAGGAAAGAGGACACCGAAGGGGACAGAAAATGATGGAAAGAGACAGAGAGAAATGGAAAGAGATGGAAAGATAGAGAGAAAGACAAGGGAGGACAGAGAGAGAGAGAGAGAGAGAGAGAGAGAGAGAGAGAGAGAGGAAAGAAAAGAGAGAGGGTGGAGGAAGAGAGAGAGAGAGGAGGGGAGAAGAGAGAGGGGGAAGGAAGAGAGAGAGGTAGAACAGAGAACAGGGAAGAAAGAGAGAGCGAGTGGATGAAAGAGAGAGGGAAAGGAAATGAATGAGAGAAGGGGGGGGGGGATGGCAAAGAGAGGAGGAGGAAGTGAGAGGAGTAAGGAAGAGATGAGGGGAGGAAGAGACAGGGAGAGGAGGGAGGGGGAGGAAGAGAGGTGGAGAGAGAGAGAGAGAGGGTGGAGAGAGAGAGGGTGAGAGAGAGAGAGAGGGCGGAGAGAGAGAGGGTGGAGAGAGAGAAGAGAGAGAATGAGAGAGAGAGATGAGAGAGAGATTGAGAGAGAGGAGAGAGAGGAGAGAGAGAGAGAGAGAGAGAGAGAGAGAGAAGAGAGAGAGATCTTATTTTTACACATCCTGTACTTGCCAGAAGAACCAATCTCATCTCAACCTGATAGTAAAGTTGACTTCTTTGGTGATAGCCAGAGGGTATAGACCTTTCAAGGTGAGAATATCTCTATCAAGCTATAACATGCTCAAATCATCATCTTCAGAACCACTTCAATTTGGACTCTTTAAATTGCTCAAAAAGGATGCGTGCTATTCCAGAGGAGACGCAGCATTAATGCCAGTGATCTGTGATCATGTCTTTGTTGAGGCAAATCCCATCAAGATGAGATAGTTGTATACTGCACTCCATGTAAATAGTGAATTCTGCTTTAGTAACACAAAGATGATCTTATGTCAGACAATGAGTCAGTCGATGACCAAGAGAAAAGAACAGTACATAGCTCATGGTTGGTTTGCCCATTCTTCATTACAATTTGAGCACATACCTCATCAATCTATAATTACAGGTTCACATGCCATATATTGTGCTGTATGTCCATTATCACTTGATTTGATTGCAGTTCAAGGAAAGGGATGCCAATATCTCTTAAAATCCTTGTCCTGCATGGAATATCGAAGGAGCATTCATAGATTTCAAGGAAGAAGATGCTCACAAGAGTCTAACACATGTAAACTGTCATATATGATTCAATATATTATGCCATCCATCCATTCGGACCATACTCCGTGCAGAGCGTTGGTGCTGCCGAAGCAGTCTCCTTGGCTATTGGGTACAATCCTGGACAGGTCGCCACTCCGACACAGTATACCAGCAAGCTGGCACTCATTTTGCCAACCTCGGAAGGATGACAGGCAGAGTCAACCCCACCTGGTATTAATTCAACAGCTGAGTGGGATTTGAACTCGGGATCCTAGGATCCCAAGCCCACCACACTAACCATTAAGCCAACACCAGGCATAATATATTATTCATTGACTTCAATGCACCTGCTGCATTTGCCCTAACTGTCCCTGCCAGTAAAATATAAATTATCATTCTGCTCATTACTTCAGTCACTTCAGCTGCAAAGTGGTGGCCACACAGGTTTGTTGAAACAGATAATAGACACTAGTGATCTGAAACAGATATAGGTCTGAGCTATAAAGGTATGATGCAGCTGCTCCAAGCAAGATCCACAAATCTCAGTCTGCATGAACCTTGTGCACAGGTACAGTACATTATCATGAAGGAATCGCGCAACTTTGGTCAATATCCCTCGGTGGTTGGGCTTGATGGCATGCCACAATCTTTGCATGACGTTGACATAATATTCCCCTGTGATTTTAATTTAATGAGGCACATTGTCAATCAGCATCTGCTGGCCGTCCTCACCTGGAATCATTGTGAAAGTACGCCAATTCCTACTGAAAGTCAGCCGCCCATTTGGCTACCGCAGAACATGAGCCTACCTCTTCCGCCCATCGCCAGCAAACATCCTTGGATATATTTTGACCTGGTACCTTCTTTGCATAAAAATATGACATTCCAATGTTCAATTGTTGTAAGATCCATAATGGTATGCTGTAGCAAAGATCTGATCTATACTCTGAATCAAGAAGCAATGTCAGATTGCTGAAATGAAAGACATAAATATACAGGTTGCTTTATAATGAGCAAAAAAAAAAAACACAACACAGCTCCATGATGCTAATGAATACCTTGCACCTGAAACTTTTTCCAACATCTCTCGCATAATGTGTAAGTTCCTCCATGAGCCTTTCGGCATTCTAAAAATAAAAAAAATAAAAAAATTTGTTCCATGGTGTATTTGTGGAGGGGAATATAAGTGGTAGATGAAGGGTATCAGTCCACGCATTTTCCACTGTTAGACACTTAACTGCCAGAACATGATATGCTCTGAGCATCACAAAAAGAGAACATGTCAAAAATAATGGCTTTTTAGGCCCTGAGAAGCAATTGAGATGTTCGAAATCTACATGATGAAAAAGAAGGAAGGTTAAGTAGATATTGGGCATTAAAAAAACAAGGGATACAGAAACACAAGCCACTGTTTTTTTTTTTTCAATAACTAGGTATATATTATTAGCCAGAAATAATTATGTATAGGGTACTTGATGTTGAAAAACTTATTTAAAAACCTTGTTGGTGTGATGACTATTGTGAATAGAATGTCACGTTCGTACATTTCATGTGAGTTCCATTGAATCAATGTGCAGTCGGTGCAAGAAACGGAAAGTGTTCAAAGTTTTCTATAATCACAAAAACATAAACAGTTGCATTTTCATTCTGCGATCTTTTTTTGTTTCCCAATACCTACTGAGGTATCCTCCACACAGAAATCACTGCAAAATGAGAGAGAGAGAGAGAGAGAGAGAGAGAGAGAGAGAGAGAAGAGAGAGAGAGAGAGAGAGAGAGAGAGAGAGAGAGATTAGGATGCAGAGTCAGAAAAAGAAGAGTTGGAGGAGGAGGAAGAGAGGAGTCAATAGTCAGAAAATATTCTCGTTAAATTTTATCATTTACTATAGTTTGGCTTGTATAATTTACGGTAATAATCTGCATGAGAGCACTCGATGTCCAGGTCGTTGACACTAATTAGAGTAGAGATCATAAATAAAAAGAAAATTCTCAAACAAAAGGACTTTCACACAAATAGGATGAGGACGTAGTCTTACTCGTGAAGGCTAGTGTCAATCTCCGTCAGTGGACAAGTAGAATGATGGATGAAATCAACAGGACGTTGATCCAAGTAAGCAAACTGCCGTGGGAAGCAAGGATAAGCTGAAGCTTCAGACTTGAACCCTTCGGCAGAGCAAAACCTTCCATGAGCCTCTTTTGCTCTGACAACATGTGACATGTTGTGACACCCAACATGTCAGCTTCTCCTTTCTTCTCAAGGTGGTTTACATACTAGGATCAACAACCTGTTGATTCCATCAATCGTGTCACACAAATAGCCTTTGCTTGCTTATCATGTGCTGTAGTTACCAGATACAGTGTACAGCAGCTTTCCTCAACCACTCTGCACCGATCTCTATGTAAGAATAATTCTGCAGAATACTTTAACCTCGGTACTAATCCCCCTGTAAGTGTGTGTGTGTGTGTGTGTGTGGGGGGGGGAACTCCCCACAACAAAACAAACAACAGTGTTTTTACCAAAACGAAAAGTCCAAAAGAAGCTCCAAAGAGGCCAACAATAGTGTTTTGTGAAAACGTTACTATAGCAATTATTTTACGAGGAAAGGAAAAACAAGACATGATTGCTTTCGGAAAAAACTTCACTGCAACAAAGACGAGAGGATTCCTATCTATATCTTGCCACCAAAAGTGGACGGAGGCTTTGCTTTCACCCGTCTGTTTGTCTGTTTGTCTATCTGTCTGAGCAGAACATTTCAAAACGTTTTGCACGGAATTGGACAAAGCTTGGTGAACGGGTTGTGTGTGTACCAAGGACAAAGTTGTTCGATTATGGTGAAGATCCGGATCCTAGAATTATTTAAATGATTCTTCACCATTGAGAGATAGGGCCAAAGCGATATATAGCATGACATCTCAAAAAGTTACAGACGGTTTCGGACGAAACTTGGTGAACAGGTTGGGTGTGTGACAAGGACGAATCTATTCGATTTTGGTGAAGATCTGAATCTGGATCTGGATATGAGAGATTTAAAAAAAATTTATTAAGTGATTCTTCACCATTGAGAGATAGGCCAAAAACGATATATATATATATATATATATATATATATATATATAT
>CM068955.1:141262896-141274431 GCA_035128595.1 Eptatretus atami | reverse complement strand
CAAAAGCACGACAAAAGAACTACAACCGTCTACTTATTATGGACAGTCACTTGCACTTAACAGCAGTCCTACTAATTAGACGGGCCCACGGACACACCGTACGCACCACACACACACACACACACACACACACACACACACCCAAGAAATGGTGGCAGAGGCCTTTAATAATGAGCTCAACTCGGAGGACGAGTGAGCTGAAACACAGAGCCTATCTCGAACCTCTCCACCTCGTGTGGTCTTCAAGTTGTTCGGACCGGGCTCCAGCGAGAGCGAGCTGGATCCAATCGCCGAGCCGCGATCCTTCCCGAGCTCCCGCGAATCCTCCCACGTCTTCTCAACACGTCTGGTGAGACAAGGTGCAGATCCCTCCCGTCGATGCGTCGCTTCCCCGAGGAACCACCTCCCGCGCATCTCAATATGTGCTGGTGAGACGAGGCGCCGATCCTTCCCATCGATGCGTCGCTTCCCCGAGGAACCACCTCCCGCCGCTTCTCAACACTGCTGGTGAGACGAGGCGCCGAACCTTCCCGTCGATGCGTCGCTCCCCGAGGAACCACCTCCACGAAGAGGTCGATGAGTCGCACCAAGCCGGGAACCAAAATGGAGAACAAAGAGCTCCACGAACCAAGAAGAAGAAGCCACCACTCGCAGCTCGAGCGAGCGACCGGCTTAACTTCCTTCCAAACAGGGCAGCTTGAACAAAAAAGCTCTCCCGAGCCAAGCAGAAGCCGAAGCTCACGGAACCGTCAAAGCAAAGAGCCTCCAAAAAGCCTCCTCCGAGCCAGGCCTCAGCCGAAGCTCACTGAGCCAGCCGAAGCAAAAAGCTTCCGAAGGCCTCAACCCTAAACCCAAGCCAAACAGGACCTGAAGTCTGCTGAACGACTACTCTCTACCGAAGCAAAAAAGTTTACTAACCAAGAACAAAGAAAGGATCTCGTCCTTATCCTTCTCTGCCCTTTCCCCCGATCCCGAGCGTGACTCATGCGCTCGTGCTCCATCCCCGCTCAGCCACGGGTGGGAGGGAGTGTTGACACCATGAGTCACGGGACGGCAGGTGGTTCTTCCTCTTTGCAGAAGAGGGGAGAGGGATTCTCCATACAAATATATCATATATATCATAATTATATATATATATATATATATATATATTATATAATATATATATATATATATATACACGAGTGTGTACAAAAAGTATCCAACCTTAATTTTCGTGCGTAAACAAATGAAGCTAGGAAGGCATGGTTTGGTGCACGTATGTAGGCGATCCTAATCCGTATGCGTGAATATTTTCCCGCCTGCAGAAGCTGTCAGTCGCCGACAGACCGCCGTGAGTGAGGAAGTGTAAGTGAGCGCCGTCGGATTTTCGTTTTTGACAAAATGACAGAAAAAACTTGAACAACGCTACTGCATCAAATTTTGTGTAAAGCTTGGCGATTCCCAAGTGGAAACGATCCGCAAGATTCAACAGGCCTTCGGGACCGAAGCAATGGGCACCACACAGATAAAAGAGTGGTACAAGCACTTCAAAGATGGTCGCACATCAGTGGAAAGTGAAGCACGTTCTGATAGGCCCTCACATCCCGAAATGAGATCGTCATTGACCAAATGAGGACCCTGCTGATAAAGGATTGTCGAATCGCGATCGAGAAGAACTTGCAGACGAGGCGGCAGCAGCATTGGATCCGTTCATTCCATTGTGATTTAGGATTTGGGCTTAAGGAGAATCTCAGCGAAGTTCGTGCCAAAGCTGCTAACGATCGAGCAGAAGCAACTCCGTTTGGAGATCGCACAGGACATGCTGGAGACTGTGAACAGCGAACCCAACTTCTTCAAACACAGTGATCACTGGCGATGAGACCACAGTGATCCGTCATTTTGTCAAAAACGAAAATCCGACGGCGCTCACTTACACTCCTCACTCATCGGCGGTCTGTCGGCGACTGACAGCTTCTGCAGGTGGGAAAATATTCACGCATATGGATTAGGATCGCCTACATACGTGCACCAAACCACGCCTCCCTCGCTTCATTTGTTTACGCACGAAAAATTAAGGTTGGATACTTTTTGAACACACCTCGTTATTATATATATATATATTATATATATATAATATATATATATATATATATAATATTATATAAATAAATATCAATATATATATATATATATTTGTATATATGATACATATATACATATATAATATACATTAACCGCCAATTAACCGACAACAAGAATATTCGCAATTAACCGTTTCTGAAATGTTCGACATGTACTCGCCCAAAACCTATCTCCTCCTACAAAATATATTTTGTTAGAGCTGCAAATTGGTATGAAGGGAGCTAGATAGAATTCGCCACGAACTCTTACCTTCGATTTTTAGATTTTTTATTTTTTATTTTTTCGATTTTTTGACCACTTTAAAGGGCCGTTGCTATGCCGTTGCTCGGGCCCGGGTCCCATATTCGAAAGCACATGATTCCAAGAAATATTGGTCCTACCTACAAATTTCATTGGAATCGGTTGAGTGGTTTAGCCCCTAGGCTTGACCAAAGTTTCGCGGACAGACAGATAGATGGAAATGTCCAGAATAAGGGTCCTCTAAGAGCAGCCAAAAGCCAGTAGGCGATATGGCTGCTCGCTCTAGATGGAAAGCTGGCCGACGCGACTAGCCGATATTCATGTACATGCTATCAATCAATTTAGCACAATAAATATGATTATCACAGCCCTCTTAGTTTGCGCCCAGAAACCCGCCTTGTGAAATTTCAGGCATGTTTCCAAAGAGACTCTAACAAATGGCAGCCCTGGTAATTCCATTTATCTATTCGCTAAAGATTTTATTTTTTTTATATGATGCTGTAAGACATTCTCCTTGGGCACAAAAAAAACAGGTCCCTCGGAGGTCCAGTTTCGGAGGTATATTGATTTTTTTGTACAGTCCACAATAAGTGTAGGATGTACGATAAAGTTTTTAGCTGTTGCTAAGCAACGGAGGTGTGCATAGCAACCATTCATTTTTGTGTACATGCTAGCCACATTGTACACATTTCACCCAAGTTTCATCAAAAATCAGACTCTTTCTCTTTGAGATATTCGCAATTAACCATTTCTGAAATGTTCGACATGTACTCGCCCAAAACCTATCTCCTCCTACAAATACTTTTGTTAGGGCTGCAAATTGGCATGAAGGGAACTAGGTAGATTGCGCACAGAACTCTAAGCTTCGATTTTTAGATTTTTTATTTTTTTCGATTTTTTGACCACTTTAAAGGGCCTTGCTATGCCGTTGCTAGGGCCCGGGTCCCATATTCGAAAGCACATGATTCCAAGAATATTGTCCTGCCTACCAATTTCATTGGAATCGTTGAGTGGTTTAGCCCTAGGCTTGACCAAAGTTGTCCAAGCAGGAGACAGTGGAACATGTCCATAGTAACGTCCTTGATACCGTGTATGAGTTGGTTCATGGTATGTCCTGTTGTGTGAGAAAGACCGTTGCTAGACCCCTCCTTGCTAGCAACGCGCTCTAAATGTGGGGGTATTTTAACGAAAAAACAATCTGCAGCATTAACCCTTGAAGCTAGAATCATGAATTTTCTTGAGCTTAATCCTCAGGTCATTCCCCATCGAACGGGCCCATCGCATCAGGTTCTATTGGGTAGGCGACTACCCATGTCCGCCTACCGGCTTGTTTGTTGTCTGTCTGTCTGTTAGCAACTTTACGGCAAAACGGCTTTCGCAAACACTATCAAATTTAATCCACAGGTGGGCAATGAACCTTAGACGACCCCATTAACTTTTGTGTCCAATTGATCAAAGTCAAGGTCAAGGTCATGAAAAGATCAAAATCGTTTTTCGCTCATAACTTCGTCAAAAATGATCTGATTTACTTCAAACTAAGCTTATAGTGAACCTTATTCTATTTGTCACTTATAATCCTACCCATTCCTATAGTGAAAAATGCATATTTGTGAAGATCGTAGGGTCCGAAGTTTTGGGGTCATGGCCATCAGTCAAAATTACATATTTTCCATTAAAACTTAAACATGGTTACGAAAATACAACTTTACGGGAAAACGGCTGGCTCAAACACTGCCAAATTGTATCACAGGTGGGTAATGAACCTCGGACGACCCCATTAACTTTTGGGTCCAATTAGGTCAAAGGTCAAAGTCAGGTCACGAAAAGGTCAAAATCTTTTTCGCTCATAACTTCGTCAAAATGGTTTTATTGACTTCAAACTAAGACTAAAATATTCCTTATTCTATTCCTTATAATCAACATTCAGGTTAAGGATATATCAAATTATAAATTTGATCCCCAAAATAACTTTATGCCTTAAATGGGCGGGATTTGTTGTGCCTGGCACCACTTGTTGTTACTCTTATTAATCTCACGTCAAGTGTGCACTGTGTCTGCTTTTGTAAGTTGCTTGTATTATTGTCGCACCACACCTCTCTCCTCTTACCCTGTGTTACATACCCAATAAATCTTTGTCGTACCACATGCTTTTCCTCGCTTGCTGTGAATAAATAATTGTCATGAGGAATGTTCCCACCTCGCCTTTGTCTTTTCTCCCATTGGTCCAGCATGGATCGAATCTAAGTTTAGCTGGGTCTTTATTCCCAACGATCCGTTTCTTTTAGCCGGTACGTCCTTGGCAGTGTCGCTCGGCTGCATCCGATCCGGAAAGGTGATCCGATCCGGTAGAGTGATCCGGTTCGGACAAGGCGTACCGAGGTCGTGGTTCCCTGGTAATTAAACCACGTGGTTAATTAGGTAATCCGATTCCATAGACGGAGGACCCGAGGGCACGCGGTTGAGTTATTGGCATCCACGGTCGGTCAAGCGATCCTCTGCGTCATGGATTTATCCGTGAGCGACGGCCTACAATTCCGGGGAGTCTGGTGGGAAGTGACGTAACTTCCCCCACCTAGTGGTCTTCTCACCCGACCCCGCCGTCCCGCAACAGTTTGGTGTCAGGAGTGGGATCGACCCATAAAAATTAACGGGATTCGAAATCGCAACAATTTGGTATCTGGGACGGGATTCGAACCAGGGGTGAGCTTATCAACCCCCCCCCCCCTTCGCCCTGAAATTAAGAGCAGAATTCAAATTTTAGTTAATTATCAGTACGGACCATGGCGGACCAAGACGAGCTGGTTCAGGTGGGTTCTGAAACAATGTTAGAGGAATCCATGGCTCAGGACGACAGTATTCAGGGAGATCATCCCCTGCAGCCATACCCAGAGGTAACATTGGGGGCAACTGCAACAGCGACAATGCTTGGGCACCCCCTGCATCAAATTTCCCCCACGGAGGACCTAGCGATCCCTATCGGACCCACACCCGATCATAGCAGATCGGTCTCGCCAGAGCCATTGGGCACGAACCAGTTGCTGGAGATGATGAAGCAAATGATGCAAACGCTAAAGTCGGGTCAGGAGGAAATGAAGACGGAGCTGGCAGAGGTAAAGGGCGAAATGAAAAACTTGGACCGGAATTTTACAAATGGGATCAGGACTGTACGTGGGGAAATGACTGAGTTAAGGCGGAGTTTGGAAGGTGTTCAGACCGCGATAACGACGGGCAAGGTCAAGGTGACGAGAGAAACCATGATAGTCAAGAGAGAAACCTGTGAACTCGGACAGGTAGAGACAAAGAGCCGGGAATTGGGCATCATAAAGGAGGAATTAAAAGAGGTGAAAGAGAAGCAGGAAATAAAAGAGGAGCAGACACAAATAGAAATGGTGAGGGATATTGGGGTTGAGCTTGTGGAATGCTTTGAGACCCAGTGTGAGGGTCGGATTAACCTCCCGAAGGAACAAGGGGAGACGATATGCTCCCTCGAGGAAGACCGTGACGAGGTGAGTCCGGTAAGGCTATGCGAGGTGGAGCGGTTGCATGGTGCGAAAGAGCCCATGCCTAGCTTTGGGGGGATAGAAGCCCCGGGATCTCTTGGGCTAACCCAAGCCCCCAATGTGATTGTGCTGGAGTGTGTGTCAGAGCGTGATTGGAGTGCAAATGACATGGCATGTGTGAGTGCATGTGAGAAAATGGGACATAGACCGACCCAGACGGGAGTTGTGGGTCATGTAACGGACGGGAATAGCGAGCCTAATGAGCCGGACGGAATTATTTCGGAAACCGCGCCGGCTCCACAGGACTCTGCGTGTGAGATCCGGTCCGTGTTTTGCAAACCGCCCAAGTGTAGACGATTTCATGATGGGAAGCCGGCGTTGAAACAATCCGCGCCTGGTACAACACCAGAGCGCGGACAGCGAAAATGGAGGCAAATTGAGGGGTCGAGTGGATTCGAAAAACACATATCCCCATGTGAGCATGTGTACGGGGTCCGACGTGCTGCGCACTGCGAGAGGTGTTCGCAGGACGTGCGGAACGAGTCCCGAGGACGACACCACCGGGCCCGTATGCGTGGCGGACCGCGCGGAGTGGGCCGTGTGCGAGTGATATCAGCGGGGATCTTGCAGCAGGACGTAGATTGTATAAAGCATGGTGGTTCACATGGGGGATAGCCCGAAAGTGAGCGTGTAATGTAATTAACGGGGCGATGTTATGCTCTCATGAATTGGCCAAACAAAAGAGACGAGCGTGCTGTAAACCACCGCCCTTGAGACGCAAGGCTCGTCGAGCCTTGCCACGAGTAGATGATGCCCGGCCAGGATGTAGCGAACATCCTCATCGGGGGCAAAGGAGCACTAGTTAGGGGAAGGGTTTAGCGTTAGATAGACCGGCCTCATGGGTAACACGAGTTAGGAGGAAGTTAGTATAGAATTTAGAATGGATTGGAGACATGGACAGACATGGAACATGGAGTGGGGACGTAGATTAGCGGTAGAGTTAAATGGAACGTGCATTAGAATAAGGGATGACGGGGAGCACGAGTTAGTTAGGGGGACGTAGTTGGAAGAGCGTCAATGTTGGAGTGAATTTATAAAAAGATGATGAGTGAATGTGGGTCAGCGGGCCCGAATGTGAATGGAGTGAATGTGGAATGCATGGTGCGAATGAATGATTGGGGGGAGGAGTGAATCCCACCCAAGGGAACCTGGGGTTAGTGTAATGATAGTTAGTGGGTGAGTTAAATTAACCAAAAGGATGTCGTTTGGTTGTTGGTGTTGAACGAAGGCACGTCACCTTTTGTAGGGTGCAGGAGACTATTGACCGGCTGGGAGCGTAGCTGGTGAAATATGCGTACTGGTAGAGGGCACCCGAGCACCAAAGTAGTCGGCCAGAGTAGGCCATGGTCCAAGCGACCGAGTTAGTGTAATGGGCACGGGTACCCACAGGAGAGGGACCCGGAGCGCCAAAATGCCACGTGGCATTGACGGGGAAATGCCAGGAAGGGCATTCCCCACGTATATGGATTGGATAGGCTCGGAGACAGCCTCAGCGACCCGGGGGTGCCGAAGATCGAGTTCGGCAGGTGGGTAGCCCTGCCAATGGAGCCACGCTGCCCAGCCACGAAATTGTGCAGGAGCACGAGAGAAAATTTGCGGGCCAGGCCCAAATTAATAATGAACACAAACACAGGCGACGGGAATCGTGGTTGCTGGAACCGATAGTTTAAAGAGACAGGCGTGTTGAAAAGCCCTGGGGATAGATTAACGTTTAATAAATGCTAGGATAGATAGGAAACATGTACCCCTTCACACCATCCATCTCTTCGCTGTTTGTAGGCCGCTGGACTCACCTTGGAAATTTCTGAAACCTGTGGGAGCTATTCTGAGGCTGCATTGGGCCTCGAGACAGATTCACTTGTCTCTTCCTCAATCCTTTAAAAAAGGATCTTAGGGATTGGGAATAGGCAGTCAGGACAGGTTAGACGAACAAAGACAATAAGGGGGTTAGGGACACATGTAATTACAAAAAGAAAAAGAAAAAAGAAAAAAAAAGAGCCTAAATGTAGTTGGTTTTTTTGTTGCAACCTAATGGGGGTGGATATGGAAAAGGACAGGCATAGGTGATAGGTTGTGGGGAGACTGTAGGGTAGGACCGAGCCAGTCTTCGGACCGGCCAACGCCACCACACTCCCTCCGAGGACGGGAATCGTCCTCGGAGGGAGGACGATTTAACTCACCCACCCACAACCTCGCGAGACCACACCGAGGCTGGCCAGCTTCATGTGCCGACCTGTTGTACCGCACCTTACCTGGTCTGCATTTGCCATGCCTTTATCTAGCTTTGCCTTGACTCCATTTGCCATACCTGCCCATGCCTTTATTTGCCTTACCATGTGTGCCAGGACCATCTTTGTGAAAGTGTTTGCAAGGACTGCCCTGCAGGCAGCCGCATTACCGGGGACTGCATTTGTGCAGCCCTGACATATCTCCTTGTTGTATAAAGGCCAGTTCAAATGGACTGTGAGACTGCGTGTGGCCTGCCGTGTTAGGGTGAGTTGCCTCCAGCAGCCAGGAAAATAAATAAATAAATAAAAACAATAAAACAAAGGACCATTGAGGGCCCTGAAGATGCCTGATCATCGATTGCCTGCTGCTGCACTCAACCCCGAATGTTGCCTTTATTGTTCTCTCATTAAGTGACAGGTCCTGGGCCATGGGTAATGTAAATAATATGGAATAGGCAAAGCCTAGAAGCGAACGCAGAATTCTTCTTACATTCGATGCTGCAATTTCCGGTTACTTCGGCCTGGATTCGCGGAAATCAGCGATCAAATAATGTAAATCACGATTAAAAATTATTTTTTTATGATGCGGGAGATATCTTTATTATAAAATTAGGTACACTTAAAACTGCTAGAGTATTTACTCTCTAGTTTTGTTGTTAATTTTTTGTCATAAAAGTGTGATTGGGTATACTATAGATCAAATTAATTATTTGTGCATTTCTATAACCGTGATACACACTGCATATTACCTTCACACAACAACACACCGCCTAGAACAGGATCTCATCTGAAAAAATAAATATTACCTCAACATTACCTTCACAACAACAACTACACCGCCTAGAACAGGATCTCATCTGAAAAAATAAAATTACCTCAACATTACCTTCACAACAACAACTACACGCCTAGAACAGGATCTCATCTGAAAAAAAAAAATTTTCCTCAACATTACCTTCACAACGACAACTACACCCCAGAACAGGATCTCATCTAAAACAAGGACAAATGTGTCCAAGAGCCGCGTCCTAAAGGTTTTGTCTTCACCAGAAGAGAAGAAGAAGAAGAAGAAGAAGAAGAAGAAGAAGAACAACGCGGAGCTCTCTTAGAGCCAGCGTTCGCAACGCGACGCGTCTAAAAATAAATATTACCTCAACATTATACCTCAACATTACCTTCACAACAACAACTACACCGCCTAGAACAGGATCTCATCTGAAAAAAAAAAATTCTCAACATTACCTTCACAACGACAACTACACCGCCTCGAACAGGATCTCATCTAAAAAAATAAATATTACCTCAACATTATACCTCAACATTACCTTCACAACAACAACTACACCGCTAGAACAGGATCTCATCTAAAAAAATAAATACTAGAACGAACGTAGAATTCTTCTTACATTCGCTTCTGACTTTACCTATAACTTGTTCACAACTGTATGCGCAATTTCCGGTTACTTCGGCCTGGATTCGGGATCAGCGATCAAATAATGTAAATCACAATAAAAATTATTTTTTGATGATGCGGGAGATATCTTTATTAAAATCAGGGAGGAAATATATACCATGTCTGATATTTGGGTCTTTCATGTCTCCAACGATGCCTTTATCTCCCGGCATGCATCATTCCCCATGACAAAAACCGGAAGCAAAAAAACCGGAAGCAAAAAAAAACCGGAAGCAAAAAAAACCGGAAGCAAAAAAACCGGAAGCAAAAAGGTCATAGCCAACGACACGGATTCCAAATTGCCAGGGTATTGTGTTTTTTTTTGTTTTTTTTGTTGAGGGTTTAATGGCGCTGTCAGAGCCAAGGAGGCTCTATCCACGCCACGCACCAGAATCTGATCAAACTGCCTACAGCCATAGCCCTACAGCCACCCTGTAAGGATGCCAGCGTCTTTAATGCCGAAGATGAGTCCGAGAGGTAACTGCACCAAGAGGATTGAACTCATTATCCATTCCATAGCGAGGACCATTGCAAATAGTTCCATCGAAAAAACTAGAAGATGTCGGTTAACCGAAAAGCCCTGACCACACGGACATCCGGGATAGATGATGAGGCCGAGGAGAGAGAGAGAGGAGTTTTTAGAGGGGCATCATCGAGAGATTGAGAGGGACATCATCGAGAGATTGAGAGGGCATCCTCAAGAGATTGAAAGAAGGGCATCATCGAGAGAGGGGCATCAACGAGAGAGGGCATCATCGGAGAGAGGCATCATCGAGAGAGGGGCATCAACGAGAGAGGAGCATCGTCGAGAGAGGGCATCGTCGAGAGAGGGGCATCTTGACGTTACCCTGAACAGCAATGGGGGTGACAAAAAAGGCCGACCGATGCCGTTAGCACGACCCTTTCCACAGCGGCTGTTATGTTTGGGCTTCCAAGGGTATTGTGTTGTTGTTGTTGTGTTGTTGTTGTCGTTTCCTATTCTCTCATGTGCACGCGTTAAGTATGAAGCTCACTACGTTCGCTATAAAATAAATATTACCTCAACACTATACCTCAACAATACCTTCACAACAACAACTACACTGCCTAGAACAGATCTCATCTGAAAAAAAAAAAATCCTCAACATTACCTTCACACGACAACTACACCGCCTAGAACAGGATCTCATCTAAAAAAAAAAAAATCCTCAACATTACCTTCACAACGACAACTACACCGCCTAGAACAGGATCTCATCTAAATAAAATAATAATTACCTCAACATTACCTTCACAACAACTACACCGCCGAGAACAGGATCTCATCTAAAAAAATTAATACTAGAAGCGAACGTAGAATTCTTCTTACATGCGCTTCTGACTTTACATATAACTTGCTACAACTGTATACGCAATTTCTGTTACTTCGGCCTGGATTCGGGATCAGCGATCAAATAATGTAAATCACAATTAAAAATATTTTTTGATGATGCGGGAGATATCTTTATTAAAATCAGTGGAGGAAATATACACCATGTCTGATATTTGGGTCTTTCATGTCTCCAACGATGCCTTTATCTCCCGGCATGCATCATTCCCCATGACAAAAACCGGAAGCAAAAAAAACCGGAAGCAAAAAAAAACCGGAAGCAAAAAAAACCGGAAGCAAAAAAAACCGGAAGCAAAAGGGTCATAGCCAACGACACGGATTCCAAATTGCCAGGTATTGTGTTTTTTTTTGTCTTTTTTGTTGAGGGTTTAATGGCGCTTTCAGAGCCAAGGAGGCTCTATCCACGCACGCACCAGAATGATCAAACTCGCCTACAGCCATAGCCCTACAGCCACCCTGTAAGGATGCCAGCGCCTTTAATGCCGAAGATGAGTCCGAGAGGATAACTGCACTAAGAGGATTGAACTCGATTATCCATTCCATAGCGAGGACCATTGCAAA
>CM068955.1:141210933-141224044 GCA_035128595.1 Eptatretus atami | reverse complement strand
GAAAAATACCTGTTTAATAAGCCTGCCATCTCACTTTCATCATGAACCACTCTCCCGGTGCTGTTCCTCAATGGGCCCACACTGGTCCTAACCTGTTCTTTTCCCCTAATATACTTAAAGAAAGTCTTGCTATTATGTTTAGATATTCTTAGCCACGTCCTTCTCATACTCTCTTTTGACTTGTCGAGTTATTTTCTCAACTTGATCTGTTTACTCCGATAGTGATATAAATCTAACTCCAGTCCTGTTAGGTTATACCTAATAAATGTCTTCTGCTTCTCCTTATAGTGTTCCTTATCTCACGACTCAATCACCTGATCTCTTTCTGCTTCTAGTTTTACACCTCATTGGAATGTACTTACTCTGCACTCTACACATTTTCTCCTTGAAGGTTTCCATTTCTCTGATGCTGATTGTCCTGTTGTTAGTCTCCCAATCTACATCACCCAACTCTCTCCTCATACCCTCAAGGTTTGCCTTCCTGAAATGTAATAACCTTACTCTACTGAACTTCTAACCTTGACAGAATCTTTGCACACACGATGTTATGGTCACTTGCTCCTAAATGCTCCCCTCCCTCCACCTCCTCCACCATATTGGGATCGTTACTTAAAAGGAGTCCAACACTGCACCCCCCCTCATGGGCTTATCTCCAAACTGGGTTAAAAAGCAATCCTGGACTAAATCTAGGAAATCCTCATCCGCTCTGCCTTTCCCTGTTCCTCCACCCAATCTATCCCTGGAAAGTTAAAATCCCCCATTATCAATACTCTTCCCTTAAAAGCATCCTTCCAGTGTCTTACAGTTTTTACAATCTCTAAGCTCTACCCATACAGAATCCTCAACATTTATTCCCTCCTTATCACCCCTTTCTCTTGATGCAACACTGTCCGAAACCCAGATTGCTACTCCTCCTGTTTTCTCTCCTTCCTATCACACCGATACACCTTGTAGCCTTCTAATCCTGTCCTCCAGTTACTCTCCTCCAAAAACCATGTCTCACTCACTGCAAATATATCATACTCCTCGCTATCTACTTTGGCTTCAAGCTCTTCCATCTTATTATTTAAACTTCTGGCATTGGTATAGAATATGTTTAACTTTTCCCTTCCTGAAATTATATTTTCCTGCCTGGCCTTACTCGTCCCAATTACTTCATCCGTTCCTTCCTTCATAGCTTCCCCACCCTCCACTGACCTAAAAAAAACCTGAATTCCTTCCTCAATTCCACTGCAAACCTTGCTTCCCCCTTTCCATTTAATATATGGGCATCATTCTGTAAACATCCCTTTGTCCCCTAAATGATTCCCACTTCTTCTTAAATGTAAAACCTTCCTCCCTGCACCAATCTTCCAGCCATTGGTTGACATCTGTTGCTCAGCTGATAATTTCTATATTGTTTCCTAATCTTGGGGAATCCAGAAAACATGACCTCACAACCCTTTGCATTCAGCCGCTTACCCAATATCCTGTATCAATTTTTCAATACCTCTGAGTAAACTTTCCGTACATCATTCACACCTCGGTGTACCACAAACAACTTCTTCCTGCCATGACCCGACAAATATCGTTTACCCTTCCTTCAATGTCCCGAACTCCCGCTCCTTAAAAACTACACAGATTTCTATGTCTACGATCCTTCCAATTCAGAATGAAAGATCAACATATTTAATTGTCTCATCACCCACACAAACAATCTCCCAGACCTCATTTCTACCAATTTATATTGCTGCACGTTTACCACTCCCTACACCCACTGTACCACTACTGCTGCCACTGCTGCACCTCACCACCGCCGACTCTGCTACAAAATCACCACGGCCTGCCCCACTGCACCATCACCACCGCCTGCCGCCGCTGCACCATCAACCACCTGCCCCCGCTGCACCATCACCACTGCCTGCCCTCGCTGCACACCGTCACCACTGCCTGCCTTGCCACACCGTCACCACTGCCTGCCCTCGCTGCACCGTCACCACTGCCTGCCTCGCTGCACTATCACCACTGTCTGCCCTCGCTGCACCGTCATCACTGTCTGCCCTCGCTGCACAATCACCACTGCCTGCCATCACTGCACCGTCACCACTGCCTGCCCTTGCTGCACCGTCACCACTGCCTGCCCTCGCTGCACATCCACTGCCTGTCCTCGCTGCACAATCACTCCACCAACTTCCACTCCACAACTGTTAACGCACCGTTTATCCTCAAATTTCTCACATTCTGCTACTTGCTGCAAATTATCTATCCGTTCCTTCAACCTAGTAAAAACTATCCTCAAGTGGGCTACTTCTTCACACTTCCAACAACAGTAAGAACCCTCCGCTTCCCCTATCGTTGATGTGGCCCATATTGAGCATCTATCACATTTAATGAACTCCTATTCTTTTCTCCTTCGGTCTCTATTTATACCCTTTTTTATCCCCATAATCCCAAGGCCCCAACTGACTTAACGCTAAACTTGACACAAGCCCCCCCCCCCACTTCTTTCAATAAACTAACAGAAATACCCACGAAAACTGTTATGAGCACAAATGCAGCTTTTTAAATACAGTCCCACAGCCCCGACACAAATCACGATTACAAAATATGCAAAAAACACACAAAAAATACTTGTTTTGTTCTGTTTGAGCTTACCCTCTTGCAAACTACAGGAAGTGATGTCCTCACAGTTGTAGTTGTTGGTGTTGTTGACAACAAAATGGCAAACGTATCTCACTTGATGAGCCATCTGAAGCCACGTGGCCCAAATCTCTACAAATCCATCACCAATCTGACTGCTGTGTCGGAACCGGGCCGACCCGCAAGAATGGTGCGGAATTGAGTGTGGTCGCAGAAGGAGGAGGCCGGGTGGATGACCGAGGCCCAAGAAGAAGAGCAGCCGAGCGAGTAAAATTTTCATGCAGTGCTCAGGCCTAAGTCACATTTGCTCTATGGCGAGGATACGGCGGCCGTACACCCTCTGAATTGACAGAAACGTGCGGCGGCCGCAGAGTTTCTGCGGTGGCCTCAGGGTGGCCCTACGCCGTTTGGCTATCTTTTACAGGCCGTAGGGGTCGCCGTGGAATTATAACGCGGAGTTATAACTTTTTTCATTTCTACATTCTACGGTGGGTTGCATGTTTGCAGATTTTGAAGAATTTTGCTAACATAACGAACCAGCTAGGCAAAGGGCTTGCATAAATGAAGCACCTCTCTTAATCGCTTCCTGAGTACCTAGGCGAAATTCTTGAAAAGCAGTTGATACGGAATGACTCAACAATTTTCAGGAGGTAGACTTGCCCGGTTATCACGATTGGTTCTGCAATTTGCACTTCCAGTGTCACCACTACCCTTCCACCCACCCTTCCCCCACACTCTTAATTAGTGATCGATACCCATGTATTTGGGAATTCTGAAATAATGCAAAGTAACCTTGGGTGTGCATTTTCTAAAATCCCCCACTCAGAGAAGCATCCAATCACAAACTGGAAGAGAAGGAAACTTGGGATTATACTCCAGCAAATGAGGAGACCTCCCGAGTTGTTTCAACATGGTTCATACATTCTTTTTAATGTGGCTCCAAGCCTGTGTTGGGCCGACTCTACCAGCAGCCTCTGCCAATGCCAGTTAAGGAAATTTGTGGTGTGTCACTATTATACAGCATCAAAGCAGATCATGGGGTGTCCTTTCTATGAGGTAGGAACCAACGTCAATTCATCATAGCTGTCCGATACTTCACGAAACAGCCCACAAGCTCATGGGACCTCGGCACACACACAGGCCTACCCACATGATGCTCTGATACATCACTTCCCATTGGTGGAAAGTGTCATGATAGCAACCACACAAGTCCATGGTTAATGGTTCTCCAAAAACCAACCAACCCTACTAGGTGCCCAGAAAACGATTTTCGTGGTACCCGTTTTAGAACTACGTCAAACATGATGGTTTCTTATAGATTTTGATCGCAGGAATCCGATTCTGCTTTTTTCATTGTTCAAAAACCTGCAGTTGAAGCAGTATTCTTCATTAAAGATGCAGTTCCCATCACGAGAATGAAAGGACTCCATTCATCAAAACTGGTGCTACTGGCCAATTGTAACGGATTCTGATTGAGGAAATCTTGGCATTTCATATTATAAGATTGCCACATATTTCATTTTCACGATCCATTAAAGGCGTTCACATCTTAACACATAAATTGCTATTTTCTTGGAATATTTTTTAAAATTTCCATGCGAAGACTGTGTTCTGTAATTAAATACGCTCATGAATTGAAAGACAAGAAATCTGAACATCTAAATTGAAATGTTCAGAACCTTCCAGTTAAAGTGGTATTTTACATTGAATCTGCATCACGCAAAGCAGTTGAACTTCATCCATAATGAAACGTGTTTCGCACAGTTGGAAATGATCAGTTCACTGAAAGATTATTACTGACTCGAAAAAATAAAATGAATTGAACAAGGTATAATTTCGAGCAGGAAAAACAAATGGACAACAAAACCCTGTCTTTCCAGAAAAACAATCCATCCATCCATTGGGACCATACTCTGTGCGGAGCGTTGGTTCTGCCTAAGCAGTCTCCTTAGCTATTGGGTACAATACTGGACGGGTCTCCACTCCAACCCAGGATACCAGCAAGCTGGCACTCATTTTGCTAACCTCAGAAGGATTGCAGGCAGATTCAACTCCACCTGGTATTAATTCAACAGCTGAGTGACATTTGAACTTAGGATCCTTGGATCCAAGCCCACCACCCTAACCATTAAGCCAACACCAGGCATGTGGAATCACAATATCTGTCATGAATATGCCAGAACCAGGTTATTTTTATTTGATGTAGTAGGTCCATTAACTATGAATCATCAGAATCTGACAGATCACTGTCTGCATCCTCCAAAATAGTCTTCAAGACCTGTTGGTGAGGTATTTCCACAATTGGCGCATGCTGTGTTCGAGACAGGACACGACTACGTCGATCAGTGTAATTAAAATCAGCTTTTTTTAAATCATAGGTTCTTACGAAAATGGCACTGGCGCCGTAAAGCAGGATGGGCACCGTAAACCAGTGCAGTTGTCGTAAAGCAACAGTGCGAACAACCATTAGCTCACAGCACTGATGTAACATACCAGTCTGCAGACATAACACTTTCCTCCCCCCTTTGGAAAGCTCAGGTGTGGAAAGAGGGCACAAAGTCCCGTAGGTAACCTGGGCATGAGCGGACCTGGACAGGCCGAGGTTGAGGTCCATCCAGCTGTGGTCCGGGCAAAGGGGCAGCAGGCATATCTAGTGGTGCATCGGCCGGCAGGATGACAGGCACGTCTTGCAGGGCCACAGGGACATCCAGCAATGCTGCGGGTGTAGCTGGGGGAGCAGGCACATCTGCACTGGAATCCGAGGGAGCCGGCACCTTCCGTAGTTGGCTAGCATGCCAACAGGAGCCGTCAGTCAGTTGTAATGTAGCTGGTCCCAGCTGACAGCTGACCTGAAGGGGAATGGACCAGCCTGAAGGGGCATGGACCAGAAGGAGTGCAGTTTGTTGTCACGATTCGGGCAACGGGTTCTGACCCAATCTGAGACCTGGATGGTGGGCATCTTAGCCCTGCATCCCCTGTCAAAGCACTGCTTCATCTTGTGTTGGCGCTCCTTAACTGCAGCCTGAGTGTTGCCAGCAGGAGCCTGGGCTGCTGAGGGCCGAAGCCTATCCAGGGGCTGCTGCAGCTCACGGCCATCCATCAATGATGCTGGTGAGACTCCGGTAGTGTAGCAGTGCCTAGAGTAAAGCCATTTAAAAAGTGCAACCCTGGGCTAGGTGGGCTTGGATGCCATTTTTCAGCGTTTGGTTGAAACTCTCTACCCTATGTTGGCCTGGGGATGGTAGAATGCTGTGCAGATGTGGGGGATCCCACGGCCCTCCAGGAATGAAGAAAACTCTGCCGAGGTGAATTGAAGCCCATTGTCAGTGGTGATGGCCTGAGGGAGCACCCAGCATGCAAAGAGCATGCCCAGGATGTCTACCATTGCTCTCGTGGCGACTGACTCCATAGGGATTACCTCCGGCCATTTGGAGTGCAGGTCATAGGCCACCACCAGAAAGCGCTGATGATGAGGAACACCGTGGATTTCACCACAGATGGCGAATTGGACATGTTTCCATGGCCTGGTTGGCCAGACGAGCGGGTGCAGGGGAGGCAGGGCTGGAGAGCCTGTTTTGCCACTGACCAGGCAGGCGGCACAGTCCTTTTACCATGGCTTTGATGTCCCGGTCGATCCCCGGCCACAACATCAAGTCCCGGCACCTCTGGTTAAACTTCACTATTCCCAAGTGACCCTCATGTGCCATCCCCAAAACACGTGCACGCAAAGCACTTGGGACCATAGTGCAGAGCCCTCGGGCTACACAGACAGATGTCATTCCAGCAGGATAGGTCCTCTTTGACACGAGTGAATGGCATCAGCTCCAAGGCACACAGGATGGCCATCCAGTCCTGATGTAGGTGCAGAGTGTTGCGAGGGTGGAGTCCTGTTCAGAGGCCTGCTGGAGCTCCTGTAGGACACTGTGGCTTGGAGAGGGGCACGAAGCAACTGAATGAGGTCATGCTCCCCACTGTCAGAGCAGCTGGTAGAGGCCAGGGCATCAACAGAGCGGGAGAGTAGGTCTGCCACCACATTGTCCCTTCCGGGCGTAAATGGGAGCTGAAAGTTGTACTGATAGAGGCGTTCAGACCACCCATGCAGCCAGAGTGGTTTGTGGCCTGTGCCTGAGGTAGACGGCATGGTTGTGAGTGCTTGGTGGTTGGTCTGGAGGGTGAACACATGGCCATACAAATTATACATATGCCACCACTCACATGCCCAGACGAAGGCCAGCACCTAATGTTCACCCACAGAATACCTCTGTTCCATAGGGGCCAGGGCCCGGGAAGCAAAGGCCATCACCATGCCATCCTGCACCTGCGAGAGCACAGCTCCCACGGCAGTGGCCGACGCATGGCAGGTGATGATGGTGGGGCTGGCCAGGTTGAAGTGAGCCAGGAGGGGTGATGTGCTAAGCTGACATTTCAAGAGGCTGACGGTATCAGCACAGGCCAGTGTCCAAACCCAGGGCTCATCCTTTCTGAGCAGCTGGCAAAGCAGTGCTGTCATGGCGGAGTATTGCGGCAGGAACCACAGGTGATACGCCATCATGCCTAGGAATGAAGCAACATAGGCTGCTGAGGTGGGCTCTGGAATGCGATGGATTGCCTCGATGTTGGATTAAAGTGTGGAGGTGCCCTGAGCTGAGGCGAAATCCCACAAATTCAATATTCGGCACAGTAAACACACACTTTTCACAATTCAAGGTGAGGTTGTGTTTGTCGAGTGCTGAAAACACCCTGTGCAGATGCTCGTCATGGACAGATCCGTCAGACCTGTGTATGATGATGTTGGCTAGGTAAACGGCCACTCCTGAAATCCCTGCTAGGATGGAGGACATTACTTTCTGAAAACAGCTTGGGGCAAAGCTGAGCCTAAATGCATCCTGGTGTAGAGGAATACTCCAACATGGGTGACAAACGCTGTCACGTCCTTGCTATTGGGGTTGAGGGGCACCTGGAGATAGCCCTGGCAAAGGTCCAGCTTAGAAAATACCGTGGAGCCATAGAACTGGGTGGTCATTTCCTCAGATGTGGGTCATGGGTATTTGTCTGGGCTGACAGCCCTGTTTGCTGCACGAAGGTCCATACAGATATGCAGTCCTCCCGACTTTTTTTTTGTCAACTACCAGGTTTGAGATCCAAGGGTGCAGGGGAACCATTGACTGGTTCGATAATTCCAGCTTCCAACAGGAAATTGAGTTCAGTAGCCACCCCATCACGGAGAGTGAGCAGGATGTGTTGCAGTGACTGGATGACCCGGGTCACCTTGGAGTCGAGGAAGGGCTGGTGGGTGATGATGGTGAGGCAGTCCAGTCCATTAAACAGGATGGGCCATTTCTGCTGCCAAGGGGAGGTGGCCTGCAGGTCCTCACTTGACTCACAATCATCACAATACATTAGTTCACATTATATCAATATCATGCATTATTCATATTAATATCTGATAGAATCTGAAAGTGACACCCTCACAGGAACTATTTTATCTTGATATTTTCTTTTTAACTATCAAATATGGAAGGGGGAAAGCTGATGGAAAACTGACTTCCTGAATCATGCACAGATGAATGCAAAGTCCTCATTGTGGGAGCATGACACAAATTTAATCATTTTATAACTCTCTGTGCTTGCAAGAAGTCACGTTCAAAGCCGAGGAGGCAGCAGCCTGTGATGAAGAATGAAACTTTGCAGTTGTCACCTTAGTGCTTCAGTCACAATGAACAGTTGATGAAGGCAGCATATGTATTTCATACATCAACGTCAGGTCAGTGTCTGCAAAGCACGGCGCTGTTCCACTGTTCGTGTTCATCACAGGAGCATTAATCCTTGCTCACCTCTCCTTAACTATGTGCCATCTGCCAGTGTCCTGCTCACCAAAGCATGAGCATATTAAAAAAATGAAGCAGATATCTTACTGAGAGGCATGAGGTCAGAAATATGAATTGATATACAATTCAAATTAATGGGCTTTATTGTTAACACAGGCACACAATGAGGTTTGGAAAAAGCTAACGAGGGTGATGTTTGTGACCATATAAAGCCATCTTGGCAAGAGCCTCAGACTAAGTCTTCTTTGGCAGCTGCAAGTGACATGGATGGCTGCTACTCTGATGAATACCCATCTCTAGAGTTAGCCGCAAATGAAGCACCTGCTGCAATTTGATCCAGTTTCGTATAGAGATTAATTGTAGCTCTTCTCTGGAATTTGTATAATTTTCACATTTTTGAAAAGATCCAAGTTTCTCCCAGCAAATGCTACATTTTAAAATTGTGATAAACATGTGAACATAATACATTTATTTGATCGAGAGATTTTGTAAGTTATGGAACAACTTAGGAATTACAAGCGAGTCATTTTGTTCCAAAAAAAAAAGGAATTTAAGACTGACGTCAGAATTTTTTAAAATAAATCATATTATCAAATGCAAATGCAGCTCAACAATGCATATTTAAAGTCGGTATCCAAAACATTTTCTGAGAAACACCATTACCATTCCTCATCCTCTTTGGCAGATTCTGGTAGAGCTACAAGGAAGAGTTTAAAAAGAAACATGAAAGGAAGTTAAAGTTTGTACATGCCAAAGAGAGCCAATTAATAAATCGATTTTACTTACCATTATTACAGAAATACCTCGATGCTCATTTAATGTTATAATGTCTGCTCCATTAGCTTCTCTTCTTGTCTGTTGTTGTGCTGCCAAAATAGATGTCCATTGCTCTTTATGTGATCATCAATTTTTGCCCTTTTAGAGGAGAACACCTTTCACTGCCATACGTTACAGTTAATATTATGATTGGATTTTTTTAAGACAGAAAGACACTGGTTGTTTTTTTTATGACATACATAGTTTGTCATGATTGTTTTTATTTTCCGAAACATTATTTTTTGATCTTCAAGAATTTTTTCTTTCTTTTACCAGTCCACCCTCGCAGTGGGAGGAGGGGTTTTGAAATTGTGTGTGTCGTTGGTCATTATCTCCACATGCGGGGTTCAGAAGGTGGAACAGAGCCCTCCCAGGTCTCAAAGTATCCACCTCCGTGTGTGTGTGTGTGTGTGTGTGTGTGTGTGTGTGCATGTGCTCTTGCGCATAGGTGTAGTGATTTGGAGGGGGGGGGGGTTAGGCGACCACCGCGAGTGCGAAGTCGATGGGGTGCCAAATAACACCCTTGAAAAAACGTTTTCATGCTCCTACTACTCCTACTACTCATTTCATGCTCCATTTGGTTGTATTGTATATAACTTATAATACAACGTACTCGTGAGAGCACGAGAAGCAACTTTCATAACCACATATTACATTTTGAACTCCATGCTTCCTGTCAATGTGTCATGTTGATGTTTCCAAACTCTTTCCCTCTGGTTTAACATCTGTCCCAATTATTAATCACCTCTGCACAGTAAATAAGTTACAGTGTTAGTAATTATGGGGCTACCTTCGTGTACATCTCTTATCTTATATAATGAGATAATATGCATTCTCTAATATGGAGATCACCCATAGGCCCAAGGGATGGAGGGGTGATAACTATTGGACGTTTATTTCATAACAAGTGTAAAATCCCATCAAAAATGATGGGTTGGAATTATTTTATTCGAAATATTCAAGGAGACTGGAAGATATGATGTTAGGTAGCAAGAAAGAGCATTTTTAAAAAAAAAAAACATGATATGTACAAATGTGATCATATTTTCTTTATCTTCTGGGATGTTTCGCTTTGATGGTACAGCCTCTTGAGCATGCCAAAGTCTAAAGCCTTGGCCTAGCGTCAGGTGTGCTTATATCTTCTATATTTATTAGATATCCTATGGACGTAAATGAACACTCGTTTTACTCTGTACATGTTGAACAATATTTGCAGTGAATTTCACCTCCTTGCACCTTGTATTTATTGTTATTTTTAAAATGTTTCTATACACCGCCCTTGAGGCCTGGTTGCAAGTCACCATCTACATTTCCAATAGAAGAGATGTAATTACTCTTTTATGAAAAATGTTTTTCGAGTTCTCTTCATCCTGAAAAATAGAACGTAGTGAACACACAGTCATGTTAAAAAATTGGCCTTTAAAACCCTTCTTAAATCGGCCCTATGAAGGGGGACAGACAAATACACAAATACATATTGTGGCAATTGTGCCGATAGGAAGGATTGGTTGTCATATCATCGACTGCCGACGGCACAACAATGCACGGATTTTGAATTGGAGGCTTGACTTGCGAGTTGTGAGGGATGTTCAAGAGGAATTCGGAATGAGATTCTTACGTTCAAGAAACGGTGTGTGTGTGTGTGTGTGTGTGTGTGTGTGTGTGTGTGTGTGTTGTTGTTGTTCCATATCTGAACTGTATTGATGAATACTGATACTGCATCAGTGTTTTGAGTCTTTTAATTATTTTCAGGAAACAGAAGTTTGCAACATTCATCAGTGGTACTGTGAAGGTCAACTGTGAAATGGCTTCAAAGAAGAGGAAAATTGAAGAGGAAAACAGAGAATTTCAAAAGGAATGGACTGAATCCTTCTCGTTCATATCAAGTTCGGCTGGGCTCACTTTTTGTCTCATTTGCCGTGAGAAATTCGCCAACAACAAAAAATATAATCTTGAGAGGCATTTTCTATAAAAAAAAATATATTAAAAAAACACAATATTTGCCGAAAAGTATCCAGTTGCCAGAAAGAGAGCCATAGAGGAGCTGAAGCATAAAGCAGACCAAAGTAAGACCACATTCACGAAATGGATGAAATCACCGCTAGTTAAGTGGCAAGTCAAGAGATTGTGAAACGAGGAAAGCCGTTCACAGATGGTGAATATATGAAAGAGTGCTTTATCAAAGTATCAGAGCAGCTGTAAAGTGATTTCAAAAACAAAAAAGGAAATTGTTCAAAAAATTAGAGACATGCCATTGTCTGCAAAGACGGTGAGGGACAGAACAGTAAAAATGGCAACAGACATTACCAATCAGCAGGTCAAGGACATTAATTCAGCTCCGGGATTCCCTATGGCTTGTGACAAGTCGTGTAATGTTGATGACATTGCACAGGTTGCTCTTCTCGACAGGTACGTGAATTCCGAAGGACCCCAAGCAGAGCTGATTGAATTGCTGCCCCTCAAAGGTCAAACAAGGCGAGAAGATATTTTATCAACTATTGCTGACTGCCGAAAGACGAAAGAAATAAGCACCGGCCATATCATCTCAGTCGTGACCGATGGGGCACCGAATATGAAAGGGGCACACAAGAGGTTTATTACTTTGTTGCAAAAAACATTGGATCATAATTTGCTATCGTTTCACTGCAACATTCATCAAGAAGCACTCTGTGCAAAAACCTTTCCACCAGCGATCACAGAAGTGATGACCCTAGTTTTACAAATTGTCAACAAAATAATGGCAAAAGGGTTGAACCACCGGCAGTATGTGAACTTCTTGAAGAGGTCAACTGTCAATATTCGGACCTTCTTCTGCACAGCAAGGTATGGTGGCTTTCCAAGGGAAGAGTGCTTGTGCATTTTGCAGCCTGTCTGAAAGAAGTAAATGTGTTTATGCAGGAAAAGGCCTGTGAATATGCAGAACTTACAGATCCTCAGTGTCTACAGAGATTTCACTTCATGATGGGCATCACCTCACTTTTAAATGGCCTAAATAGAAAGCTGCAAGGAAAGGGAAACACAGCTCACCATTCTTTAGGAGAGGTGCTATCATTTGAGCGAAAACTAGCATTGATTGTGAGAGACATGGAGATAGGTTTGCTGGCTCATTTATCATCACTGAAACAATTCAAAGAGGAGACAAATTATGAGCTTGACACCGAGAACCAAAAAAATGTGATCCTGGAAATGCAAGAAGCCTTCACAGGGCGATTTCAGGAATTCAGAAAGGAAAAGGCAACTTTATTATTTGTGTTGAAACCCCTTGAAGCAGACACTTCTACACTCAACTTTTCAGCAATTACAGGAGTAGACTGAGCAGAACTAGAACTTGAACTGGCTGATTTGAAGGACAAGGACATGTGGAATTCCAAAGTCAGAGGCTTCGTGACCAAACTCGAAAATCTAGAAAGGCACAGATCTACCCTGGCACTTCAACACAGATGGACTGAAATGCATGATCTTAAAAAACAAGACCAAGTTATGTTTGAAGTTTGGAATTCTTCACTAGAAACCAACAGTAACATGAAGAGATATGAATTTGGCATTCTGTCCATCTTCGGATCGACTTACCTGAACGAGCAAGTGTTTTCAAGTATGAATTTCACAAAAAGCACACTGAGAAACCAATTTAACGAGGCGAATTTAATGTCCTGCTTGAAAATGAAAACGACAGCACACTGTCCAAACATTGAACGACTTTCCAAAGAAACTCGACATTAGAAATCACAATAAACTAGAAGGGCACTCGGTGGAGCGCATACATCCGCCACACAATGCCTGATTCAGTAGAACATACCGGGCCCAATAAATTTTGGAATCATCATGACATATATATATATATATATATA
>CM068955.1:141198602-141210923 GCA_035128595.1 Eptatretus atami | reverse complement strand
ATATATATATATATATATATATATATATATAAAATGTATATCGTTTTTGGCCCCATCTCTCAATGGTGAAGAATCACTTTTGAAATTTAAAAATTCTGTTATCTGGATGTGGATTTGGATCTTCACCAAAACTGAATCAATTCGTCCTTGTCACATAACCAACCTGTCCACCAAGTTTCTGCGGGATCCGTCCATAACTTTTTGAGATATCGTGCTATATATCGTTGTAGCCCTATCTCTCAATGGTGAAGAATCACTTTAAAATTCGAGTAGCCGGATCCGGATCTTCAATAAAATCTAATCAGTTCGTCATTGTCACACACCGAACCTGGCCACCAACTTTCATCCGAATCCGTCCACAACTTTTTCAGATAGCCTGCACACAAAAAGACAAACAAACAGACAGCCAGGGGTGAAAACATAACCTCCTTCCACCTTCGGTGGAAGAGGTAAATATGGATAAGCTGACTCGATGTACTGAAGAAAATTTAACGGCCCCTTTCATTGATACCAACTCAATAAACATGTATTGCATTACAAATCAATGTGTGTGTGTGTCATTGTCCTGTTATTCAATTATTATTCCCACGCTTTTGAAGAAAAGCGGGAATATTGTGATTGTGTCCGTACGTCCGTACGTCCGTCTGTCTTACCCTAGTTAAACTTCTCCTATAACGTTTGAAATAGGAACTTGAAACTTTGGGACATAGTAGATATATTATGGGGAAGTGCACAACACTTTCGGATTTTTGATATGACCCTAGGGGCCGGGCCAGAGGGGTTGGGGTCATGGGGGTCGATTTAAAAAAAAAAATTGTCATAGCTTTTTAAATCAAACATATTCATGAGTTATACATTTAACAACATATTTTTTTAAACACATGATGATCAGAGGGCGCTTGGGGGTAGGGGGTGCTTAGCGGATAGGGGGTCAAAATAGCTCCTCCTACACGTATGAAATAGGAACTTGAAACTTTGGGACATAGTAATATATGTAGGGGAAGTGCACAACACTTTCGGATTTTTGATATGACCCTAGGGGCCGGGCCAGAGGGGTTGGGGTCATGGGGTCGATTAAAAAAAAATTGTCTTGTAGCTATTTAAATCAAACATATTCATGAGTTATACATTTAACAACATATTTTTTTAAACACATGATGATCAGAGTGGCGTTGGGGGTAGGGGTGCTTAGTGGATAGGGGGTCAAAATACTCCTCCTACACTGTATGAAATAGGAACTTGAAACTTTGGGACATAGTAGATATATGTATGGGGAAGTGCACAACACTTTCGGATTTTTGATATGACCCCTAGGGGCCGGGCCAGAGGGGTTGGGGAATGGGGGTCGATTAAAAAAAAAATTGTCTTATAGCTTTTTAAATCAAAATATTCATGAGTTATACATTTAACAACATATTTTTTTAAACACATGATGATAAGAGGGCGCTTGGGGGTAGGGGTGCTTGCGGATAGGGGTCAAAATAGCTCCTCCTACACCGTATGAAATAGGAACTTGAAACTTTGGGACATAGTAGATACTAGCAAAGTACCCGCCCATGGTTGAATGGCGTTGGTCCCGTCTCGATCGGATGAAATCGAGAAATTGACGTTATCCGGTGACCTTGACGCCGTGACCTTTGACCTTGACCTTGATCCCCTTATGTCCGTTCCAAGGATCACATATGCCAAGTTTCATCTCAGTTATCCAACGGTTTGGCCGTCTAAAGACAAACAAACATGAAAATTGACGTTTTAGTCAATTTATGAGTCATAACTCGAAACCGGAAGTCAGAAGTAATGTCGTCAATCAACTGTGTCATTTATTTGATTATCTGTCGAATGGCGTTGTCCGTCCGATCGATGAATGAGAATTGAATTACCGGTGACCTTCCCTGACCCGGACTTTCGACTTGAACTGACCCCTCCCCCCCCCCCATGTCCGTTCTCATGTCCAAGGATCACTCATGCAAGTTTTATCTCATTCCATCCAACGGTTCGGCCGCCTATAAAGGACGAACGAACAAACAAACAAACAAACAACACACAAACACACACATACAAATATTCTATTTTTTTAGTATAGTAGATATATGTATGGGGAAGTGCACAACACTGTCGGATTTTTGATATGACCCCTAGGGGCTGGGCCAGAGGGGGTGGGGTAATGGGGGCTGATTTTTTTTAAGTATATTTACCATTGTACATGGTAAATTCTTTTATAAAGAACTTATGTGGCCCCCATGAGTGACAAACAGTCACAGTTTTTACAGTATTTATCTAATTGATTATGAATTATTATAATTAATATTATACACAGTTCACTCCTATGATTAATTTGATGCACAGTTCTGTATTGCTGGACAGTGTTAAATTAATGTTTCATGAAATGTTGACATGCTTGCAATGACTTCTGATTTAGTAAACATAGTAAGTCTTTGGTTATAAAGCACATCAAATAGAAAAGAATAGTCAATCCATTTTGCAAGATAAAATTTCACCTAGCGTTAATGGGACAAAGCAGTGCGCGCGGGAATATGCGATGGTGTGCCATCGACAACATAGTTCTAGTTGAAATTGGGTTTACGTGCATTGCGGCTCTTTAGATATCACGTTTTTGACCAAATTTGAAAAAATGGCTCTTCATGGTATTTGGTTTGCCGACCACTGGGCAAGGCCATAGAAATAACACACCATGCTGCATCCATGTTTGATGTCGTTGTTCTTAACAGCCTTTCGCATACCTGCCTGCTGTGCTGCTTCACCATGAGGTTGCCTTTCACAAGCCCAGGTCTGCTTGGACCTGGGTGGGGTTTATACGTTCATTATTATTATTGTCAAATGGTACCAATAATATTGTTGCGCATCTGGGGTGGCGGGAATCTGACCCGGTCCCTGGTGCCACCCTCGCCACCACCGTCTCCGGGAGTCTATAACGCCGGCCGGCTCGGCACAGGCCTCGGGTCACGCGTCTTCAATCGCGATACCAACGTACTCCTGTACTTACCAGTTGGGGAGATAGAACCCCTAGTTACAGACTGGCTTTGTCAGTGACCGAGCGGAGTCTACCAGTCTGTAACCATTTTGGTCTTGTATGCCAATCGAACGGATCGTTCCTCGACGCGACACGCATTAATCCATAGCGCAACTTCATCAGAATTAACCAGATTTATTGGGGACATCAGGGATCACAACACAAGCAATAACACGAAGTGGTTTTATTAACAATCAACCCGTTCTTAACTAGGGAACCACGGCTAAAAGGTTTCGAGGGGATTACTACGAAATATGACTTATACAACACGTGCAAACAAACATGCATGCAGGACAAGACAGAGTACTTGGTGATGGCTCATGGACAAGAGGACCATGTCCCAAAAGTACGAAGGTCGCTCGTAAAAACCAGCGGGTTTCCACGGGTTCGAACTCCCGCTCGAACGTGCCGCACAGCAAGAAATGGCGGCACAGCACTCCAGCTCCCGCCCAAGTCACCGCGTGCGCGTTCTCCTCAGCGCGCTCCGGCTCCGCGCACCGTCGACGATGCGAGATCGCTGATCTCTCTCCAGGGTTCAGCACACGAATCCGGCCTGGCCTGTTCTCATACAAGGTCCCAGTCGAGGTCCGAGTTCCACAGGCGGATCACAACGTGTCGAGCCGTGAGGTGAGCAAGGACCGTCAGACGCTCCGGCGTATCCTCTCTGGCCTTCCCGCCTCCCGCTTCGTCCCCTCAGTTCCTCTCTCGGTCGAATCACCGACGTGCAGGTCGGTTCAGCGTCTCTCCCGGCAGACCCAACACGGTGCTTCCTTCGTTCGCTCGTTTCGAAGCGACTCCGAGCACGCCTCGAGAACCCGCGTTCCTCGCACACAGCGCTCCTTTCGTCCCTTTTCTTTTCTCCTTCGAGTCGTGAGGTGAATCGATGTGCAGGTTCCGCTTTCTCTGCCGGTCGATTCACCACTGCCTTTTTCTTTTCTCTCTCGCCTCGACACGCGAGCTCCTTTGACACACCCCTGTCTCGGCGACTCCCTGACCAAGGCTCCTCCCCTTCACGTCACTTCCTGTCCAGGCCACACCCTCGCTCGAGGCCACTCCTCTCAGCCGACTGGGAGGGGCCTATTCCGGAATGAGGAAGGAATAATAGCGATCTCTCGTTCTCACACCATAGCACGAACACAAAAACAGTCTGTTACACCTCCCGCCACACACATATCGTCCCTTATACACACACCTATCTATACATGAATTTAATGGGGGAACTGAGCTAATTCTATATTTAGTATTCCGTAAGGGCCATTTCCGTAACAATATCATTGTTGTTAATATTGTTACGAATTCGCGCCCGCCGGCGTGCGATCGGCCGCGTAACTCTAATCGCAACCGCGTCGCCCACCGGTCGGACAATTCAGTCGTGACCCTCCTGGAACTATCGCCAGGAACCAGTCACGGGTGGGGGTTAACCTCACCACAGCCCAGTCCGCATTCTACCCGCGCAAATAGGGTCACTCGCCGAACATCGAAATACCTAAGTACTCGCGCGGGTAACCTATGCGGGTAAATCGCGAGGGGCTGCACCGCGCCGCAGGTCGGCTCAGGAACAGAACCGCTTAAGCGGTCCGTTCCGTTTTACAGCGATAACCGAGCGGGTATTATCGCCGACCTCGATGGATCCGATTCTTTACCCGGGTGTTTAAAACCCAACTAATTATTCCACGATGCAAGATGGCACTTTCAATGGGGAAATAGGACGCAACGAACGGGTTACATTTCACACAAGGACATTTATTATTTACACACACATCACAAGCAAGGCAGTCATGCACGTATGTACAACCAGGCAGTAATGATGCAATAATACAAGAAAGGAAGCAAAAGCAATACCACCGAATACGAGCAAGGATCAATGTACATGCACAGTCACTTATACAGTCGTTACTTCACAGGACACGGCGCCACAGCATTCATTCAAAAGCAAAGGAATGGCCACTCCCAAAGACGAGAGTGGCAGACAGGGTCCGTGGACCTTTATAGTACGTGAGCCTTGGTTGACCGAACGGGCTCACGAGACCGATGCGGCTAACCCGCACCTCGTGGTGCGACGATGGGCAGGTCGCGACGTCTCGTCCCCACGGCAGCTAGCGTAGCTGCGCCTGATCTCGGGCCTTGCAATGATGGGCAGGTCGTGACGCCTTCTCCCCACGGCCACTAGGACAGCCGCGCCTGATTCGGGCCTTGCAACGATGGGCAGGTCGTGACGCCTTCTCCCACGGCCACTAGGACAGCCGTGCCTGATTGCGGCCTTGCCAAGGCGAGGTGATCTGGGCCCCGGCCGGCAACGCGGCTGAGAGGAACGAACGGGTCTATCAACGCTCTTTCAGCGCTGATGCTCGACAAGAGTTGATGCCCTCTTAGACCCCGTCTGTCCCTCAGCGATGCGCGAATTGCGCCGAGGTCGATCACCTCGGACTGCCTTGGCGCTGGCAAGCTCTCTCCGACTGTGGTCTCCACGTAGCCCTCTGGTGTTCTCCAGGCTCTCCGATCCTTCCAGACCGCGCAGATCGCCCTTGACCACGCTCGGCTCTCGGACCCCTCCAGACTCACGGCTCCACCAACTGACGCGAAGCTCCGTTCTGTTCGGCTTTATATAGGGCGGGGAGACGAGATTCGACCTCCGCACTTTGACCTCCGACACCCGGGGAGCGGACGTGGTAGAAATCACCGGCGTTCACGATCCGTCACTTTGACCTCCGACCCCCGGGGAGCGGACGTGGGAGAAATCACGGCGTTCATGATCCGTCAGTTCGACCCCGACCCCGGGGAGGGACGTGGTAGAATCACCGGCGTTCACGATCCGTCACTTTAACCTCGACCCCCCCGGGGAGCGGACGTGGTAGAAATCACCGGCGTTCCAAACGGCGAGAGAACCCTTTGCCTCTGCCTGCAGTGAAGAGGGCGTCGTATTCGGAACGAAGGTGAGGCGATGTTCGTGGCGTGGGATTGTTGATGGTTGTGAAGCTAAAAGGGCGAAGGTGGTGGTGGTTTGGTTGTGGCCGTTTTGGAACGATGTCGGTGGTGGCGATCTGGTTGTGAGGTATGGTTGGTCCAAAATAACGATAGAAAAAGAAAAATACTATCTCAAAGGGTCCGAGCCCGGTGAACACGAAGAAATCCCTCTAAACACGGTGGGGAAACCTATCTAACACCAACTTACCGGGATAACTGATCTGAGGACCTTTATGATGTATTCCGAATTTCCACAGCCGTAACAATATTATTAGTATTAATAAATGCTCTATTACAATGTTATCATTGTTTTGTGCACCACTCCTTCCAATTCCATATCCAGGTGATGCATGACGTCATCGCCAGGTGCAGAAGGAAGGGAGTACTCAGTTTTTACTCCATTTGTTTTCTTGCTTTCTGTTTCTTCTTGTTTTGTCTGGGAAGATATTCTAGCGCATGCATTTGGGGACAAAAGTGAAGATGTGATTTCACAAAAACAGTATTTTATATTTTTGATTAATCAATTAATTGAATGATTAATTAATTATTATCGATTTATTAATTACTTATTTATTTTCTTTCTCACCTGGGCAATATCTTAGATTAGACCCTCATCTCTTGATAGTCTTGTTTGATACAAATTGTACATTGCATATTGATATAAACCGCTCCCTCCAAATTCCATTTCCATGTGCTGCACGGCAAGTAAGTATCATTTGTACACATTCACCTCAGAAATGCACCACTCCCTCCCAATTCAGTATTCACGTGTGGCGCCGAAGGTTCCCCGGCAATGTCACGTGCTGGAGGGTATGCTATTTATTTACTTAGCATGGGGGCGGTGTACTTTGAATGTTCCTCTACTCTAGGTGATTCACCACTTCCAATAATGTTGAGTTTTCATCTCAACTGCATGTAAGGTCCAGGAGAAATGGATAGGTTATTGGGCTGTATATAGCGGTGTACCCTTCCTCCCTACTTTCGTTAAATTAGTGGGTGTCCTTATGTCACAGGTGTTTGGCCATTTTGGGGCGCGTTCCGTTAGCAAGCGGCTTGCTTACCGCTCGCCAAGCATCTCCCTTGATCACTTGCCAAGCTGATTGCAGAACGGTTGATATTAAATGGCTGGCTTGGCAAGAGATAGCAAGTCGCTTGCTAATGGAACACACCCGGCTGACAAATGTCTAGGCACACGGGAAGTTTGCTTGTCACTTTACAGTGCATATCAGCTGTTGAGACTTTGAGTCAGAGACTGAGAGCACCCATACATACAGTTAAGGTGAGACATCATCAATACTTGGCAGCAGGGATCCAGTAACTTAAACACTCTCGGGTGACCAAAGTCCAGAATGTGCTGTCGAAGAATCTCGGCTGCATTCACAAGCATTGTTAATTAATTGTCTGTGCTTTGTGGTGCAGCGTTCAATACTGTGCTTCAATTTCTGTGGAAGAAAGAGTAATTAGGTTGTTTCCCGGACTGTGTACCAATTTTTCTTGGCAAATATTGTCTGTGATGGCTTTCATTACATGTGGCCTATTTCTACTCCTTAATCAAGCACTTCTTTCTTTTTTAATACAATGTCAAAGCTCAGAGAAGAGCTAACACACAGAACATATAACAAGGGGAGCAGGAGACAGGAGGAATAGGAGAGGGAAGCACAAAAGAGTGGGGAATAGACACATGATATCGGTGGAAGGGAGAGGGATGGGGCAGTGTACACGGCGTAAACAAGATGGACACGACAGGGAGTTTCAGGAAGGAAAGCAGGGAATATGAAGGAGGTGGGATTTTGTTGGATTAATGAGGGTAGAAAAGATAATGGTTTTGGATGGGGGAAGATAAGAGATGGTGGTGAACAGCTGTTTTGAAGACCTGGAGTGAAGAGTGGGATTGAAGAGTGTGTGGCCGTTTGTTCCAAAGGTGGGACAAAAGAGGAATGAAAGAGTGAAGGTGAGCAGTGATTCTTGATTTCGGTAGTTTAACCAGAAGGGGGTTGCTCGTGGACCTTGAGCACCCTGCGGAAATATGGGCGGGACAGATAGCAGACATAGCAGGGGAGCGAGGCCGGAGAGGAGATGGGAGAAGACAGAAAGACCACCGACCTGCCTGTGGTGAGAGAGTGAGAGACCCAAAGACTCAGCCTCATCGCGGGAGGTACCAATGATCCCAAATACCTTGGTTTCCACTGTGTGATGCCGAGAGAGGTGAGAGGCGGGAGCACCAGCCCAGAAGGGAGAGCAGCACTCCATCAGGCTGTACATGGTCAAGAGCTCAGGTGTGCCAAGGAAGGACTTTGCACGATGGAGAATGCCCAATTGGCGACTGGCTTTGGAGGCCAGCTTGGAAATGTGGCTTTCCCAAGAAAGATCATGGCAGATAGTGAGACCCAGAAGTTTGAATGAAAGGGCTTCTTCAAGAGGGTTGTTGAGAAAGTAGATTGGGTGGGAGTTCCAGAGAGTCCTTTCGGAGAAACATCATGAGAGTGTAAGATTTGTCAGCATTGAAAGACCTGTTCCACGTGTTGGACCAGTTTATGATTTTATCCAGACCTACAGAGAGTGAGGAGGCTGCTGCTTGCCAATCGGAGGGATGACAGATGGTACGGCAGAGGGTGGAGTCATCAGCAAAGTGATAGAGGATTTTCCAGAGTCAGGGAGATCATTGATGAAAATGAGAAAAAGAACAGGGCCCAGAACGCTGCCTTGAGGAACTCCAGCCTGTACAGGAAAAGGGGATGAGAGAATTCCATTTAGGGTCACACGTTGACTGTGACAGGAGAGGAAGTCTGTGAGCCAAAGAGTGCAGATTGACTTAGATACCATCTGAAAAGAGTTTGGTAAGCAGGGCAGGGTACCAGACCGTATTGAAAGCACGTGATATGTCTAGGGAGATGGCTCTGATCTCATGCCTGGCATTGAGGACCTTCATCCATTGTTGGGAAAGCAGGAGCAGCAAGTCCAGGATAGAGTGACCTGGTCTGAATCCAAATTGATGATCAGAAATCAGGTCATTGGAGAAGAAGGATTTAACATTGGAAGCTTTGATGGATTTCATAACCTTTCTGATGATTGGGAGAAGGTTGATTGATCTGTAGTTGCAAGGATCTGTTTTTGCACCTTTCTAATGCAGAGCAGTAATTTTAGCTGATTTCCAAGCAGAAGGCAGATGACCTTGTGCAAATGAGATGGTGAATTGGTGTATTCAACACCATATTCAAACATTATGTCAACATGACATTGCTCGCAGTCAGCAATGCTTCAACAGCTCCTCCAACGATGTACGAATAGATATAGCTGACTGATCCAAACTCAAATTCAGATAACATACTTCGCACTTCTGTACTGTTTGAAATAGTCTCTTCTCTTGTATGGTGTTCTTTATTTCGCTGTTCCTTGTTCTAGCACTTAAGGTAGGGTTTAACATCAATTGCTCTTGCATCAGTTTCATCAATGGCCATATTCATTCTTTTTTCAAGCTGTTGATTACCCGAGATGCAATCACAGATATGTACCTCTGCCACCGAAGGTTGACGCAGGTCATGTTTTCACCCATATCTTTGTTTGTCTGTGTGTGAACAGGATATCTCAAAAGGTTGTGGATGGATTCGGCCAAAAATTTGGTGGACAAGTTTGGTGTGTGTGACAAGAACAAGCTGATGCGATTTTGGTTCAGGTCCGAATCCAGATCCTGCCTATCAGTGGGATGCAAACCATAAACTGTTCAGCCTGGTAGAGATATACACTCCACGATGTGCCATTCTAGTCTACCCCATGTTTTTAGTCATGGAATTATGCAACTCTTCCCGAAGGTCAGTCTGCCAGAAGAAACATAACTCGTCATCAAAGGAGATTCAAGAACACCGTGCAGTTATGGTGTCGGCAGATTTAGATTTGGGAGTGGCTGTGTCTGGCATAGTCTGAAACATCTTTCGTTAACCTATTTTGAGCACACATGATGTGATTTTTTGACTTGCTTGTTGGTAACATCTTCTATGATAACAGATATCACACAAATCTAAGGACTTCTAATAAAGATCACTCAGTTCTCTGTTAATTGTAATATCCTAGTACTTTGCGTCAAGCAGATTTGCACGCTAATGAACGCAATTTACAAGTTGTGTTACCCCTTCCTGTGTTGGGGTATTTAGAAAATCCTCACTGTTGTCTGAATACCCACAAGGAATGCAGCAAGGCTTGTTGGCTGCTTTCCGCTTTATTGGTGCTTGAAACTGGGAATGAGTTGGGAGTTCTGTCATTACAGCAGTGCTGGGGTTGTCTTTATCATGGGTATGTGATTCCGTCTTGCACCCTGTGCATGTAAAATCTCCTCTGCTGTTAAATAAATCGGTGCATCTGTCGTAACGTCTTAAAGGTACTGTATAAATGAGTATCAGATTAAAACTTGATGCAACAACTCGTACTTCAGATATGAACAATTCTCACTCATTTTATGTGGAATGCACGAGAAGCATGGGAACATCATTCCACCTCGAGATGTCTTTCATACTTTCCTTTCGACGAGTATATTCAACATTTTGTACAACCATCAAATTTTATGTCAATAATTATTGGACGTCCAATTGCTTGATGTTTGAAAAAATTTAAATTTGAGGTCTAAGGTAAAGAGAATCGTAGATGTACCCGCTCCCCCCTCCCCAACACCCTCCAATACACGCAGGTGCAGTTGAGAGCTCATAGCCAGTGAAAGTCCATGGTCTGTCAATTGCAATGTTAACGTCTGTATATGTTGTCATAACATCACGGTGATGATGGTACATGATAGACATCCATCTGAAAAGCAGTCAACTTTTATGGCTGAGGTGCCTGATATGGTGAATGACTAAGAAACCTACACAGAGCCACCATCCTATCAAGGCAATTTTAGCAGCCACGGCAAACTTTTGAATATGTGTTTAATCAAATAATTGATGGCAATAATCATATGAAGGATGACCTAATCTATCCAGAAACAGGCCTTGCAATCAGTTACCTTGAGTAACAGAATTTTGAACAGCGTTTCATGACTTCATATAAGTTTTCCTATCCAGTCCATGAAAAATAAATTTGTTCACCTGCACATATTGACATACCTGCCAGTTGTAATGATCAAGAAATACCGAATGCATGCTCAAGAAAAGGCCTACAGAATTGAGCTCATTGATTTTACAAGTGTGGCAATGTTACCCTTTAAAATAGTGTGCTGTTGTTTTAAGTAATAAACGTTTACGCTTCTGACTTTCAAAAAAAATGGATTTCTTGTTGATGGTTGTGCCCATTTTTTTAATTCGCATCTGAACAAAGTCTTAATTGCCAATGAAATAGACTTGATGGATTTTGCCTTTTATCGTAGTGCGCTTTCTTTTCCTTTGTAACGAGAAAGGCACTCGTGGAGCGCATAGTCTCGTCTCGCGTGTTTATGCTGCACAAAAATACTGTTGTTAACTGAACACGCAACAATTATGGCCCAATGCTCTCTTCATCAGAGACTCTATTCCTCACTCTCCGTGCACTGTCCGTACTCCCCCACACCCCCAGGAATATCTCTGGCTATGGCTTCCCCTCCACTCCCACCTCATATTTATATGTGTGTTGTACTGTCCACCAAAGAGTGATGACTCTATTTACATCTCGCTCTCTGAAAACATGGACCAACTTCTAACTTCCATCCTCTCATCCCATTTCTCTCTTCCTCATATGTGGTGACTTCAATTGTCACCATGCCAGTTGGCTGGTGTGTGTACCTCACCACTGCCATGGCACTTCAGCAAAAGACTTCTGCAACTCATTGGACTGACACAATCTGTCCACTTCCCAACCAGGATCTCAACCAATGGTACTCCATCTGTTCTGGATCTGATTTTGACCAATTTCCCTGAAAATATCTGCTGTTCTTCCTCCGCTCCAATCAGTTCATCTGATCACATGCTTGTCAAAGTAGACATCTCTCTGACTGTTATCAGAGAACCACCTCAGTGCCCGTCGAGTGTGGCAATTCACTCAGGCCGACTGGCAGGGCTTTAAAGCAGCCTTCAAACTTCTACACTGGTCTCCCATCGCTACATTCTCCAACATCAACTCATCCTGGGAATTCTTTCAAAGAAACTTGCTCTCTTTCACGCACAGATTTATCCCATGTTGTCTTCAATTGTCCGACCCTTCTTCCTACCCTTGGTACACTGATGCTTGTGGTGGGGCAGTTGTCCTGAAACAACTTGCCTTCACCTCATGAAAGGCAAATCCAACTGAAGGCAATCTCAATTCCTTCCACAAGGCTCAAAACAAGTGCCTACCATCAGGAGAGCCAGAAAACAACATCTTTCTAATCT
>CM068955.1:141185757-141198592 GCA_035128595.1 Eptatretus atami | reverse complement strand
TGCACCCACCTTACCCATTCACATCCAGCTATTCCTGGACTCTGTGTCCTTTTCTCCTGACAAGGTGGAGAGCTTGCTGGCAAACCTCGACTCTGATTCTGCAACCGGTCCAGATGGCATCAGCCCATGTCCTAAATCTGCTTACTCTGCTCTTGCTCACCATCTCACTGTTCTATTCAACATCTCATCTTGCTCAAGGTCATCTGCCATCTGCTGGATGAATCAGCAAACATTACTGCCCTGCATAAAAAGGTGGAAAGACAGATCCCGCAACTACAGACCAATCAGCCTTCTCCCAATCATCAGCAAGGTTATGGAATCCATCATCACTTCGGACATTAAATCCTTCCTCTTCTCCATGGCATGATTTCTGTCATCAATTTTGGATTCAGACCAGGTCACTCTACCCTGGATATGCTGCTTCTGCTCTCCCAACAATGGCTGGAGATACTCAATGCCAGACATGAAATAAGAGCCATATCCCAAGACATATTGTGTGCTTTCCATACGGTCTGGCATGCTGCCTTGCTCACCAAATTCTCTTCCTCTGGTATCCAAGGCCATCTCCACTTATGACTTGCAGTCTTCCTCTCCTTTCGCAGTCAACGCGTGGCTCTTAATGGCTCCCTCTTATTTCCTCTTCCTATCCAGGCTGGAGCTCCTCAAGGCAACGTTCTGGGCCCTGTTCTTTTTTCTGGTTTTCTTCAATGATCTCTCCAACTCTCTGGAAAATTCTCTTTATCTGTTTGCTGATGACTCCACTCTCTACCATACCATCTGTCATCCCTCAGATCGGCAAGCAGCAGCTTCTTCGGCCACTGCAGATCTGGATAAAATCACAAGCTGGTCCAACAAGTGGAACATGTCTTTCAATCCTGACAATCTTCAACACTCTCACAATGTCTCTCTGAAAGGACTCTCTGGAACCCACCCCCCCCCCGACACACACACACACACACACACACACATCCACTTTCTCAACAATCCCGTTGAAGGAGTTCTTCAATTCAAGCTTCTGGGTCTCACTATCTGCCTGATCTTTCCTCGGAAAGCCATATTTCCAAGTTGGCCTCCAAAGCCAGTCACCAACTGGCCATCCTCCATCATGCAAAGTACTTCTTGTCACACCTGAGCTCCTTACAACATACAAAGCTTTTGTCCGCAGCCTGATGGAGTACTGCTCTCCACTCTGGGCTGGTGCTCCTGCCTCTCACCTTTCTCGGCTTCCCGCTGTGGAAACCAAGGCATTTAGGATCATTGGTATTTCCTACAGTGAGGCTGAGTCTTTGGGTCTCTCACTCTCTCACCATCGGCAGGTCAGTGGTCCTTTTGTATTCTACCATCTCCTCTCTCGTCTCCCCCCCCCTTGCTCTGTCTGTGATATCCCCCCCCCCATATTTATGCAGGGCGCTCAAGGTCCACCAGCAACCCCCTTCTGGTAAAACTACCAAAATCAAGAACCACTGCTCATCACCTTCACCCTATCATTCCTCTTTTTCCCCGCCTTTGGAACAAACTCCCACACACTCTTAAATCCCACTCTTCCCTCCAGGTCTTCAAAACAGCTGTTCACCACCATCTCTTATTGTCCCCCATCCAAAACCACGATCTTTTCTACCCCTGTTAATCCACCCCAAACCCACCTCCTTCAAACTCCCTGCTTTCTTTCCTGAAAGTCTCTGCAGTGTAAGGACCTGAAAGTCCCTGTTGTGTCCATCTTGTGCACCCTGCACCCATCCCTCTCCCTTCCACAGTTCTCCTAATGTCTCTGTTCCCCAGTGATTGGCCTTAACCTCTCCTGCCCCTCTTATCTCCTGCTCCCCTTTTGTCCATTCTGTGTGTTAGCTCTTATACGAGCCTCGACATTGTATAGAAAAAAACAATCCTATTATGGCCCATATACCCGTATCATCCATGCACCCTAATATGTCACATCATTTTTTCACATGAGTTATGAACGTCATAAATTATATTCTTCACTCACATCGGGTCATAAATTATATATATATATATATATATATATGAATTTTTTGATTTTTCAGATAAAGATTTCAATTCAACCAATTATGGCTGGAATACCACTTCTCTGATGACGTCGTCGTAACCCTATATACGCATGATGAGTTGATGACATATGCCAAGTTTCACATTTTTTTCGAAGGGCGGTTTTGAGGAAAATGATGTGCAATTTTTTTTTCTTTAATCCAATATGGCTGCCATTCCATGTGACTGATGATATCAGAGTTATTAATAACAATAATCTCCATGGGTAAAGTGTTGCAACGATCAGACAAACGGTTGCAGAGAAAACCATTTTAAAGTCAAAATAACAGACGCAGACACTCAGACAGACAGACACACAGACAGGGGCATTGCAATAATCTCTCATCCCTTTCAGGGTGAGACTAATAAACTTGAAAGCCATTGACTTCAAAAAAACACTGGATTTTTGTTGATTTTTGTGCCTAATTTTCAAGTGGGAAGCTCAACCAAGACTTAATTGGCGACAAAATAGACACAGTACTGAGTACCCAATGTTCCTCTCATATTTGAGTAAACAGCTGATCATAGAGCCTTTTACAAATCTTACAAGTGTGCGTCACAAATGGGAATCTCAAAAATTCCCCCCTGCCCCCGCCCCCAAAAAAGAGCTGGAAACATAAATATTTGGATTTTACGCGTCGAACTAATCCAAGATCCGTTTTCAAATCGCTTTTACCATTCAGAAAACACTTGATCCCTTTTTCAGAAGTAAGGAATCCTACTAGTAGATGAACATTTTGTGCCCTCATAGGTGGCTTTTGGGCAGGTAAGCTGCTTTTAACAGTTGATGTTTCGAAGGGTCATTCCCACAATCTTAAAATTTGTCCACATTGCAGCATCAAGTGTGAAGTGTCCCCCAGCAAGCCCTTTACACAGATTTACTATTTTCTGTATCGGGGAAGTACGTCACATAGTCGTGGAAATAATGTACAAATATGTCAGGAAAGACAAGCTCAAGAGTGTTGCCTCTGATGAGATGTTCAATATATATGGTTACAGTTTCAGATCCAAAGCCTGATGTTTTTCTATCTTATATTTTTTGGTTGCTATCATAATCCATCGTGCCAATCGAAAATATTTAAATTATTTTTTGAAAAAAATTGATTACTTTCATGGTCCTTACCCGTCTACGGCCATTCAAGCAATGGGCAATCTCGATATTCATCGTGAGGCATTTGTACTGCTGTAGAGTAATAGATGAGAACAGGTAGTGAAGAATCTTACTCACTATAAGGTAATGATGATGGCTGCATGCAAGGTGCTTTGCTTAATGTCTTCCTGACAGGACTTTCAGTTCCACAGTGTGAATTACTTCATTGGCACTTCAGATCACTGCGCTGTTATCATAAAATATACAGCTGCTGTCGCTGAGTACAGACACTTGTGCTGTAGGCAGATCTCATGCTCCTCTGAAGCAAACTGCAATTCACTCTAAAATATTTTGTTGAGACTCTCTGGTCTTTCTATTTGACGCATGAGGATATTATTAAGTGTGAGGAGGCTTTTTGTGATTCAACTCTGTTCTGAATAGACATTTGGTATGCCCATCCTTGTCATAAAACCTTGTCTTTGCAAAGCCATAATTTAACAGAACTTTATCCGCTTTATTGCAGAGAAAACTGTCTCTGTGGAAGATATGGAAAAGGACATGGGGGAGTGGGGGGGAATAGATCATGCCTGGTACAAGACTGACAGTCAGCAATATCACTATGCAATCCATCAGTCGAAGAGGGAACAGTATGCCAATCTCACACTACATATTTCTGACTCTACTGGCTATCCTTGCTGACAGCTGATCAACTCCAGCACTAAGCACAAACCACATTCACAAAATGTAGAACATGATAACCATCCATCCATCAGGACCATACTCTGTGCAGAGCATTGGTGCTACCTAAGCAGTCTCCTTGGCTATTGGGCACAATCCTGGACAGGTCACAACTGCGACACAGGATATTAGCAAGCTGGCATTCATTTTGCCGACGTCAGAAGGATGACAGGCAGAATAAACCCCACCTGGTATTAATTCAACAGCAAAATTAAATTTGAACTTAGGATCCTAGGATCCCAAGCCCACCACCTGAACCATTAAGCCAACACCAGGCATGATAACCATGGTTTTGATTATTTAAGGGAAAAGGCTGAATGCTTCCACAAGTGGTTTTCATTTAAATCAATTGTCAGTGATCTCGACTGTCAGTATTGGAGTCCATACTTAATGTATTATGGATAATTCCCAGTCTTACAATTTATTTTCCAACAAACAGCTGAGATTTACAACGTTACTCTACAATCCATCCTCTGATGATTCATATCCAATCATGTTCTGACCCACTTCACCATGTATCAGACACAAAGCTATAATTATCATTTTATTACTTACGAAATCTAAAGATTTCGTAAGTATATTGATGACTTCCGTCATCTGTTTGTGTGTTTGTTTGTTTGTGTGTGTGTTGTGTGTGTGTTTGTGTGTGTGTGTTGTGTGTGTGTTTGTTTGTGTGTTTGTTTGTAGGCACTAACTCGAGAACAGAAGAAGCTACCAATGTCAAATTACACCACGTGATTCAGGAGGGTGATGGCTAGTGCTGATTAGATTTTGGTCAAAATCGGTCAAAGGTCAAGGTCACAGTGAGGTCAAACATCCAAAAAAAGTTATAACTCGAGAACGGAAGAAGCTACCAATGTCAAATTTCACCACCTGATTCAGGAGGGTGATGGCTAGCGCTGATTAGATTTTGGTCAAAATCGGTCAAAGGTCAAGGTCACAGTGAGGTCAAACATTCGATTTTGGATGGTTTGGTACAGAATCATCGTAGAAACTTCTGGTTTGCGTCGCTACCTTCTCTAGAGCAGCTTTTATTAGACAAGGTCAGAGGTCAAGTTGACGATTTCGTAAGTACCAGTCTATGACTGCTTGTTTTATTTTTGATCAGCTTTTAGATTTTTTCTCCACAAAAGTAAGGCTCATGGAGAAGTAAAGTATAATTGACAGTCGTGTAGCGGGGCAGCAATTAGGCACAACCATAAAGGGAATAAACGAACAGGAAAGGAAGACAGAGAGGGAGAGAATGGGAGGAAGCACTGAAACCAGCAGGTAAGAGGGTTGGGTTAGGAAGGGTTAATGGAGGTGATAAAGAAGAGCAACATGGGTATTATTTTCAAACTTGAGCATCAGTTTTGTTTGCAAGTTCAGGCCATTGTGCTCCTCACTCCCTCCCTCCTCTCTCTTTTCCCCTCCACATTCCCACTCTCTCCCATCTCTCTCTTCCCCCCTCTTTTTTCTCCCGCCCTTTAGTATTCTCATCAGCAAAGCAACTGGTGGTATTTGCAAGAAATTGAATATCAGAAGCAGCAGACAAATGTCGAAGGGAAAATATGTGGTGTATTGTTAATTTGTGCTGGTGTGTCATCAGGTTTGATCCTCACTCCGAATCTTTTGGGGGTGGGGGGGGCTTTTATTAACAACTTTGTTAGGGAGGTACATTAAACCTCCCTAACAAGGTCGTTGTACAAGTCAAGACCTATGCTAACAACACTATAGTCTTTCAGGTCATTCCATCTCCCAGTAAGAAGGTGGTAAGTTGTAATACTAGAATTGGAATTTAAGATGTGTGGAAAGATCACGAGAGTTGAGGAAATTTCCGGTTACTTCTGAATATAGAACCATCTCGTAATTACGGTACGAGTACATTGTAGATGGAGGGATTTTCACAAATGTTCCTGGTCGAAGATATTTCAGAGGTGAGGCAGAGTGAGGAGAAAGAAGAGAAGAATAGGCCGTCATCAGTTGCTTTTCTGTGTGCGCTGTCAGGCTGCTGTGCTTCATGTATCGCTTATCCTTCACTTTTTAAACAAACACAAGCTTGACCCATACCCACCTGCCAATTGGACCTCAATCAATGAAAGAACCTTTGGGTTTATGATAGTCCTGTTAGAATTTTGGCATAGCATTGCAAATGATTTATGAGTGACTCGTATTATACTGTATATTGGTTTAGTGTGATGTTAACACTTGGATACTTGTGATTTGGTACGGAATGAATCATTTATTATATATAATATCATCAGGATAGTTAACCATCTCGTGTAGATGGGCAATTTCAAGTGTCTTGTAGTCGGATAACCACCTAATTAGTGATTATGAGTAGTTTGTAGAGAGACGAGCTTTTGTGAATGTTCTTGGACTCATTAGATATGGATGATAAAGCAGAGTGGGAGCGGAATAAGAGAAGAAAAGCCAATCATTGGCTTAGTTGTGTACAGTGGTTCGAGGTTCATGGAAGAGCAATAAAAGAACAGACCGAAACACAACAGAACAAGATAAACAATGGGAAAATGGGGGAAATGCATCAACAGCAGGGTAGAGGGACACAACCGAAGGACACTTGGAGGGAGAATGGGATCAAAGGGATGCGTCAAGCTCAAACACTCGCTGCAAAATGCCAACTTTTGCATGAACTGGTAAAGATGTGATTGTGTTAATCAAAGCACCTGCACGTTTTGTTTCGATGAAAAGAGAATGTGCTATGTTCTATAACGGGATTGCTGGAAGTCATCAATATGCTTTGCCACTTTGCCATTGTCCTATTCCATAAGCTTGTATTGAATGGGGGAAGGGGCAAGGAGACATAATTCACTTGGAACAAGGGGTGCTCCCAATTTGTGCATTATGCAATTACATTTCGGGCATTGAAGACTCCGACTTGGTACCTTTTTATATCGAGATGTTAGGAGAAACGGATTGAAGCAGTGACAAAGCACAAGTGCCTTAATTGTTTCCTCACATTTAATGCTGATGTTTTGAGAAAGTGAGTGAAACAAACAGAAGCATCAAAGCTCAATTTAGATTGAGTAAAATAGTGATGAAAGAAAAGTTTTTGAAAACCTGAGTGCACATGATTTAAGCCGGGCTTCATTATCCTTCACTTTATATTGCAAGGTATTTTGTAAACGGTGACAGACTAAAAACAAGAGAATTAGAAGAAACAACACTTTTACCACCTGCCACCAAACTAATTACCATTGTCAATTCACAATTTGTTTTTTTTAATTAAATGTCATAATTGGTTAATGCATCCCCAAATAATGTCTTATCACCATCATCCACTTAATTCAGCATGGTCGTGCAGCCGAGAGCTTCAGTAACTGAGTAAGGATCACAGATGGCTGATGGATGTTGGTCCTAAAAATATCCATTTCTGTCATGGACCACATAAGCCTGGTGTTGGCTTAACGGTTAAGGTGGCTTGTAGAAGATCCTACTAGGGTCTTGAGTTCAAGCCCCTGTTGTGCCGTTGAATTAACACAAGCTGTGTTGGCTCAGCCTGTCACCCTTCTGAGGTTGGCAAAATGAGAACCAGCTTACTGGTAACAGGGGGCATTGCATCAGTGGCACAGCTGTGTGTCCAGAAAATGATGCAGCTAAGCAGCCACAGGAAGACATAAATAAATAAATAAATAATGGACCACATGACATGAGATTCTGATAGATGCACAGTCCATCACAAAAATAGTCTATGGACTAAGTCTCATGCAAGCCAGTGAGGTGATGCATATTCATTATCCTTGGCTCCTATTGGATCATAAATGCTGATGTGATATTTGTGTCTCTTGCTGAGCTGATTAGGTGGCCGCTGTAAATGGGCCACAGATAAATGCATGGACAGACACCATGGTTTGCAATACAGTACATATAAGATAAATCTTTATTGGCACTGCAATAATCAATCCCCATAGGACATCATGACAACTACTTAGTGTGTGGTGCGAAAAGGAAGAAAACAATGATATACAATGATGAACCAGCATTAGGCTTCAGGACGGCTCTTGAGAATTGGGCTGACACGATACAGATGCGTACCCTACATCCAATGATTGGAAAGACACCCAGGTCGGAGCATTTAATTGCAAAATACGTATCCATGATATGGTCCTTGATCCCCCTCCCAGTCTCAGCACCCTGCTACCCAGGGACCATGACCTTAACATAGACATCAATTGCATTAGTGAATACTGGTTCATTCCTGACCGTGGCATTATTATGCAGTTCTGCATTATTATAAATTTTACCTCTCACGTTTTAATTCTGGAGGTGAAGTATGGGTGTCATCAAGTAGAGCTTGCAGGGGTAGCTGCTAACCACTGAGTATAATGCCATCCATTAAGCTGCTGTGGTGATTGTGCAGATGAATTCCGATCAGCGAATTGCTCAGGATATGGCTATCATGATTAGTTCCGAGCCTCTTTGCTACCACGTTTGTGAATTTTCCTACAAGGATAGAAAATGAATGAATTACTGCAATGTCAATTTTGTAGATTCTCAAGACAACTGACTGATGGTACCTATATACTTACCGTACAACAATCATGTAACTATTAAAACTCTCCACATTAATTGCCAGACAGAGACGCAACACATGGTCTTCATTGACTTGAGTGTGTATGTACCTACTTTTTGGTTGGGCTTAAATATTTACCTGCATGGTCGCAGATTGATTCAATATTGATGCTGTGATGCTGGTTCTGGTTGACAGATTATCTATGTTCTCTGATGAGGCATGAATCTGAATGTGAGTGCCATCTATACACCCAATGATGTTCGGGAATCCTCTCCTCTGATAAAATAATTCACCGATCTTGTCACTGTCCTCAGAGCGCAGCCATTTAATAAAGTCTCTTGGTCTATCAAATCGGGCTGCAGCCACTCTATGGATAATGTGGCTGGTCAAAGACTTGTCAATTCCAAAGGAATCCCCAACGAGTTGGAGAAATTCACCATTGCAAAAAAAATCCTCGGGAAATGCAAAGTTGGATTACTGCCGAGAGGGCACAATTTTGTTTATTATGACGCGTCAAACTGCCACTTATTAGGCAACGAATGAAGGTAAAACTTGCCTTACGAAATCTATAATGGTTGTGGAGCTCACGCTCCGAATATTCACGCATTGGATCAATACATTTGCAGAACTTTCTTGTAGCATTAGCTGGAAAGATGTTGAACAAAGCTGGATTATCAGCCATTTTTGAATTTGCCAAACCAACGCATGCCTGAGTAACCATGCACAAGGCATTACCCAGGCCAGAGGACACTCGGATAAAGTGATCCGGAAAATCACCACTTTATCCAGTGGATAAAGTTATCCAGGCTTTGAGCAACGGAAATTATCGTGTGGATAAATTATCTGCCAGATAAGTAATTTATCTACAGGGTCGCACTTATCCGAGCCTTGAGCAACTAGGGGTAGGATTCCTACAGCAACAACGCCCCCCTGTTTCAAACAATACTGTTGACATAAAATTGGAAACTTCCAATGAAGGATATACTGTTGTAAACAAATGTCCTAAAATACCTCTTTTGCCCACTACAAGTACTGCTGAACCTGGAGCCAAAGTTCTTATTGTTGCAACGGTGCCTCTTTCTTTTGCAAAACTGGTCATGGGTACTCAGCCCATCTTATAGTCCCAATCTGCTTCTGCTTCACCAGCCAGTTCCTCCTGTGAATAATCTGACACCTACAAAAGGTTCTCGTTACTCTTTCTTCTCTTCCAAGCAATGTTCATTTTGCTCCTTCCCTTCCTCTTCCTCTTCTCCCCCTTCTCCTCCCACAGCTCCTTCCCCCTTTCTCCCCATCCACTGTTTTGCAATTTTCAATTTCCATTGCTAGTACCCACCAGAATGAGGTTCTTTCTCCCCTTCAAGAGATTTAAATAACATCTTTTCAAATTTTTCATGTAAGGAAATATCTGGATATGTAAATGTATTTTGAACCACTGTCACTCTCTTTCTCTCTTCTGATTAAAATAAGTTTGAATATAAATGGTGGGTGTAACCTTTTACGTAAAGTTCAAACCATGCAACTTATTCAAAATGAAAAAGTAGATGGTTTTCTGTTGCAAGAAACTCGTGCCACTTCAAGCGCATGGCAGGCTGGAGGCTGAAGCTGAAAGGCAGTTGTTGTTTTTTTTGAGTAACACTGCTTCTGTGAGTGCTGTTATCGCTTTTTATGTTCCTGCACACCTTCCCATCTCTTCTCTTATTTTCAAACAAATTCTACCTGGTTATTTGGCCTGAATAGATTTTATATAATTATCATCGGATTTTAATTGTCCATGTTGTGTTTTTATAGGCCCCAAGCATGTAATAGGCCCCAAGCGACAGCACAGCGAGAGCAGCCTGTTGTGTTTTTTTCCCGGTTCCTTTTGCTTCCTTAATCTTGTTGCCCCTGATATCCTCGTGTGATTTGGTGTCAACGTTAATTGCACTTTAGGTCCAACCAGAGGTCGGAAGAGTGCTGAACCTCATCGAAATAGTGATAGGCCTTTGTCCACACTTTATCACGACATAGTCTTGGTGATGTTTGGTGATTACAGCAAGGTAACGCTCAACAACTTTCATGGCGTTGTTATCTGTTGAATAAATTATCGCTTCCAAGACTATATATTTTAAACCTTGTAACGTTTACTGAAATTACTCCTAGTTTTTCTGATCATTTTCAAATTAAATTGTGCCTTTTTTTTTCCCAACCCCCAGAGTTGTACGGCTCATTGGTACTTCAGCGTCTCTCTTTTAAATGATTCCTTTTTAAAATTATCTTGAAAAAAAATTTGGCTTCATATTTTGGAATTACGTAATGATTTTACAAATCTCTAGCAATGGTGGGATTATGTAAAATCTCAAATCCACATTATTTGCCAGGAATACAAAAACAATTTTACTAATGTCAAACAAGCCAGGTTATGCATATTAAAAAAGAGATCCTTCATCTGCAAGACCAATATTGATGAGGATGTGTGATGCCAGCGGGTTAACAAGAAGTGAGCTCGATTAACTCTTTGAAGACCACAAGCGTCTCAAAAGCAATTTACAGATACACATCCAATTTGACTATTAGTTTGGTTGCAACAATCATGAATATGAATTGAAATTCAAGAATATGCATGACGAAAAATAGTTTTTTTTTTCAGGTCCATGTCGAGGCTCGTGTAAGAGCTAATGCACAGAAACATATAACAAGGCAGGAGACAAGAGGGGTGGGAGAGGGAAGCACAAAATAATGGGAAACAGAGACAATAGGAGGTCTGTGGAATGGAGAGGGATGTAGCGGGGTACACAAAATGGACACGACAGGAACTTTCAGTAAAGAAAACAGGAAGTGGGTTTGGGGTGGATTAATGTGGGTAGAAAAGATCAAAGTTTTGGATGGGGGAAGACATGAGATGGTGATGAACAGCTATTTTTAAGATCTGGAGGGAGGAGTGGGATTGAAGAGAGTGCGGGAGTTTGTTCCAAAGGCGGGAAAAAAGAGGAATGAAAGAGTGAAGGTGAGCAGTGATTCTTGATTTTGGCAGTTTCACCAGAAGAGGTTTGATAGCAGACCTTGAGTGCCCTTGGGAAATATAGGAGTGACAGAGCACAGACAGGGCAAAAAAGGGGGGGGGGGGAGGACAAGGCCAAAAAGGTAGCAGAAAATATATAAATACCACTGACCTGCCTGCTGTAAGAGAGTGAGAGACCCAAAGACTCGACTTCATCACAAGAGATACCAATGATCCTAAAAGCCTTTGTTTCCACAGCTGAATACGAGTGAGATGCGAGTAAGGTGCACCACCCCAGAGAGGAGAGCAGTACTATATTAGGCTGTGGATGAAGGCTTTCTATGTGGTGAGGAGCTCAGGTGTACAAAGGAAGGACTTGGCATGACAGAGGATGCCCAGTCAGCGACTGGCTTTGAAGGCCAGCTTGGAAATTAAATGTGGTTTTCCCAGGAAAGATTATGGCAGATAGTGAGGCCCAAAAGCTTGAATGAAAGGACTCAACAAGAGGATTGTTGAGAAAGTAGATGGGCGGAGGGAGTGTTTCCAGACAGTCCTTTTGGAGAGACATAGTGAGAGTGTGGGATTTGTCAGGATTGAGAGACATGATCCAAGTGTTTGACAAGCTTTTGGTTTTATCCAGGTCTGCAGAAAGTGAAGACGCTGCTGTCTGAGGGATGAGAGATGGTACGGCAGAGGGTGGAGTCAACAACAAAGAGATAAAGAGGATTTTCCAAAGAGTCGGAGAGATCATTGATGAAAACCAGAAAAAGCAAAGGGCCCAGAACGCTGCCTTGAGGAACTCCAGCATGGAGAGAAAGAGGAAATAAGAGGGAGCCATTAAGAGCCACGCGTTGACTGTGACAGGAGAGGAAGTACACATACCATGAGTGGAGATTGCTTCGGATACCAGAGGAAGAGAGCTTGGTGAGCAGTACAGGATGCCAGACCATATCGAAAGCTTGCGATATGCTGAGGGAGATGGCTCTGATCTCATGTCTGGCATTGAGGATCTCCATCCATTGTTGGGAAAGCAGAAGCCGCACGTGCAGGGTAGTTTGAACAAAATCGGATCATGCATGGCCAAGAAATGGTTGGGGACATGTTTGTCACAAAATGACTGCCAGTTGGCCATGAATCAGTTGAAATGTGGTAAAGTTCCTGGGATCTGTGGCATACATGCTGAACTTCTCAAGGCTGGTGGAAATGCTGTACTCGTGTCGTTGCATGCAGTTCTGTGCTCTGCCTGGAACACAGGCATCATGCCAACTGAATGGAAGAGGGGCCTTGTTGTCCCTCTCTGGAAAGGGAAGTGTGATTGCCGCGGCAGGGGCTGCTTGCAGCCTATGCTGATCTCTGTAAAGTGGTCGATTCAGTGAATTGGGATGCCCTCTGGAGGATTCTTGGTCTTCATGTAGTGCCACCAAAATTGATGAATATGATGTCTGAACTATACTCTGGGAGTGAGAGTGCTGGG